>CM050911.1:53838995-54223995 GCA_027742785.1 Vigna reflexopilosa | reverse complement strand
ATTCTGCATCACTAGCATAAGAAGTTAAAAAATTTTCTTGATCACCATCCCTTTGCTTCACCTCAAGAATATTCTCTACAGCTTCCTTTAAATCCCACCTCTTATCCACATCCGCCTCACAACAATTCAAAGCAATCTTCAAAAGCTTCCCCATCTCTCCTTCACTGTTCTTAGTTGCCCCCATTTCTTGATCAAACACAGCATTGGTCCACTCTTCTGGCACCACTGAATCCACCCAACTTGCCAAACTCACCTCACTCCCTTTACCCTTTTGCAAAAAGTTTGCTGGGAACTTCCCAGTTAGGATCTCCAGAATCAGTATTCCAAGACACCACACATCAGTCTTCTTTGTGATCCTTCCTTGTTGCAAATACTCAGGAGACTTGTATATCACCATGATGTCCTGAGCTAATTCCTGGTTTATCATTGGAACTAGGCCATAGTCTGTCAGAAGAGGCTCAAAAGATTGGCTCAACAGAACGTTAGAAGACTTCAGATTTCCATGTGGGGCAATTAGGCTTGGCATGTCCCTGTATAGATATTCAAGACCTTTTGCTATGCCTTTCACAATCTTCAACCGGATTGGCCACTCAAGGCTTGGTTCTCCCAGGGCTTGGTGCCCTGAAACAAAAACCATTTGTGTATCACTATCTCTACCATAACAACCTCAAGTATTTATCTATTTAGTATCTAAGTCTATCTATCAACTTCTTGACTTCAATGAAGAGAGAGCCAATTTAGGAATGGTGAAGTTCTAATCAGTTTCAATTCATGAACAAAAAAGGATGAAAAAAGTTGATAATACATACCATGAAGGCGAACAGCGAGACTTCCATTGTGAACATAGTCTGTGACCACGAGCTTCTCTTCTCTTCTGTAATAGTAAGCCACTGGAGGAAGCAGATTAGGATGACTCAACCTCCCTAGCCTTCTCATGTGATCTTGGAACTCTTCCTTCCCCACATTGTTCATCTGCTTGAACCTCTTCACCACTATTGTTGGCCCATTCACCAAAGCAGCCTTGTATGAAGAGCTGAAGCAGCCACTTCCCAAAATCTCAGCAGAAGCTCTCAGCAACTCTTGCAGGTCAAACATTTCTCTGTCATCTCTCAGAAAAGAGAGTCTCAAGTGTTCAGCTTTTCTGGTGTCTGTGGAGCTCATTGACCCTGCGGACCTGCGGCTCTCATCACCCACGTCCCGCAAACGCCCTTTGCCGATGCTGCTGGGTGGATTCCCCAATTTCGCTCCACACGCTCCGTTCTGTTTTCTGTGAATCATGAGCACTACAATTCCAATCACAAGCACCGCCATGCAAACAACCACCACTGCCCCAACGACGCTCGCAGTGGAGGGCTTCGAGGTGCATGACTCCAATGGGGCTCCACATAACCTTTCATTACCTGCTCATTTCATGTACTAGTTTAGATTGAATGCTTTGTATTACTTCAAACATTAGGCATGCATCTTTTGACTTTGTTTTGTTTTCTGTTACATCTCGTTTATATTATACGTTTTAATTCTTCATCTCTTCAGTATCAACAGACTAAATTTGAGTGTCTAGTAATCAATTTCCTGAGTTCAATAGTCATCAATTTCCTCGGTTTTATGGTGAGTTTATAGAATATAAAATTGAGTTAAAGTTTAAAATTCACTTCTTCCTAATATTTTTGTGCATGTTTAATCGAATAGGGAGAGATTGGAATTTGTGGTGACTCACCAGAAAAGGAAGAAACCGGCATTCTACTAACGGTGGAAGGAATCTGACCCTGCAACTGATTATTAGCAACATTAAACAATCTCAATCTGTTGCGGGGATGAAAACGGGGAATGGCACCAGTGAACTCATTCCCGTCCAACCTGAGCTCTATGAGTCTCGGCAACACCGTGAGTGAAGTTGGAACGTAACCGGAGAACTGGTTGTTGGACAGATAAATTTTCTTCAACCACTTCAACCCCTCGAAGGCTCTATAAGGAATCTCCCCAGAAAACTTGTTATTGGAAAGGTAAATAGACTTGAGACCAACCAAGTGGTGAATTTCTGGCCATGGGCCCTCCAAACTATTGTTCATGAAACTCAAGGTTCTTAGGTAAGGCAAGGCCTTTAAAGAATCTATGTCAATGAGGCCTTGGAGCCCCATGCTCTCAAGCTTAACGCCCCACACTTTTCCTTCGTAGCAAAGAATGCCATGCCAGTTGGCATGGCCATCGGTGCAAGGAGGAGTGGTAGAGTTCCAGGAGTCCAAGGAGGAACCGTAGTTTTCTAAACTTTCTTTCATTTTGAGGAGCAATTCTAAGTCAGAAGCGGCATAAGAGAGAGGAAAGAAGGGTGCTAATTCAAAAACGATGAAGATGATCCAAAAATGCCTCCCACTTAGTGCCATAGTGAATGGTAGGCACTAGGGGCGGCGTGCGCGCCCTGAAGAGGGGCTGACCCAGAACGGAGGAGAAATTAGGAGGTAGTGACGAGGGTGCAGAAGAAGAAGAAGAAGAGGAAGAAGAAGAAGAAGAATGAAGGGTTGGAGGGTGGAAAAGTTTTGATGGCATTGGAAGAATGTGGAGAAAGAGAGAAGAAAAGGAAAAGCCAAGAATAGGAGATGGTGGGAGAAATAATTTAGGTTGCATTGCATGCATGCAGAGAGATGTTGACCAAGTCTCTTTTTCTTTTTTCTTGGTCTCACCACAATGTCTTTGCATTCAACGCGAGAAGGAGCCGGACAGCCTTCAAATTCATCCCTATTTTTACACCCTCTTTTTCTCTCTCTTACCATGACTCTTCCTTGACCAAACATAACAACACTCCCACTACCTAACTTTCTCAACCCTCTCTGGGTCTAACATAATGTCAAACACATGTTATGCATATATTCAATACTTCATGTAACAATTATTATACCTCTCAACAACACAATTATCATTTTTTTTTCTATTATAATGTAAGCTTCATCATGTGTTTGTATGTGTATACATCATTATTTACAGTAACTTAACTGATCCAATTTGAATACTCACGAGTTAATTAGTCTCTAAGAAATAGTCAACTTCCACACCAAGACCAGAACCAAATATAATAGGCATTTTCTCATTTTTTTATGTTTAAATAATGAACTTAATTTTTTTTAATAATTTGTTGACAATAATACGTCATTATTTAATTAGTTTGTATATTTGAAACGAAACAATTACAAATTATCTTTTGAATTATTGTAAAAAAATTATCAAAAAAAAATTATTAAAAAAACATTTTTATTAAATAATTGAACTGAAAACTAAAGAGAGTGGTTATTGCTAGAATGATTCTTGTTATACTTCATTAATTACTAATAATGAAGTATTTCTTTTGTGCTTTGTTTGGAACTTCAAAAGTAATAACAGCATTTCTTCCTGTACATCTTTGATGATAATAATAATAATAAATTATTATTATTATTATTATTAATTAAGAAACGAAAAAATTAAACTAAAATAAAAAAAATCTTAACTGACTTTTTTTTAATCCGAAAACCAATTAAGGTATTTATTTATTTATTTATTTATTTATTTTAGTTTTTTCTGTGTTTTTTATACTACTAATAATAATATTAATATTATTATTATTATTATTTTAATATATCAAATTAAGATGTCACATTTTCAATTTCGATTAACATATTTTTTAATTTAATTTTTTAATTTAAAATTTAATAAATATTTATTTAATTTAATATTATTTATATAATTTAATATATAATTGTATTTTAAAAACAAATAATACATATTAAAAAATTAAAAAAATTATAAAATATGTTAATCGTATTTAGAAAATTGGTTAACATATGTTAATTAACATTTTACATAGTCTAATATATGTTAATCGGTACGCTTAACATATATTTTTTTTGTTTTTTATTTTTTAATATGTATTATTTGTTTTTGTTTAATAAATAATATTTTATAAATTAAAATATTAATGTATATTAAATTATGTAAAAAAATTAAATTAAATAAACATTTTTTAAATGTTAAATTAAAGAATCTAATTGAGAGTACTGTAGTTTGTTGTAGGGAGCCTGAAGCTCTTGAGACCTAGATGTAGCTATTGAGAGTACTGTAGTTTGCATTAGATCTATTAGATGTAAGTTTATTTTGATGGGTTCAATGTTTCATGCTTTTAGTAAAGAAAGAAAAAGGCTTCCACTTTTATTTAAATCTACGCTTTAAATAATGATGTTAAGTTCAAAATAAAGTACAATGAGGATCGATGTAGTTCAAATTTTATACTTGGTCAAATTATTGGACACTTTTAAGCGATTATTTAATTTTATAATTGAATTATGCGAGAGAGAGAAAATGATTTGCAAAAAGAAATAAATAAAGTTTATACTTACATTTTATAGTATAAGTGGAGAATTATGTATTATAAAATATTTTGTTAAAATTTTGTTTTAGAGATTAACTTAGATATGTTTATATTTAAATAATTTTAAAAAAATGCTCTATATTATTGGTTTTCGTATTTATTTTAATATTTAAAATTAAAAAAATAATTAATTGAATATGTAGATCTTGTCTTTTTATTTTTCTTTTTTTGTTATCGAATTCTACCGAATGTGAAAATCCAACTTTCTCCTTTAACAACCGGAGCAAAAACACATGGTATGAAGCAAACATTAACACTTTAGATAATATGGAGGCAGTCAACTTAAGCAAAACCTTGGACAGACCATATATAAGATTTTAAACATAGATATATATAGAAGTTTCCTTTTACCTTTATTCCCTTTACTTTCTGGTGTGGATAAACACAACTTGCAGGTATTACGACTGAATTGCATGGAGCTAATTCAAGTTAACATCAAGTTGGAAAATATCTATATTTAGATTGGGAAGCACGTGCTTGAAAGCTTCCCATGAAGCAGCCGTCTCCTTATCACATACCACTTCCTTTAAATTCTTAAGATTGACGATTGAGGGTGGCAATTCACATCTTTCTCAACTTGTCATGTACAGATTTCTAAGATTACATAGATTGCCAAAGTCCTCTGGTAAATTACGAAGGCTAATGCAGTTTGATATGTCCATATGTGTTAGATTTGAAAGTCTTGCAATAGACTCAGCCTTAGGAGTTTCAAATTCACCAAGTTTCCAATTTCTTGAGGCAATTCAAAAAGCTTATGGCAATTGCTAATACTCAGCATCTTCAAGGAGGTGATATTACACAGCCCCTTAAGCAATCCAACCATATCTTTGCTATACTCAATATCCAAGTCTTCTAGATTTGGAAAAGCATCTGAAATTAGCATGTTACCGTTTTCGAAAGTCTGTCTTGTATCACACATGTGCAGTGATAACTTTTTAAGATTCTTTAATATGACAAAGGAAGGAATGAAAATCCTCTCTAGCTTGATTCGTTTTAGGTTGTTTAATGAGCCAAGTAGCTCAAAATTGATCATTTCACAAGGCGGAAACCATACTTTATGACTATCAGAACTTTTAGTATACTCATTTTTTTCAGTAACTTTGGAAAGGAATACTGATTAGTTCGAAGAGGTTTAAAATCAGAACCTCAGCTTGAGGTGGGAGTAGGTGGGACCAATATGAAGTGAATGCTTCATCTGCAAAAGCAACTCCTATGGTGTTAATAGTAGAAGAGTAACAAATGGTAGATCACAGGGGTTTTCTCTTTATCATCATTAGTTTGAGAGCAAATTTCTATACTTGAGAGAAAGGTATAACTAACCGGTTGATATAGACAATGTCCGGTTGATCATAACGCCTTGCTGTTTCTCCCTAAGCCAACCTTGAGGTTTATTGTCATCGATGCCAATCATCAGTCTTTTTCTCTGTTCAGTTTGTTCTTGAGTGCTTTGATAAATTGCCAAGTCTCTTAGAATATCATGCAGGATGACAAAACGGTTATTGTAGTAGTAACTGTCTGTGTCACTTGTACTTTTCCTGATAAATTAGCAGAAGATAGGTTCATAAATTAGCACAAGAAATGCGGTGTTACATTATGCAAGAGGTTTAAATTTTAAAAGCTAATTGGTAACTTTGGAATAATTGGTAAGGAATCAACTTCTCCTTTCATGAGCTAACAATTGAATTATATATTAGGTGTACATAGAGTATACATCGGATAAAATAATTAAGGAGAATGTAATAAGTTGTGATTGAGTGTACCTTGTTACTAAGACATTAGCCAAATTCATGGAGTCGAATTTGCTGAGAATGGCCATTACTTGTATGCCATTATTATCTAGTCCATACAACTCTACCCAGATATCAACGAGAGCAGCAACAGGAATTCTTTGGTGTTCAGGAAATAAAGTCAAGTGAAGAAGCACTCTTTGATGATGGAATTATCTTCCAAGACATCCAACATCTTTTGGAGGGAACCTTGAGACAATTCCTCTACCATCTTTTGCCACAATTCAATAGGTCGACTACTTACTGATGTACCAATAGCTTTAATGGCAAGCGGTAAACCTTTGCAATCACACCACCTGCTTTTCAAGACAAGAAAATATAGTTTGTTAGCTGCCCAAGCTGCAAGTGTTCAAGAATGGAGTTCCTTGTGTAAAGTCAGAAGAAGGAACAAGCATTTTGGACAAGATCTTCGTCAGGAATAATTGAACTGCTTTTTTTCAAGAGAGCATAGTCACGAAAAAGGGTAATCGCATCTTCACGAACACTGAATCAGACATCTGTTTGTCTTTACACAAAAAGCTAAAATTTCAACGTATAATCTATTTTTTTAAATTAGATATCTAATATTTTTTAAGTTCATAAGTAAATAAGTTGTTTATACTTATTTTTATTTAAATATCTGAAACATTTTTATAGTTTTATTTTATTTTAATACTTTTTTCATAATATCATGATAACGTATCATATCAATTTGAGATTATATACATATACTGTTATTTTGAGTTGGTACATTTTAGCGATGTGTACCGAATTTTAGTAGACAAAAATATCTTTATATATTATGAATTCTAAGTTTTAAGGTTAAGCGCATTTTAATAATTTTCATTCTCAAAACTAAAAAAAATCTCAAACCCTTACTCACCTCTCGTTCCTCTTAACCCTTTCATTTTATCTCTCTCACTCCAACATTTCATATATCATCTCTAATGTAGTCCCAATTGAAAAAATTAGAAACACTTGCATAACCCTAATCCACTTCCTCACTTATTCAATTTGTTTCTCTCTCATCTCCATATTCTCCCTCACCTACACACAACAACCTGCCACACCGCAATTTGTTCGTTTTTGTTCTGTTCATTTATTTGTTTTCCATTCTAATAATAAAATAATTGATGATATTCACGTTGATTTTTTGATCAGAAGACTGTTATATATATATATATATATATATATATATATATATATATATATAACGTAACAAACAAATTGTAAAATTATTTTATAATAAGGATTAACACAAAATAGAATAGCAAATGTAGGGATGTGGTTTTAATTTAACTTGCATTGATTATTATAAATTATACTATTTATATTAAGTTTGATTCTTATATTTTAGTACAATAATTTTAATTTACAAAAAATAATGCGAAAAAAAAAGCTGAATTGAGTAAGCAACCCCTATCCCAGCTTTGAGACTATTCTTATAAATTGACCTAATAAATGTTTTTTATGTTTTATAAATTTATTTTTTTTCTTTTTATTTTTTTTGGTTTTAGTTTCAAATTAGTTTTGATCAACTGGACAATTTTTTTCAACCTTCTCAGGTCATTGTCATTTTATCATTACCTCTTTACATAGTTTTCTTATTCTCTTCATTTTAAAATTTTTAAGAATAAATTTTATGCTATAAAAATAGTTTTATACCATAATAAATTGTTCATTTTAAATTTAAAATATAGTTTATATAAGAGTTGAGGAAAAGTAATTAATGTAAAATTGTTGGAGGTACTATCCAATTTCCACTATTGTCAATTGTCAGACTTTACTTACTTTTTAACCAAATATCAAATCGGTCAACGTGAAAGTTTTAGGATACTAATTATTGATGATATTCATTAAAATATAATATTGCAAAAAGTCAACCGTAGAATGAAAATGAAGTTAATAAAGATATAGTATTATTGTGGTAAAGGGATGACACAGTATGCACCTTAATTTGAAACAACGAGCACGATGCTTCCTCTGGACGTTTTCCTTATGAAAGCTGCAACGTAGCAGAAAAACTTGGAAATTATGAAATGATTATTAGTGTTAGATTATTATTTGTTTTTTAAATAAAGATCTATTTTTAAGGGTTGAACTAGTCTAAGTCTATTAGCTAGTATATAGGTGTAAGTAACTATTTTTTAGACATTTATATAAATTCAGTTTATCTGCAAAGGCTTATAAAAAGTCGTGTTCTTTCAATTGAAATAAACAGAGAATTATCAATTCATAAACAGTGTGTGCAGGTTGTGCTATGTATAGTTAACAAGTGGTATCAGAGCTCCATACGGGGCCTGATACGGAATGAACATCTGGGAGAGTGCATAAAAAGGAGTGAAAAAAAAAAGTGTGGGGAGTGAACATACCGAACAAGGGAAACGGTGTGAGTGCATACACAGAAGAAAGAAAAATGTCCGATATGGAGAAATTTGTTTAGCCTGCCATCCCCAAATTTGATGATTATGAATTTTGGTCTATGACCATGGAAAATTTCTTACACAGCAAGGAGATGTGGCAGATTATTCAAGATGGGATACCGTTCTTTGGTACCCACACCACTGAAGCTCAAGAAAAGGTTTTAGCTGACATTATGTTGAAGGACTTGAAGGTGAAAAATTACTTGTTTCAGGCCATTGACAGGGAGATATTAGACACTATTCTGGACAAGAGTACGTCCAAGAAGATTTGACAATCCATGCAACAAAAATTCCAAGGCTCAACCAGGGTCAAGCAAGCACAGCTCCAAGCCTTGAGACGTGAGTTTGAGTTACTCACTATGAAAGATGCTGAAACCATTGATCAGTATCTGGGACGTACTCTTAGTACTGTCAACAAGATGAAGTTGAATGGAGAGGTGATGGACTCAAGTACTGTGGTTAGCAAAATACTCAGATCACTCACCCCAAAATTCAATTATGTTGTGTGTTCAATAGAAGAATCTAATGATTTGAGTAAACTAAGTCTTGATGAACTCCATGGAAGCTTACTGGTTCATGAGCAGAGAATGCAGGACTCGCAACCCGATGAACAAGTGCTGAAAATTTCTCATGATAATAGATCTGAAACAGGATACAGCCGAGGAGGCGGCGGTTACAGCCGAGGAGGTGGCAGATACAGCTGAGGAGGTGGTGGACGTGGTCGTGGAAGAGGTCGCGGAGGACAATCATTGAATAAAGCACTTGTGGAGTGTTTTCGGTGTCACAAACTAGGACACTTCCAATATGAGTGCCCACGGCTTGAAAAACAAGCATATTATGCAATGTACGAGGAATCATCAGGGGTAGAAGATGAAATATTATTGGTAGCATATGAAGAAACAAATAATGTGCAGCAAGAAGATTGGTTTCTTGATTCTGGTTGTAGTAACCATATGACCGGAAATAAACAGTGGTTTACCAAGATACACGAATAGGGACTATGCAAAACCGTAAAGCTCGGTAATGACAACACTATGGCAGTAGAAGCAAAAGGAGACATTCGAGTTTGTATTAATAGTTGCTCACATATCATCACAGATGTATATTATGTTCCAGAACTTAGAACCAATCTTCTAAGTTTAGGGCAACTCCAAGAGAAAGGTTTGGCTGTATTGATTCAAAATGATACCTGTAAAATTTTCCATCCAGATCGCGGATTACTTCTTCATTCTAGCATGAAAGGAAATATGATGTTTTATTTAACATCCTCAATGAATCCTCGTGAATCACAGTGTCTTCATGTAGATGAATCTTCTGAACGAGAAGTACAACTTTGACGTAAAAGGTTTGCTCATCTGAACTTTCAGGAACTTTGCACACTTGCCAACAAGCAATTGGTAACCGGCCTCCCACCTCTAAAGGCGTCCAAAGAAACATGCACCTCGTGTCTCACTGGAAAACAACATAAGGACATCATACCAAGACAAATTCCTTGGAGAGCGTCGAAGAAACTCCAACTAATTCATGCTGATGTGTGTGGTCCCATTTCACCCTCGTCTCACAGCAACAAGAAGTACATTCTAAGTTTCATTGATGATTACTCTCGTAAAACATGGGTTTACTTTCTACATGCAAAATCTGAAACATTTACTGCATTCAAAAGCTTCAAAACCCGAGTGGAAAAAGAAGCCAACGCTTCCATTATCTTTCTAAGAACTGATAGAGGTGGTGAATTTACCTCTGAGGAATTTGAAAATTACTGCAATCATCAAAGAATTTCAAGACAAAAAACCACAACTTACACTCCGCAACAAAACGGAGTTGCAGAAAGAAAAAATCGCATTATTTTGAATGTAGTTTGAGCAGTCTTACATGAGAAATGTGTTCCAAAGACATACTGGCCTGATGTTGTCTGGTGGTGTGTTCACGTCCAGAACCGAAGTCCATCATCAATAATAGATCACCAAACACCAGAAGCACTTTGGAGTGGAGTCAAACCACATGTTGGCTACTTTCGAATATTTGGTTGCATTGGTCACGTTCATATTCCAGATCAGAAGCACAACAAATTAGATGATAAAAGTCAACCGTGTATACTCTTGGGGATAAGTGAAGAATCAAAAGCTTACAAACTATATAATCCTGCTAACAATAAAGTCATCATAAGCAGAGATGTAGTGTTTGAGGAGGACAAAAGTTGGAATTGGCATGGCAATGCAAAGGATGATACTCGAGCAAGTGAAACTCCGGTCCTAGAAGAGACACCAATAGACTCTTTCCCACACGAACTTCTAGTCAATCATGAAAAAAATTCAGATCCACTAATTAATTATGATTCAGACTCAGAATCTCATCATCCTTCAACTGAAGGGAGGGCAACAAGACAGAGGCGACCACCTGCATGGATGACCGATTATGAAACGAACCTCTCGATAGCAGAAGAAGAGAGTTTACTAGCCATGATGATGTGCGAGTCTGAAGATCCTCTCTCATTTGAAGAAGCCCATACAAATCCAAAATGGAGAGATGCAATGAAAACTGAAATCGAAGCAATTGAAAGAAATAACACTTGGAAACTCGTAGATCTTCCAAAAGAAGCTACACCTATCGGCGTGAAGTGGATATTTAAGACCAAACTCAATGAAAGAGGTCTTATAGAGAAATACAAGGCCAGATTGGTTGCTAAAGGTTACGCTCAAAGATTCGAAATCGACTATACTGAAGTTTTTGCCCCAGTCGCTCGACTTGATACAGTGCGAGTCTTACTAGCCTTGGCAGCCCAAGGAACATGGGAAGTCTTCCAGCTTGATGTAAAGAGTGCATTTTTACATGGTGAACTTCAAGAAGATGTGTTTATTCAGCAACCTGAAGGGTTTATCAAAAGGGGTAGAGAAAATCAAGTGTATCGTCTTAAGAAAGCTCTATATGGGCTTAAACAAGCTCCACAAGCTTGGTATAGCAGGATTGAAGCTTACTTTGCTAAAGAACACTTTGATCGGTGCTCCAGTGAACCACCTTGTTCATTAAAAGGTTTGATGGTAATATTCTAATTGTTAGCTTATATGTTAATGACATAATTTTTACTGGCAATAGTAGTCAAATGTGTGAGGACTTCAAGCGTTCGATGCAATCAGAATTTGACATGACGGATTTGGGAAGAATGAGGTACTTCCTAGGAATTGAAGTTATACAAAGTGATACAGGAATTTTCATTTGCCAAAGACGTTATGCCCGTGAGATGTTAGCTCGGTTCAACATGTCTGAATGAAATCCTGTTTGCAAGCCAATTATGCCAAGCACTGTACTATCCAAAGATGATGAAGGAACATTAGTTGATGCCACCAAATTTAAACAAGTTGTTGGCAGTCTCATGTACTTAACTGTCACTCGACCAGATCTAATGTTTGCAGTAAGTCTAATTAGCAGGTACATGGCTACTCCAAAGGCATCACATTTGGCTACCACAAAGCGTATTCTGAGGTATGTAAAAGGTATCATTGAGTACGGTATTCTATACCAAAAGGGAAAAAAAATCTGAAATCACAGCCTATAGTGACAGTAACTATGCTAGGGATTTGGATGATAGACGAAGCACTTCTGGGGCAGTATTCATAATAGGATCAGGGGCTGTATCATGGGCTTCGAAAAAGCAGTCAGTAGTTAGCTTATCAACTACAAAGGCAGAATATATAGCTGCAGCAGCATGTGCTTGTCAATGTATTTGGTTTCCAGAATTTTAGAACATATTGGGATCGAAAGAAAGGAACCAATCACAATTCTATGCGATAACAACTCTACTATTCAGCTGTCCAAAAATCCTGTCTTTCATGGACGCAGTAAGCACATTGCAGTAAAATTTCACTTTCTTAGAGATCTTGTAAATGATCAAGTTGTTCAATTGAAGTATTGCAATACTCAGGAACAGGTGGCAGATATAATGACTAAGGTGGTGAAGCTTGAACAATTTGAGAAACTTCGACAAATACTTGAAGTAGTTGATATTACTCCAGTAAGCTAGAACTTAAGGAAGGGATTGTTAGATTATTATTTGTTTTTTAAATAAAGCCCTATTTCTAAGGATTGAACTAGTCTAAGTCTGTTAACTAGTATATAGGTGTATGTGACTATTTTTTAGGCATTTACATAGATTCAGTTTTATCTACAAAAGCTTATAAAAAATCGTCCTCTTTCAATTGAAATAAACAGAAAATTATCAATTCATAAATAGTGTGTGCAGGTTGTGCTATCTGTAGTTAACAATTAGAACCCTAAACCCATATATTTATATAGTCATGCGTACGTCCTCGACCATATAATATATTACTTTACGCGTCTTTTACTCTTTCTTTGCAACCATGCACCATATATAAAGTTGATAAGACCAAACATTATTCGTTGCATAAATATTCACTCACTTCTCCTTTTTTGCTAAGTACGTACGTGCAAAATTTCATTCATACGCATCTATACCACCATTTATTACAAATTAACGATCAAAGCTTTGTCAACTTCTGCAAATATATTCCTTGTTTGGTAAGAAAGAAATTTAGTGGGAAAGAAGAAAAAATACACTAATGTACTACGCTTCTCATTCAAGGTTTAGTACAGGAAATAAATAACCTAATTTTTTTCTGACATATCAACATTTTAAGTATGATTAAAAAATATTCATAACACCTATTAAGAAATTTCAAATCCATATAGAAGTAGAATTTCTGAAACTAGTATTTTTTATAAGAATTCTCTGTCAAATACGTGTTTCTGCTGATTTATCTCAAGAAAACGTTTCATTCCGGTCAACTTCTAAATATATATATGTCACAGTCTAGACATTGGAAACTTGTATAGATAAAGCTTGGAAACGCTACATTTTTTTTATGGGTCATTTTATTAGAAATTTTCGTGAATTTTAAATGCTTTAAATTAATTTATGAAATTAACAAGGTGTCACCTTCTCAAATTAACACTCTTATACATGTGTCAAATTAATTTATTGGATTAGACACATGACTCTTCAATCAAGTTACTTTTAATGGTTATTAAAATAATAATTAGCTTAATGATAATAAAATAATAATAATAATTATTATTATAATTATTTGGGAAAGGAGATTCAAGAGCACTAAATTAGCCATTTTTTTCAATATGAAACTAACTGAAAATGAAACGAGTTAAACTAAATTAGCACGATTCAGAAATCATAAGATTAAATGATAATAAGACTAAATTAATAATGAGAATCATTGATAATTATAAGGAGGATTTCGTTTTATGAAATGATATAATATTTTTAGAAATCTCAGCTTTTGAATATTAAATGAAGAATATTATTCCTAACAACATTTAAAAACGTGCATGGAAAAAAAGAGAGTAAGATTTGGTTTCTTTAACAAGGAAAAAGGCTATGCAAGTGATCTCATAAAGGCAGTTGTTTCCTACGGTGCTTCCATTAAATTCTTCATTATTAAAAGGATTTTCAAAATTTCTAAAAAATCTGTCTTGTAATAATCTAAGTAATAGCACTTTCACGATATTGTCCTTCTACACTTTGCATATATAATGTTCAAAATCTGTTAATTCAGGAGCTTTTCATTTTGTTCCAAGTCACTCTAATCTTTTGCCTGCAAAATAATATAATAATAAATTATTTTTCATCCATAAATTTCAAATTTTAATCTTTAATCATGGAAACCTGGTTTAATATTGCGGGAACCAATAGCATATCACTACTTACTAGAATAATAATATTTTAGGAGGACCAAAATTTTAATGAACCACTCAGCGGAGCATCATGGGGAGTAGCTTCTAAACTTTTCAAATTTTATGAATTATAATAAAATATGTGATTTAATGTTAATAACCAATAAAGCATAAAATTAAGGTTTAATGTCTCAATAGTTTACTATTTTAGTCCAAAATTTCAAATAGGATCTTCTTTTTTTTGCGTTTCAATTAGATTTTTATTTTTGTAAAATTGAATCAAATAGGGATTTTTTGTCAAATTGATCAAACGGCGTTAAAGATTGTGTTACTTGACATACTGACAGTGTAATTTTAACATGTGTTAAAGATTGTGTTACCTGTCATACTGATAGTATAAATTTAACATGTGTCATTAAAAACGTAGGTCAATTCTATTTTTTAAAATTTTGAATTAAAAAATTAAGTAAACAAAGTGGAAATATAATTAAAGAAAAGGTAAAGTTGGGAATTTGTATTTTACTTTCTCTTTAAAGTTCCATTCTCTCTATAATTGCGAAATCAAACTGAAATTGGAAGAATTTAAGTTTTAGAACTCGTCACTCATCCACAAAATCTCGTTGTTGTTTTAGGTTTCGTTTGTGGTTATGGAGAAACCTCAACGAATGCACCTCCATAATTCGGTTCTCTCCTACCCTCCCTCTCTTAACATCAACGGCAAAACTCAAAACAGAAGACAGGACGCTCCGTTTCCGAGCCTCATGAGGCTCACACCTCTGGAAGAAGAAGAGGCTGGCACTGCATTAGAAACCTTGTTCGGTGAAGCGGGACGAATAAAAGAAACCTGGCCCCTGCTATTTATAACTCCTCGCGGAAAAAGGAAAGTTTGAAGAAATATAGAGATGACATAAGATATATATATATATATATATATATATATATATATATATATATATATCCATAGTTTGTAGCATTTTTTAAAGGAAAACGATGAACTGACGCGTTTGGTGTTTCCAGGTTGACTTGGGTATTTATGTTTGTCTTACTCTTATAATATAGTTTGTATGAGGCCAAATAGTAGAATCATATATATAACTGAGTTGGTTCAACCAATCAAAACCAAATTATAGTCTCTATATCAATTTATTTATTTATATTCAACTTTATTTTTAATAAACTAATTAGCAAGTAATCCGTAAGTATGTGCGTGGAAAAGTTCAGTTAAATAAATTAAAAAAAGGATATAACTAATAAAAATTAAATATAATAATTAACATGATTTTTGTTATTTATTAATTGTGATGTTTTGCTAAAATTTAACTTTATAGATATTTTGTTCTAAAACTTAAATTTTAAATTTATTAATAGTAAATTCTTTTGAATAATAATTTGATACCATTTGAAAAAATTGACAATAACTATAATGTATGGACAAAATTCATAATGTTTTACTTCCATAACATGTTAGAGTAATAGCTTAGATATAAAAAAATTTATTTTCTCTACTTAACAGTATTAAATTAAAATAATTAATTTGTTCTTTGATTTGATTTTTTTCATCTTAACAACAGTAAAAAATATATTTTTTATATTTGTTAGAATCCACTAGATATAAAAATTGACGTAATGACATTATTGTGAATAAGAAAAACTTTTCTATATTAATTGTACTGAGAATAAAAATATTAATGTAATTTAATTTATAAATTATAATTTTAATAGTCATATTTGATATTAATGTAAGGCACTTATTTAGTCTAATAACCTTATATAAAAAAGTAGTGTACATATAAATCTTTCTACGATAAATTTGTGTTTAGATAGGCTTATATGATATGTATTCTTTGGTAATCCATCTCATTTATATCATGCAATGATTTTACTATATATTTCAAAAAAATTGTATTTATATATCCTTGATTTACATATATATATATATATATATATATATATATATATATATATATATTTTAAAATTTCATAATTGATTATATATGAAATTTAAGATAAAATTATTTATTAAAATGAAAATAAATATTTTGATCGAATACTTAATTACTCTATTTCGAAAATAATTTTGAGAGAGCTCAATGAAAGTTTTCAAAATAATATGCTAAATAAAAAACAAAAAAAAATTATTCTTATCTTTTATAATTCTAATAGTTATATTTGATATATTTAATATATTTAATATTTACATTTTTTTAGTGACTATTAAACACCCTTGTTAAATGTAGAATATTTGTCTAATAAACTCATTCTTAGACAAACTATAAGATATATAGTTTTCAATGTTATAATGAATCTATCAATCACAACTTCATTTAGTTTAGATGACAATGTTGTGTTGGAAATCCATCCTTACTTAATTAAGGGATGTAATTCTTACATGGACATTAATAAATGATTTTTGCAAAGTTTTAATAATATTGTGAGTTATTCTATTCTTTTATCACTTTAGGAAGATTAATATATTAAGTATGAGCTAGCAATGAAAATATTCTGCATTTTATTTGAAATGAAGAGGATTTTTATAATAAGCCTTTAGATATAACAGTTGAAAATTGAATGGCTATAAAGGAAAATATTTTTTAATAATTTTTTTTTGACAATTATTTTTACAACAGTAATTTGTGATTGGTTTATTTCAAATAAACGAAACCAATAAATAATGATACATAGTTTATTGTCAAAAGATTGTTAAGAAAAATTATTAAAATATTATGTGATCATAAAATAGGTCACACACACCTAAAAAATAACTAACTGACCTACTAGTTTAATATGAAAAAATAATTAAAAAATGCATAAGTAAGCTAATAACCCTTCCATTAAGCTCTAGCTTACTATAGTAATGTCAACTACGTTAAGCATTTATCGAAGCTTCTCAAACTGTTCAAGTTTCACTGTTTTAGTCATTAGATCAGTCACTTGTTCACGAGTATTGTAATATTTTAATTGAACCACGTGATCAGTTACCACATCTCTAAGTGAAATCTTAGTGCAATGTAACGACAGGATTTTTTGGACAATTTAATAGTATAACGGTTGTCACATAGAATTGTGGTTGCTTCATTTCTTTTAATCTGTTCTAAAATTTTGTGAAGTCAAATACATTGATAAGCACATGTCGCTGCGGCTATATACTCTGTTCTTTTAGTGGATAGGCTAACTAGTGATTGCTTTTTCGAAGTCCATTTTGCTATATAAACAACCTTTAAAGTTGGAAATACACACGGAAATAAAAATACTCACTAGTGTAGTTGTAAACGTAAGTATACACACGGAAATAATATGCTGAACCATATTATTTTCTTGTGTTAAATGTAAGGATAAGATGGTTGAAACCAATTTTTCTTCAGCATTAACAAATGAAAGAATCAAATGATATTTAAGACCAACTCCTTTCCCTGTTTTTTCCTTGGACATGTTTTGTAGGATATTTGTAAGAACAAGGCAAATATTGGCCCCTTCAAACCAACTAACATAGATTTAGAACTTAAAACTATCCTTTTACGATAATCCATTGTGAGAGCCAAGCCTTATTTTCTTCCCTTTACTTTCAACCACCATTTGCAAACAAAAAAACAATTGTATGAAACAGATATTAGGAGTGAATTGCATGAAGCCAATTCAAGTTTACATCAAGTTGAGGAACATCTATCTTCAGATTTGGAAGCATAGGTTTGAAAGCTTCCCATGAAAAAGCCGTCTCTTCATCGCATACCACCTCCTTTAAATTCTTAAGATTGATGATTGAGGATGGCAGTTCACACCTTTCACAACTTGTCATGTAGAGAATTCTTAGATTACATAGATTACCAAATTCCTCTGGTAAATTAGGAAGGTTTATGCAGTTTGAGATGTCCATATGCCTTAGATTTGAAAGCCTTCCGACAGAATTTGGTATCACTTGCAAATCAGTACATGAGCTTAGTCTCAGAAGTTTCAGATTCTCCAAGTTTCCAATTTCTTGAGGCAATGCAGAAAGCTTATGGCAGTTACTGATGCTGAGCACATTCAAGGAGGTGATATTACACAGTCCCTTGGGCAGTCCAACCATATCTTTGCTATACTCAATATTCAAGTCCTCTAGATTTGGAAAAGCGTCTGAAATTATAATGTTACTGTTTTCGAAAGCCTCGCGTGCATCACACAAGTAGAGCGATAACTTTTTAAGATTCTTCAATGTGACAAAGGAAGGAATCGAAATCCTCTCTAGTCTCAATCTTTTTAGGAGTGATAATGTGCCAAGTAGCTCAAAATCGAACAATTCACAGGGATGGAAACCATAATTCATGACTATCAGAACTTTTAGTTTGCTCATTTCTTTCAGGTACTTTGGAAAGGAGTACTGATTAGTTCGAATGTTTAAGATCAGAACCTCAGCTTGAGCTGGTCGTAGGTGCGACCAATATGAAGTGCAAGTTTCATCTGCAAAAGAAACTCATGGTGTCAGCAGTAGAACAGAAACAAATGATAGATCATAGTGACTTTCTCTTTAGCAACTTTACTTTCTAAATGTAATGTCTATACTTTAGTTAAAGGCATTACTAACCAGATGATATAGACAATGTTCCGGCAGGTATCTTTTGGGTTTTCTGTTCATCACACCATCTAAAATTATTTGACAATGTGCGGATCATCATGCCATGCTGCTTCTCTCCAAGACACACTTCAGGTTTAGTTTCATTGATGCCAATCATCAGTCTTTTTCTCAGTTCACTTTGAGCCTTGTTGCTTTGATAAATTGCCAAGTCTCTTAGAATATCATGAAGGACGATGAAATGGTTGTTATAGTAATAACTGTCTGTGTCATTTGTATTTTTCCTGATCAATTAGCAGAACATAATCACATTATAAGAATCCATGCTCTCTATAAATTACATAATGCAAGTTTAATTTCTCAAGTTAACAAGGTAACTATGGAATAATTCATAAGGAATTAAATACTCCTCTCATGTGCTGTAGAGTATGTTAGGATGAAGCAGTAGAGAAGAAATATAAGAAGTCATTACAGTACCTTGTTACGGTGACATTTGCTAAATTCATGGAATCCAATCTGTTGACAATGGCAATTGCTTTGATGCCATAATTATCTAGTCCATACAACTCAACCCACATATCAACAAGAGCAGCAACAGGAATTCTTTGGTGTTCAGGAAATAAAGCTAAGTCCATGAAGCACTCTTTGATGATTGGATTATCTTCCAATACATCCAAGATCTTTTGGAGGGAACTAAGTAATTCAGTGTTGGAATCAAGTATACAATGACCTTCTGACAACTCCCCCACCATCTTTTGCCACAACTCAATAGACTGATGACTCCGTGATCTTCCAATCACTTTAATGGCCAGCGGTAAACCCTTGCAATGTCTCACCACCTGCATTTCCAGGGCAAGTAAATTTAGTTTGCTATGACTCCGGCACCCAAGCATTACAAATTGCACCATAATAAATATTACTTTTCTGGGTGTCAAAATATAGTAATTTTAGCTTAACAAGTATGGATTACTTGTATAATGTCAGAAAGAAGGAAGAAGCACCTTTTGGACAAGATCTTCGTCAGGAATATTTGAACTTGCTCTTTTCAAGAAAGCATGGTGTCGGAAAAGGGTTATTGCATCTTCAGGAACAAGAGGTTTTAAGACGAGTGAAGTTCCAAATGTAGGAAATGCAATCCTTGAAGTGACCAAAATTTTATAATCTGATATCTGAAATTTAAGTTTCTCAACAACGGCTTCTGAGCAAGGCCAAACATCATCCAGGACTAACAACATTGGATTTGCATTAATTTTCCTCGGCAAAAGTACCAATTGATCAATTGCATCTACATCGCTTTGAAGCTCTGGCACTTGATATCCAAAGTGTTCCAATAGTCTTTCTACAATAATTTTCAACTGGGGCGCCTTTGAGAAGGTGACAAATAAAATATTTTCCTTGAATTTACCTGGATAAAACCAAAGACTCATTTAAGAAGTCTATAAGAAGAAGTTATTATGGTTGAATATTTGTTGTAGTGGAGAATAAAAAATGAGTAATGACCTACCCAGGACTTGTTCATCCCAACAGAGCATTGTGGCCAGAGTGGTTTTCCCCGATCCTCCCAAACCGGTCAACACAATTACGGACGCACCTTCACTCAGAACATTCAGTTTCAACTTCTTCAATGGTACATCCAAACCAACACTGAATTCTGGCTTTTCAGGAATTCCAAATGGACGCTTGATTTCTTGTGCTGTCTCTTCCATGAACAACCAACTTTTCGAGTCCTTTCTCAAAACAAGGATCAAGTAGTTAGAATTAAGGAGACAAGCTCAACTTTGCTGCATAAGGTTTTTTTCATTATAATAACAGAAAACATTGTATTCCAAACCCATGCCATGGGAAAGGCATAGTTTTTTCGTGTTAGCTTATTCTATTCCATTCATTTGCTAAAAGTATGTATATTATTAACAAGAGAGCTGGTTAGGAAGAATTGGAAAACTCAATATTTGAACCCTATATGAAAAAAACTTATAGTAATAAAATGCGACAGTTACACGATACCTTAATTGAAATATGCTTTCTATGAATATGTTTTTGTGTTTGTCAACGGGGGCTGCAAACGTACGAGGAGAGTCAAATTTTGGAATATATTGTGAAAGAAGTTCTTGTATGGTGAACTGCAGTTGAAAGGTTGGTTTGAATCGTAAGGCAGACATACTTATAGCGTTGCATGTCGTGTTAGTTCAATTGTCTTGATCTAACACGTAGTTGCGTGTTTTACTTTTTCTTTGCCTAATACTAATAAGAAAAGACGAAACCTTTCATTTTAAGCAAATGCAAGAATTTTAATTATTTTACGTGTATTTTATAATATCATGCCTTTAAAAACTTGTTCAAATGCATTTCTTGTTTTACAAGAATGAAATTCATAGTATAATATTACTTTGCTTTAGCTTAGTCATGAAAAAGAAGTAAAATATTGACAAGATAGGTTTCTCATTTAAGGTTTAATTACTGATTGAGTAGTAATGAAACAACCTCTGTTGGTCTCAGAATTTGTTTCGGTAACTACGTCATGATTTGGTGGTAATTTATTCCAACCGAGTGAACGTGTTCGTGCCGTATTCATCGTAGTTTCTTTCTCAATATTTTCGGTTGACCACTGATTCAAACAATTATGTTATGGGTCGAAATACGTCGATTCGCCGCGATTATTTAAAAGAATCACTTTATTTAATAATTAAAAATTATATCAAAAATAATATATGGAAATGAGAAGTATATTTTATATTATAATACACAACTATTTTTCATTATTAATGTTTTTCTGTAAAAAAGTAAACAACTATTTTTTATTTATTAATATTTTTTTGTAAAATAATAAACAACTATTTTTTTATTAACATTTTTTTAAAGAAATAAAGATGAAAAATAGAATGAAAAGAAATAAAAGATTATTTTTTAAATATAATTATTGAAAAATAATATCTAAAAGACTCTGACTTAAAATAATTATTGTAATTTATATTTATATACTTGGAGTTTAAAGTAAACAAGAATCAAATGACATACTAAAATATTCTTCAGTAGTAAATTTTAGTACAAGGCTAATTAGTGAATTAGTAATTTGGAGGGGTTGTTGATGGAAATGTTATGAGCAGAATGACTAACGAATATCAAACAAAGTATCATTTGATCCAACAAAATATCATTAAATATGCATCCGCTAAGGGCCATATATCTGTAGAATTCTGGATGTCTTTTTTTATCGAGGACAAAAAATTATCAAAATATCTTAGTTTTGTCCCTTGGTAATAAAGATTAACGTTTTATTTATATGTAAAAATAGTTATAAATTGTTTTTATTCTTCTAACATAGGAAAATAACCAAAATAAATATTACAAAGATAATAATTTCTTAAAATAAAAATTAAAATAAATATTATAAAGATAATAACCATTTGTTAAATTTCATATACAATGTTATTAATAAAATTTAAATTGAAAATAGGTCAGATTGAGGTTCAATTCTTGGATTCATAACTTTAAGTCGACTTTTGGATGTTTAATATTCGGTTTTGAGTAGAGTTGAGTCTCAAATAACTAAGATATTTATAACTTTTTAACCTTTAGTCTTGATTAGTGTTTTTGAGGAGAAAGGTTCCCTTTCTCCATATTTTAGTATCAAATTGAGCTAACAATAAACGACTCCTTAATTTTGAATACTTTCTTGTCAAACTTTTTTACTTGTTTTATTTTAATTAATCCACTTTATTTTAACTTAGTTTTCACTTTATTCTTCTTAAGATAAGTTTCTCCCTTTTTGTTAAATATGGCGTTCATCTCTAGTTGCCTAATAATTTGTGACATAATTTACTTTACTTGCAAAATAAATAACTTTTTGGTTTTGTTTCAGTTGACCAATAACAACCTCTAGTAGTGCTGAGTTTGTTGCTTTAAATGGGTGTTTCTTCCCTAATCGAGCTTGGGATTTCCTTTGTCTTGTGTTTTTAAATTAATATTTCATGAGTCCTTAGTGACAAGAAAAACAAACAAATGACAAGTTTATAACTCGGGATCAACAACTTTCATGAGTCCTAAGTGAATAACTTAGGTGTGAAAACTTATCTATCATATATCTCATGATGTCTCAATAAAGAAAAATGGTGAAATCAAATACAAAGTAACTTTGAAAAGTCAAGAATAATGTAGGTAACCACCTGAGTGTTTTAACTCGTTATCACATTTCATTAAGGTCTTCAGTAATAAGAAAATAATTGAGTAATAAAAAGTAATTGAATAAGTTAAAATATCTAAACTGCTAATATGTGAGTTCTCAATGATAAGATTTTCATTGAATGTCAAGACTTATCATTTGAAATTACAATTTTTCAAAGATAAAATGATATAAAGTAATTATGCCTTGTTTGAGCCCTCAACTTATAAAAAAATTAAACATACTTAAAACAATATATGAAACTCACACCTCGAGTTGAATTGGAGGAAGTAAAATACAAATTGTTATGGTTCATATACAAGTCCTCAGTGCTCTATTTCGAGCCCTTAATTAGTATATGAATATTAAACATACTTTAAACTTAGAATAATAATGTATGATATTTGTGCAAAACGTATCTTGGATTTGAATCCAAAAACAAGAAACAAGGAACCCTTAACATATAAATGCGATAAACACTTAGAACAAAAACAACGTATAAACACCAATTTATTTCTTAAAAAACTAAGTGTCTCTTACCGAAGATAAAAAATAATGAGAACCTCTCTTAGTTCAAAGTTTATGACTATTTTTAAGCCAAAATTGGTTCTATCTTTTGACCATGGAAATTAGTATTTTATTTATAGATAAAATAGTTACAAATCCTTTTTATTCTCTAGAAACATGAGAATAATCAAAATAAAAATTACAAAAATAATAACTTCCTTAAATAAAAACCAAAATAAAAATTGTAAAAATAATAATCATCTATCAAATCTGTTATATAATAGTATTTATTAATAAAAATTAAGCTTAAAAACAAGTTGGATTTAAGTTGAATTTCTAAACCCATAGCTTTAATTCAGCTTTTGAACATTTAATGTTCATATTTGAGGATTGGATAAGCCTCAAACAACAGGTACAATACGTATTTTTATAAAGGAAACGACATGCATATAATCAGTATAACGGATAACACTTATGATTCCTTATTTTATTATTCTTGCTTATCCAAGCTCCGTTTATGTTCCATATGATCGAGACCTCTATGTACTGAAAAAATAATGCACTACTTAAAATATATTTTTATTATTATTTTAAAGTTGTTTTTAGATTAAATGAATAAACTTCTACGGAAAAATGGTTTCCTAATTTCTTCTCCCATTCCTCTACTTTTTCTCTTTAATTCTCTTTGAATGCACACGAATGACTTGTTTCCTTCAAAGAAAAAGTAAATTCCCGTCTTACACGCGTTGATTTGTCTGAAACATTTTCTCACAATTTATACAAAAAGTTGCTTTCTGTGTATTGGTTGACATATGAATTCCACATAGTAAAAACTTCAATATGATGATTCAATACAAAATGTTAAATCAATATCAAATATTTTTCGCACAATTATTTTAAAATCATTCCTACAAAATTATACACTTTTAAATTCTTTTTAAAATCACCTTATTTTAGAGTAATAAAATTTCCGATAACACATAACATTTTTGTTTTCGTTAGTAATTGTGATCATATTATATACAAATTAATTAAAGTTAAAATATTTTAAAAAAATGTTATTAAATAAAGTAAAAGTAGTCAAAGTTTTCAATAAAAAAATTAAAGTCCAAAAACAATAAATTAATAATATATTTTTGTCGGAAACACCAAACCATGTACATAACATAAGTCACATAGTATTTACAAGAAGGAGAAGTTATACTTTGACACTTCTTCATAATTATATTCCATCTTCACACTGGCTTTCGAAAATGCATTCATTTGACAAACCATATAGTTAATAATAAAATATAAAATTAAATTATTGAATAAAATATTATTATAAAGGATTATGAAAAGAAAGTATAATTATAAAGAAACCAGCAATATATGGTACAAGAGCAAAACTAGAAGAAACAGGAGGAAAATTATTATTGTGATTATATATGATCATTGAGCAGGAAATGAAAGACTAGGACGTGCTAACTGAAGGAAGCCAGTTTAAGTTAACATCAACTTGAGACACCTCGATCAGTAGATTCGGAAGCATAGCTTTGAACCCTTCCCATGAACTAGCTGTCTCTTCATCGCAACTCACTGTCTTCAAATTCACAAGATTCACTACTGAGTATGCCAATTCACACCTTTCACAATTTATCATCCTCAGATTTCTCAGATTACACAATTTTCCAACCTCTTCTGGTAAATTTGAAAGGCTTATGCAGTTTGAGATGTCAAGATGCCTTAGATTTTGAAGCCTTCCAATAGAATCCGGTAACGCTTCCAGATCGGTACAAGAACTGAGCCTTAGCAGTTCCAAATGCACCAACTTTCCAATTTCCTGAGGTAGTGCTAAGAGCTTGTGGCAATTAGTGACACTGAGTTTCTTCAGTGGGATAATATCACACAAACCACTTGGCAACACCACCATATCTTTGCAATAGTCAATGTTCAAATCCACTAGGTTTGGAAATGCATCTGAAGTTAGGAGGATTCCATTTTGAATAGCTTGGCTCATGTATATGGATAGTTTTCTAAGACTCTTCAGTGTGACAAATGATGAAAGAACAGCAATCCTCTCTAATCTAATTCTTTTCAGTTTGGATAAAGAGCCAAGTAGCTCAATATTGGTCAGCTCAGATGGATGGGAATTGTAATTTGTGATTATCAGAGCTTTCAGTTTTCTCATTTTCTGCATGGATTCTGGAAAGGAGTACTGGTTAACTCGAAGATTCAAAATTAGAACCTTTGCTTGGGTTGGATGCATGTGTGACCAATATGAAGAAACATTTTCATCTGCAAAAGCAACTCATATGATCGATGTCAATTGAAGAAAGGAACATTTGCAACTAAAATTCCAAAGGGATAACTAACCAATTGATATGGACAATGTGCGAGCAGTGATCTGCTGGGGTTTGTGTTTAACACAATATTTAAAACAATTTGATAATATGCAGGTCACAAAGCCTTGTTGCTTATCATCAAGCCCCCCTTTACTTTCATTTTCGTTTGTGCGAATGATCAGTCTTTTTCTCTCTTCAATTGGTTCCAGGGTGCTTTCATAAATTGCCAGCTCTCTCAGAAGATCATGAAGGACGATGAAGTGGCTATTGTAGTAATAGTTGTCTGCGTCACTTGTATTCTTCCTGTTAAATTAGCAGAAATGAATTCTTTGAGGTAGATTACTTTTGCAATGTAAAATTTGTCCTCAAAACAGAAGAAAATATTCATTTCACCGTGTTATTAAGACATTAGCAAGATTCATGGATTCTAATTTGTTGATAATGGCCATTGCTTCTATGCCGTCATTGTCTAGTCCATACAACTCAGCCCACATGTCAATGAGAGCAGTAACAGGAATTCTTTGGTCTTCAGGAAATAACCCTAGGTCCATGAAGCACTCTTTGATGACTGTATTATCTTCGAGTACATCTAAGATCTTAGGAAGGTAGGTTAACAATTCAGTGTTACAATCAAGTAATATAGAATTACCATGTGACAATTCTAACACCATCTTTTGCCATAACTCATTTGGTCCATGACTCAGTGACCTACCAATCACTTTAATGGCAAGTGGTAAACCCATGCAACTTTTCACAACCTGTGCAAGTAAAGGTAAAAAAAACACTATCAAAATTATTACTATACAATAATTTAGTAAGTAATTTTATATCTTGAAAACTCTAAAAAGTAAATTTCAAATAAAACACTAATAAAGTTATAAAGAAACGTCCTAAAATTTGTTTTTGACTGCATTATGCAGAAGAAGATGAAATATGATTAAGAAGAAGCACCTTTTGGATTGTATCTTCGTCTGGAATATTTAAACTGTTATTGTCCAAGCGAGCATAGTGAAAGAAAAAGGTCATTGCATCTTGATGAAGGAGTGGTTTTAAGACACATGGGGTGCCAAATCTTGGGAATGCAACCCTTGAAGTAACCAAAAGTTTATAATCTGATAAATGGAATTTAAATTTCTCCACCAGATCTTCTGAGTCAGGCCAAACATCATCCAGAACCATCAACGTTGGGCTTCCCTTCAATTTCCTTAGTAAAAGTCCCAATTGATTAATTCCCTCTTCATCGTTTTGAAACTTAGGTGCTTCATATCCAAGGTGTTCAAATAGTCTTTCCACCATGATCTTTAACTTAGGCGTTTTCGAGAAGGTCACAAAAAATATATTTTCCCTGAATTTACCTTGTGAATTCAAAAGAACCGTGAGTTCATAGCATTTCATATGTTTCCTTATTTATTCATATACGGATGGAAGGGACAGAAAACCTTTTGATCCAGTCATTCATTTAAATTTTTATTTTATCCATATTAAGGTCCAAAATAAATGAAACAAAATCGAGTCCGTTCCTCTTATAAAATAAAAATATAAAAGTTAAGGTATACTTTATAATAGACAATTTAAAATACACAATCTATCATAAATATAGTATCATGCTATATAGCAACTCATGCAAGAGAACTGTACGAGTTTCTTTCTTTATCGTTTCTTATATCTCACACTTTTTCTCCTTTTCACTCTCCTTTTGCAAGCTGTAACATTTGATCCCAATGAAACTGAGAGGAATCTAAATTGCATAAAGTGAAAGAGCGAAAGAGAACGTGGGAATGAAAGCATTTGAATTGCAATCTGCTGGTGATAAAATTTGTATTAGTTGATTTATGAGATAGAGAAGTAAAAAAGAGATATTACTTACTCTTGATCTGTTGATCCCAACAGAGCAAAGTAGCGAGAGTGGTTTTCCCAGATCCTCCAAAACCAGTGACCACAATGATGGACTTAGGTCGATTGAGAAGCTCCATCTTCACCTTCTTCAATGGACCATCCAACCCAACACAGAATTCTGGCTTTTCAGGAACACCAAAGGGACCATTCATCCTTCCAAACCCAACTCCTTTTCTCCTCTCTTCCATCAATACTTAATAACCAACCGCCTTTCTAACTGCTGCTGCCTGCATCAATTAAACTCGTAAGGATTAAAAAATGTAAACATGGTATGTAGAAACTAAAGGAGATGAACTTTAAGAAATTAAAAAAATAAAATTTATTTAAGTATAAGGACTAAATATGTAAATTAACTTTTTTGTACAAAAGTTTTATTGATGGATAGACAAAAGTTTCATACGATCATCTTATTACGAAAAATATAAAAATAACAATCCATACTAATTAAGAAAATTGACATTTATTATTTGATTTGTATAAATCACATTTTAAAAAAACTGTTTTTATATTTTCATTAAACTTGATTACAAATTAAAAAAATTAAAAATTTAAAAAAATTCAATGAAAAATATTTTAAAAGTATTTTCATTAAATAATGTGAAGTTGATTTATATTTGATTATACTTAAGAACAACATACAAAAATATTTATTTTTTAAAAAAGAGACACATAGATTAGAGAAAATTATATAGATCATCATTACTTATTAATAAGCCATTTTGTTACCATTTTAGTTTTCCACGAGAAGGATACGGTGATCATTTAAATCTTGTAAGTGATTGATTTAGGAACAAATTTATTAAATTTTAAGATATTAACGTGTTAACAATATGTTTTAAAGAAATAATATAAGAAAAATTTAAATGTTTAAGAAATTAGTTTATTATTACAAAATTTGTAAAATATAACTTAAGGTTGTAATGATACGCGTAAGTGCTAATTATTATTCATCAAAATTAAGTGTATTATAAAATAAGTTGCGTGTACGTTGGGATTATTTTAATTATTTAAAAAAAAAAACACACAAGAACAGAAGATTAATACTATTGAACTGTGTGAGAAAGGGTAAAAATATAATGCTAAAATAATTATTTCCAATAATTAAGAATATACCACATAAAATAGATTACATTTTAAAAATTCATATAAATAAATTGTGATGATCAGGATAAGCATTGTACCTGTCAAATTACTATAATAGACTAATGCTTTAAACTTTTGAAATTTAAATTAAAAATAGTTTAAATATAAATATTAGCATAAAAAAATAAGAAACGTGTAGAAAAGTACGGTGGAAAAGACACCATACATGAGTCACGACACTTAAGAAATTAGCACATATTTTTACTAGTAAAATTGGAGTTACAAAATTATAAACGAAAATAATGATAATATTTTAATTTAATTTACAATATATATATATATATATATATATATATATATATGTTTTACTTGAAAACTGAATTTACTTGTGTTGAAATTGTTTTATTAATTAAGCAATATTTGCATAGAATATTAGAATAGAAATAAGAGTTTCTAAGTATAGATGCATGATAGTTATGGTATTTTTGGCTACCCACATACGTATAAGTTATGCATATACCTTTGGAATCACGATTGATGCTTCCAATTAATTTGAATTCTTCTCTCCTCTCCTCCTCCTCCTAAATCAGACGAACAATTGGATTTTGAAGGCTTATTTTATCAGGTTATTTCAAACAATGGAACTTTAGAACGCTTGGAACAACACATTTATAATCAACATATAACCAACAATCAGCAATTTCTATGTATTTTCATAATTTTCTTGCGTGATTCCTACGTTTGGTCACCAATACCTATATAAAAGTGATTTTATTTTCTATGAAACTTCATTAGAAAATGTTCAAAGGTGTTATGTGGATAAACATAAACAAGTAGATAATTTTGTTATTTAAATTATAATGATATATATATCAGTTTAAGTTTCAAGGATATGGAAGCTTTTCTTGTCTCTCATCCAATACATGAGACCTTTGCTCTTATTTTAATGACAGTGTGGGATTGGGTTTACTCTGTCAAAGCTCCCAGAAGTGGCTAACTATATATTGCTAAGCAACTATTCTTTATATTTTGAGGGATTCGATTTGGAGCATCTGCGTTCTCACTGTGTTTTTTTTTCCAGCGTATAACATAAGATGGTTCACAATGGATCTGAAATATGCAACTGTGTAAACCAGGGCATGTTACAAAGTCCAAGTCAGGAACATAATAAGAAGAGTTTAAATCTAATTCAAAACTATAAAATCGATTTGTAAAGTGAAATTTGTACTCTACTGTAAGACAAGATTTGCATCCTATTTATATATTATAAATTGATTTTATTTCTAGTTGATTGAAATTTTCAACATAGTCGGATAAAGATGTCATCTATAATATCTTATTTTTGTTTATTTTAAGAAAAGTTTATTAGGATTTAAACATTTTTTTATTGGATATAGAAGTAATTATCTTTTGTATAATTTTTTTAGAGAAGTGGAAACTTAAATCCAAAATGAGAAAACGCTTTCAAAATCCTTTCATACTTACTATAAAAGGTTAAGTTTGCGCTAAATTTAATTTTAGCTATACGTTCGTGTGAAGTGAATATTATTATTATTTCCAACATGAGGGTAAGTGTGGACAATTACTAAATAAAAGACTAATTCTTTATAGAAAAGTTTGTTCGAGTTTCTTTTCTTATAACTATTTCACGTATACAAGTTATTGCTGAGAAATATCACAGTAATTTACGTCTTAAGACTTGGAAAATGTTCGTAATACATAAAAAGGAATCAATGCTATATATATAAAAGTGTGATCTTTCTTTTAATAATTATAATTATATATGTTATTAGTAACTCGCATTTTAAATTTAAGAGAAGGACCAATAACTATTTTAATAAAAGATTAAGTTTTAAATATAAAAGGATAATGATTCTTTGACATTATTTTTTTATAACATTTTAATATTATTTATGTATTATTTTATGTTAATAATTATAATTATTATTAATTGTGGAATAATTTTAAACTAATAATAATACATAAATTATGTTAAAATATTGTAAAAAAATATTCTTTGAAAAATTGTTGTCCAGTATAAAAGCTTATTAATAGTTTGTATTCAAAATGATGGAAGAAGACTTGACTTACACATTGGAAGCTGACGTCATCTTACCATATGAAACCTGCGTCAGCTATGGAAGAAAACTGTATAAAGAAAATGGTGCTACGCGTGTGACCTCCTCAAAACCAAAAAGTAAATGGCTTTTTTCTATTAACAACTCACTTTTTCTCAAAACTATTTAATTTTTTCTTTGAGATAAAATATTATATTAGATGATAACAATAGATATAAATAAAATTTTAAAATAAAATAGCAATATATTTAATTATATAATAGTTGTATAAAATAATGAAGATGTCAATTCAAAGAACTTTAAAAAGGCTTAATACCTTAATTGGTTCTCTGTTTTGTCAACGAATCTTATTTTGGTCCTCAAGTTTTCAAAAGTCTTAATTTAGTCACAATTTTTGTAAAAATGCCCATATTGTACCCCATCAGTGCTAGTAGACGCCGTTAAGTGTTGATGAGTTGTAATTTTTGTTTTTATCACGTATCATTGTGAAATAAAATGGAATGCCTTTGGTGGTTTATCCACATGGATGAGGAAGCCCTAAGATTTAAGTGCAAGCCCTAAGATTTAAGGGCATCCCCTCTCATACTTACTTAATTGTCGAGTTGGGGAAGAAGAGTTCTTTCATTCATCTTGGGGAAGAAGAGTTGTAGACAAGCATTGTGTTCTTGAGGTGGTCCTAAGGATATGTCTCGTTCATCAACCTCTTGTAAATGTTTGGGTTCGTCCATGCAACACAGTACTGGGAGTGTGAAGAGGTTGGGTACAAAACCAACATGCTTCTGTGATCAGAATGCAGTGTTTCGAATTGCCAGAACCCCTAAGAACAAGGGGAAAAAATTTTGGGGTTGCCCTAACTTCAAGGTGAGTTTTCCATAACCATTAATCTTTGGGGTTGCCCTACTTCATGGTGACTTTGTGTTGTTCTTGAACAGGGTGAGAGTGACGAATTGGTTGGGTGCAACTTCTTTGAGTGGTGCTTTGAAGAAGGAAATGAAGGAGTGGTAGAAGAAAGGAGTGCTACTGCACGAGGTGAAGAAGTGGGTGTGATGAGAATGGCTTCTATGGAAGAAAGTTATCGTGAAAAGATGAGAATGGCTTCTATGGAAGAAAGTTATCGTGTAAAGATGAGAATGGCTTCTATGGAGAAAACCTTACTTAGGTTGGAAAATTGGTTCAAAATCTTAGTGGGGATGTTGTTTGTGATCTTTATTTTCAATGTAATTTTATTGTCACTGTTGCTGAAAGTTGGGTGAAACTTGTATTAGTGGGGATGTTTTGATTTCAGTGGTTTTTGATTTCAGTAATGTGGTATGAAGCTTTTCATGGCTTATGTTGTATGCATCATGGCTTATATCAGAAATAAAATGCTGAAAAATGGTGATTTGAATGGCCAATTTGCAAACAAGTGTTATAAACCAAAATTTTATGTTTGGAGCAAGTTTTATTTATGAAACATGACTTGTACAAGCTACCAGCAAAGGCTAAATTGTTTGAAATCAAAATATGAGTGGTACAGTTGCTCTTTAACACCAATTTTAAGCCAATTTAGCAACCAATTTTCATCACAGGATGAAACTGAACTTAAATCAAATTTTATGTTTGGAGCAAGTTTTATTTATGAAACATGACTTGTACAAGCTACCAGCAAAGGCTAAATTGTTTGAAATCAAAATATGAGTGGTACAATTGCTTTTTAACACTAATTGTAAGCCAATTTAGCAACCATTTTTCATCACAGGAATGAAACTGAACTTAAATCAAATTTTATGTTTGGAGCAACTTTTCTTTATGAAACATGACTTGTACAAGCTACCACCAAAGGCTAAATAGTATTTTATAAAAAAATCAGTGGTACAGTTACTCTTTAACAGCAATGAAACTGAAATGATATCCAATATATATCGAAACTGATATCCAATTCATATCCAAACTGATATCCAATATATACATCATAAGCAAGTGATTAAATCCAAGTATGATTACATCCAAAATGATATCGTAATATCATTACATACAAAATCATAAGATGATGACATCCAAAATGTTAGAGTTCAAAATATAAAGAAGGTGAACAACAGCAGATCAGTCATCATTCATCACAGTAGGAAGCACAGTGGGGTCTAGTTGTTGAGGAGGACCACTTTCAGTACCAATCACAGTGGATTCTTGAGTAAGTGGAACATTTGTTGGTGGACCTTGGGTGCCTTGTGTTTGTTCAGAAGCAGATTGGGCAGTAGGTCTTTGTGGACAGCCTTTCTTGTTGTGACCAAGTTCGTTGCATATACCACATCTTTTTCTCTGCCCACCCTTTCTTAACTCACTATCATTCTTCTTCAACTCCCACTCCTTCAATCTTCGTTTCTTTTTGGGCCTTCCTGGCATTGTCTTCTTCTTTGGTGGTAATATATCTGGATAGGGTGTAACCTCCCAAAAATGTTGACCATTGATAGGGTAAATTTTGGTGTTGTAAGTCTCTTCATAAGTGGACTTTCTAAACCAGTGGGTTATGTAATCTTCTGCATTGATGTTCAGAAATTTCATTGCTGTTATGGCATGCGTACAAGGAATGCCTGTAATTGCCCATTTTCTACATGTGTAGTCCATGGTGTCCAGATTAACAACAAATTGGTGGCCAAATTGTGATATATGTATAACTTCAAATAATTTCTCTCTTGACCACCTGTATTTAACACAGAATTTATAACACAAAACTTAGAACAAATCAAGATAAATGCCTAAAATCATGTAGTGAGACAGTTTATAAAACTAACCTTGGTAACCAATATCTTCCTAACCAAGACTCCTTCTGAAATCTGTTCCAAACCTTAGGGCAGATTGAAGCTTGATATTGTGTCATCTTTGTCCTGTTGGCAGCCCATCTGTTCATAATGTATACCCTAATGTCTTCTAACATGCTAATAATAGGCTTAGACCTACTATCTACTAGCACACTATTAAAGGCTTCAGACATGTTGTTGACAATAGTGTCACATTGTGATCTAGGGATGAATCTAGATCTTGACCAAAACTTGTCATAAGTAAATATAAGTTGTCAAGTATATAAAAATGAACTATGACTATAACAAATAAAATTAAGAATTCAGATACATACCTAGGTGGAATGGAAAGCAAGTATTTAAAAGCCTTTACATTGATGGCTTTAATATTCCTCATTTCAGCTTCCCATTCTTGTGGATGTGTGGCTATTGCTGCCCTCCACATGAGACATTTAAGGTTTTTTTCAGGAAATGTTTTTCTAAAATTTGAATAGAGATGCCTAATACAAAACCTTTGTTCTACCCCTGGTAGGAGATCTTGAAAAGCTGCCAAAAGACCCTGACATGTTCAACATATTGAGTTACATATTGTGTACTGAAGATATTAATTTAAATGTACAAGAAATTGATCATTCACTGACCTTTTGTTGGTCTGAAATAAATGTAATTCCTGCACAAACATCTTTCCCACCAAGGTCCTCAATAAGCAGCTCCAAGAACCAAGTCCAACTCTCTTTGTTTTCAACCTTAACAACAGCATATGCTATGGGCAGCATTTGCTCGTTTCCATCTCTTCCAACTGTTGTTAATAACTCCCCTCCATACTTGGTTTTCAGAAAACATCCATCCAACCCAACAATAGGTCTACAACAAACAAAGCTATCCTTGCATGCCTTCAAGCATGCATAAAATCTTTGGAAAATCACCTCACCATTAATGTTATCCACTTTAATTTGAACTGTTGAACCTGGATTTGTTTTCAGGAAAAGGACAACGAAAACGACATACCTTACCTCTATTCTCGTCACCAATAGCCTGGATTGTCCTCGTCTTCTCCAACAATGAAATGGGTGCTTGTCTTTGGCTTCCTCTCGCAACCACTTCAAGAAATCCCCAACTTCAATTTCGAATCCCTAAATCCCAATTTTCAGAGGTCTGATCTCATTTTTCCCTAAATCCCAATGTCACATCACCACTCTTTCTTTTATGGAATCAGTCCACGTAAAAAAAATAACACCTCACCACATTCTCACTCCAACACGTGGACAACACTTAACGACGTCTGCTAGCACTTAACGGATGGGGTACAATGTGGGCATTTTTACAAAAATTGTGACTAAATTGAGACTTTTGAAAACTTGAGGACCAAAATGAGATTCGTTGACAAAACAGAGGACCAATTGAGGTATTAAGCCAACTTTAAATTAATAAATATTTTGTAGAATTGCTTCAATTTAACTAACAAATCTGTTTCTTTTAATTTAGGTTAAATTTATTTAGAAGTTTCTATTTATATGGGTTTTTCCTACTTAAATTTTTGTTTTATCGGTTTTGTCAATTTAATTCTTAAAATATGAAAAATTGATTTAATTGGGTCCTTATCGTTAAATTGGGTTAACAGAGTTAAGTTTTGTATGACCTGGCAGCAAGTTTTTAATACGTGACATTAAAAGAGGTTTATATGTGGAATTTCGTAACATTATACATTTTAAAATTAGGGTTTTAAAACGTAGCATATGGAGATGGTGTTAATTCTAAAGATGAAAAATTAAGGAGTTAGGATTGATGAAAATCAAATTGGAAAGAGAGTCTTCGTGTTCGAGATTGAAGAAGCAACAAATTTATAGAATTTATAGAGTTGGAGATTGAAATAAGTTTTATGATGTTCTCGCGAAATTAGGGTTCATACACATCCTGAATAAGAACAGGGGCATGACAGTGATCATGGTTTCTCATAACAAAATTGAGAATCTACTTTAAAGACTTCTCATCGTCGATGTTCCGTTGTCAATGCTCAATGAAGGAAGACCCCTCCTGTTAGAAAACAAAGCCCGATCGTGGTTCGTGGCGACCGTTGCGTCATTATCCTATAAGAAATTTGAACTTTGAACAAATTTTGTGCATAAATGACATTTTATGCAAAGTTATCATACTTCTGTAATTTACAGCAAATGATGCAGAACCCTTGCTGTCATACAACAAACAAGATAATTTGTCAATAAATGACAATATAAAAATGCAAAACATATTTCACGTTCAATTACTTTTTATTCATACTTAATCAATTATCATTCATTAAAATTCATATATCATTATATATCATCAGTACAATTATAAATTAAAACTAGCTTCTCTTATCTCTATAAGTGCTCATAAACTCAAAAGGTACTCACAAACTCTACCTCATACAACTATTAAAACACATCTTAACAATCCTAATTGAACAAAGATTCATCTTAAACCCTTTAACCCCTCTGAAATACTCCACATATAACATATTTCTTAAAAAAAAAAAAAGACAAAAAATAAATTTACTTTGTTTAAAATTTTGATAATGTAGAATTGTAGACTTCGTCGCTAAGAGTTCTATCACATACTCCGATTTTCAAAGAAACAAATAATTGAGTTAAAAATTTAATGAGGAGGTAAAGAAGAAGTTTAGAAAAATAGTAATTTTTATAAAATGAGATTTTGTTATTGGGAAATCTATTTATAACCTTAAGCTTTTATCATTAAAATATTATGGTGTCATTTTTTAAAAACTATCACTACTTTTACACTGTTTTTTAATTCTCAAATACACTATTTATTTTAACTATTATACTTTTTAAATAATTATTTTATTATTTTTACATTAGTGAGTAAACTAATCTAATAGCTTTTAAGTACCATTTTTTTCTCAATAAACTTTGTTAAATATAATCTAAATGAATTTCTTTTAAGAGTTATTCTTTCGCGGTAATATTTATAGAAAATTTCAGTAAATTTTTTAACCTTCTATCCCTTTCAATTTATCATGTTGGTCTTTATCTTGAAATTAAATTCTAATTTTAAGAAAATATTCAATAATTAAATATAGACTTATATTTCATAATATAAACTATTTTTTTATAAATCTAAAACATAACTGTATACTTAAACATATTTAATTTTACAAACTTTAATTATAATATAATTTGTTCTGAGTTCATGCCTACTAAGCCTTCATGATAATTTTATTTTTGATATACATCTTAATAAGTTAAGGAAGAATAATGCATATAAATCATTCTTTTAACCCAACTCCAAGTAAATTTCCAAGTAACGTGAGCAGTCGGACTGAACCAAACATAACTTATATAATATTCACGATATAAATTTTAGTTATCAAGGAAATGGATATTCCAAAAATTAATTCATACAGGAATTAATTGTTAGGTAAATGAATATATGGTTTAGAATATAATTAACTAATTCATAGATGCATACTACATTGGTTTTGGAGCTAATAAATCATTGATTAGAGGATCACTTTTTTTATTATCATAATGACATCGCATACTAATCTTGGTAGGTTTCCATTAGACTTTCATATTCTTTTGTTGTTGTTATTTTGTTCCGTATTTATTCTGAGGTCAAACGCTAGTTTTAGTTTTCGTGTTTTACGAATTGCAAAATTCAAAAGCCCTTGAGTCACTTCTTTTCCACATTGCACCAAACTTCGTATCATAACCAAATGTCTGCCAATTCTTCTGCTTCACACGTTGGTCCTCCTGCTGACGATATTACCTGGTTGCTGAGAATAGGTTCAACAAAATTTGAGAAATAAGATATAAATAAAAAAAAATGAAAAAGATCTATGTTTTGGATGAAGAAAAAGAAGTCAAAATTTTCCCTCACTTGTTGAGTTATTGGAAAAAAATAGGCACAGAAAATTAATTAAATAAAAATATTTTTACCCAATTTTTTCTTAAGTACTAATTATTTTTAAAATTGTTATAAAAAGGTTATTTTAACTTTGTCAAAAAGTTTAAAAACAACGAAAACTTTTTCTCCTCCAGTCATTTTAAAAGGGGAATACTTTTAAGTGGCCCAATGAAAATAACCTCCTATTTTCTTCTTATCTGTCATTTTCTTCCTTTCTTGTCTGCTTCTCCATTTCCACATAAAGATAGAAGCTTTCTTCTTCGCGAGAATTCCATGCCGAAAAATCAAACCAGATTAGTAGAGCTCTCTTTCCTGTGCATTGTTATAAGTGGCTTTACAAGATCATCATACAGTACATTAAGTTACTTAAGAGAAACAGCAGAATCAGCCATGTTCAGGTGGACCTGTACATAAATTTTCTCTGTTGCACTGGCATGATCTGGATTCTTTCCAGTCTATAATTATAAGTGCCTTTACAAGATTATCTTACAGCACATCAAATTATTCAAGAGCCTCCCACCATACCTTGTAACAACAACATCAGCCATGATCAGGTTGACCTGTTCATAAGTTTTCACTGCTGCACTTAGCATGATAGGTATCTTCCAGTCTTCAAGAAAAGTATGAACAAAAAGCATAGGTTCCTATAACATTCTTTGGCTGTGTTCCAAGATATTCCATCTTTTTCAGTTGTTTCATACCACTCAAACTGTCTTTCTTCAAGCTATTGGATGGATATATAATAAAAGGATGGATATAATATCTGATCATACATTGAGTCTCTTAGTAGAACTTGAATAGTCACAAAGGTTTTGTGTTTTTTGAGTTCCTTAACAGAAAACTCCCTTCAGAACGGATTAATAGGGGCGCTTCCTTTTACCATAATTTTCGTGAAAACTGTGTTTTGTTCATTTTTCTTTTTGGTGTGATCATTGACTCTTTGAAAGACAACCTGAACTGTGTGAAGCAAGTATTAGGAGAAAGTTGTATGAAGCCAATTCAAGTTAACATCAACTTGAGAAACATCCATCCTTAAATTGGGAAGCATTGGTTTGAAATTTTCCCAAGAAGCTGCTGTCTCTTCATCGCATATCACCACCTTTAAATTCCCAAGATTAGTGACTGACAATGGTAATTCACACCTTGCACAACTTGTCATGTAGAGATTTTGCAGATTAGACAGATTACCAAAGTCATCCGGTAAATTCGGAAGGCTTATGCAATTTGAGATGTCAAGAAGTCGTAGATTTGAAAGTCTTCCAATAGAATCAGGTATCCCTTCTAAATCGGTACAAGAACTGAGCCTTAGGAGTTTCAAATTCTCCAATTTTCCAATATCTTGCGGCAATGCAGAGAGTTTGTGGCAATTAGTAATACTGAGCTTCTTCAGGGAGATGATATCACAGAGCCCCTTAGGGAATCCCACCATATCCTTGCAATAGTCAATATTCAAATCTTCAAGATTTGGAAAAGCGTATGAAATTAGCAGGTCCTTGTTTTGAAATGCTTGTTTCATATTACAAAAGTAGAGGGATAACTTTTTAAGATTCTTCATTGCAACAAAGGAAGGAACAGAAATCCGCTCGAATCTGATTCTTCTCAGGTTGGATGAAGAGCCAAGTAGCTCAAAGTTGTTGATTTCAGAAGGATAGTAACTGTAATTTGTGACTATCAGAACTTTTAGTTTGTTCATACCTTCCATGCAATCTGGAAAGGAATACTGCTTAGTTTGAAGATTAAAAATTAGAACCTCAACTTGAGCTAGTTGCATTTGGGGCCAATCTGAAGGGAAATTTTCATCTGCAAATGCAACCCATATGGCATTAGTTGTGGAAGAGTAATGAATGGCAGACTACTGTAACATTCGTACATATTTTTTACTCTATAAGTATATATTTTAGAAAAGGTGTAACTCACCAATTGATATAGACAATGTGTGGGCAGTGACTTGTTGGGGCTTCTGTTGAACACACCAGCTAAGAAATTTTGTCTTCTCCCCATGTTTATTTTGATTTATCTCAATAATCAATCTTTTTCTCTGTTCCATTGGTTCCTGGGAGCACTGATAAATTGCAAGCTCTCTCAGAAGGTCATGAAGAACGATGAAGTGGTTATTGTAGTAGTAATTGTCTGTGTTAGTAGCATTTTTCCTGGTAAATAAGCATAAATTCATTCCTTCAGAAAGAAAATTTCGCACACAAGATCTAAAAAAAGCTCCATCAAAAAGAAAAGTTACAAATTTTAACTTGAGTTCACAATAGAGCATAAATTCATGTTGCCTGTATAATAGGATTAAGTGGCCTAGAAAAAATAATGTATAGTAATTGTACCTTGCTACCATGACATTAGCTAGATTCATGGAGTCTAATTTGTTAATGATGGTCATTGCCTCTTTGCCGTCATCATCTAGTCTATATAACTCTGCCCACATGTCAATAAGAGCAGTAACAGGAATTCTTTGTTCTTCAGGAAATAAACCTAGGTCCATGAAGCACCCTTTGATGACAAGATTATCTTCCAAAACATCCAATATCTTTTGGAGGCACGTAATTAGTTCAACATTAGAATCAAGTATAGAACGACCTTGGGACAATTCCTCCATCATCTGTAGCCACAATTCAGAACGCTGATTACAGAGTGATCTCCCAACTACTTTGATGGCAAGCGGTAAACCCTTGCAGTTTCTCACAACCTGATTGGCAACCAAAAATAATCAGTGACCAAATTTCCATGACTTTGAAACCCAAAATGCAAGTAATGTATCAATGTTTTGAGGGGTCAAAACTTGTTTCCATTTGTATATGTTTTCTTTTCCCCTTCTATGTTAGTGCAATTATAACTTGTTTAAAGTGAAACCAAGAGGTTCCAGCTGTTAAAAATACAATCTTGTGATCTCTATTTCAAGTGAATAACTTCAGACAGAAAGACAAAGTACAGATTACCCAATTCCATTCGCACCTTTTGGATGACTTCATCAGGAATACTTGAACCACTTTCTTCCAAGTGCGTATAATGTCGGAAAAGAGTTTCTGCATCATCATGACCAAGTGGTTTTAAGATACACTGCATGTCCGATCTAAGCAATGCAACCCTAGAAATCACCAAAATTTTATAACCTGGTATCTGGACTTTAAATTTCTCGACAAGGGCTTCTGAGCCAGGCCAAACATCATCCAGTACTAACAACATTGAACTTCTACCAATTTGCCTTAGCAAAAGTCCCAATTGATTAGCTGCATCTTCATCACTTAGAAAATCGGGTACTTCATGTCCACAGTGTTGAAATAATCTCTCTACAATAATCTTCAACTTGGCTGTTTTTGAGACGGTGACAAATAAAATATTTCCCCCAAATTTACCTAGGTGAAACCAAAGAGATCTGTAAGTACAGAGTATTCAATATCTTGTACTATTTAGAATGCATTATGAAAGACATTCATTTCATTGTCGGTGGATGTTGCAAAAGCATAATTCTGCTATAAGAACACTAGACAGAAAAACAAATAATACGGATTAAAAGAAAATGCTTGTTTAATTTGTTGAAATATCATTTGGAGAAAATGGGAAAAGCCCAGGTTATGCCCTCAAGATGAAAGTTGGATTACCATGGACCCTTTTGTTCTCATATTAACTTCTTAAACGATAATATGCACATGTTTGGTAACAATCTTAGGTAAATAATGGCTCTTTCCATTTTTCAAAATCGTCACAAAAGTTGACAAAACAAGTGATTATAGCTAGAAAACGAGCCAAATGTTGCTTTGAGCTGCTCCCTCTACCTTCAGAAATATGGATTAAAATGTTTCACAAGCCATCACTTGGATCTATTACAAATAAAATTTCAAGAAATACTTGCATACCATGTCTGCAACTTCTCAATATATTTCTTTTGGCATCTCTTTCGGCCACTAATTTTCTTTCAATACTAAGACGTGGTTGATATTAACTAGAAGTCGATGGCAAATATTAAACAGAGAATAGATAACGTGTGAAGAAGCTATGAATGATTGATGAGGCATGATGAAATCATCTAAAAGAAGAACTAGTCAAAGTGTTTGATGAAATCATCGTACATCAAATAAATAAAACTCACCCTTGACTTGTTCATCCCAACAGAGCTTTGTAGCAAGAGTGGTTTTCCCCATTCCACCCAAACCAGTCAGCATAATAACAGACACACCATCTCTGAGAACCTCCATCTTCAACTTGCTCAACGGCACATCCACGCCAACAGTGAAATCTGGGTTTTCAGGAACACCAAAAGGAAGCCTGATAGGTCCTCCAGCACCACCAAGCTTCTGCTCAAAATTCTCTTTGCTGAGAAGCTCAAGAATTTCCCTAACTTTGTACAGTTTCTCTTCAATATCTTTTGCCACAAGAGCTTGCTTGTCACCACCAGCAAATGAACCATCCCTCTTGTGTCCAAATCTGCACAGAAACAAAGAGAGACACTTGTCCAAACAAAATTTTTTGGATAAGCATTTGCTCACAAGCTCTTCTTTCGCATCTTTTTCTGAAATAAGGGTTTTGATTTCTTCTCTAGGTGGATTTAAGTGTTCATTGTATTGCTTGATCTCTTGCACCACAGGATTCATATCCTTGAGCGTTGACCTCAGTATCTGCTTGTTGCTATCACTACTTTTACCTTTTTCAACTATTTCCGATACCATCCTCAATCTCTCTTGAAATAGTGCTGGAAGTACAACGCGCTGCGTGGTCTGGTCCATGAATAACCACCAACTTGCTTTCTTTCTCTCTGTTTTTCCACAATCAGAATAGTAACAAGTCATGAAAGAGGAGAAGGTCAACGCTACTTAAGAGTATCTCAAATTAAGAGTTCAGAACATGAAAATTAAACTAAAAAACAACAAGAAAAGAAACAGTTATGTTGTTTGTACCTTTGAAATAGCCAACGGATGTTTAGTGCAAATTCGAGTTTTTGTCCTGCGTGTCCAATCCGAACTTGAAAGATTCGATATTAGAGCACAATCGATTCAAGTTTTTATAGCTGAAGATTCTCATAAGTTACTTATTCTCTTCCTAGATCTTTCTTCTATCTATCAAACGCGGACGTCAACTTTACTTCCTGCGAACTGTTAGGTAATATCCAATTACATTTATTTATTGCAAGAAAAATTAGTCACCGTCAATCGTCATTATTGGTAGAATCATGCTGTGTTTAGGCATCTTCAAATTTTTTAAGAGGATAATTAGCTTTAATTACAGTGCTTATCGAAATAATTATTTTATCATTAAAAACATGAGACATGTTACGTGAATAGGTTGGAGTGAAACTCTTTAAAAAGTGGGAGTAAAATAAAGAAAAAAAACAGATCCACAAGTTTTATGGATTATCTAAGGTATGTTGGGATTCACATATAAAATCTAAATATTTTTTATCTTTTATTAAATATTGTACTAACATATTTCACAAAAATATTTACATAATTTACCTTAATCATGATACGTCGGGTTGATCTTTTCAATCTGTTAATGCATATAAATATAAATTAAGTTTAAATTAGAAAAATCAATTAATTAATTAATTATAAGTTTAAAAATACTTGTATGATCTTATACATGGACATATTAAAATAAAAATGAAGTAATAAAATATAAAATTGAAGAAAAAACTAACAGACTAATATGGAACAGGGTAAGTAGAGAGAGATATTTACTATCCATGGAAACACTTACAGAATCACAACCTATTCTCTTAAATTCCTCTTTGTCCCTCCCAGACAATATCTCGAGAACGTTTTCTTCAAAAATCGAAAATTTAATAGAATACTCACATGTCCTTGAAGATGCACAGATCTCTGAGTCTTCAACTCCCCTGCTCAGTCCATACAACATCTTCAGAAGACGTAGATCCTCCATCCGATCCATTGCCAGACTCATTACTTCCCGAAGACCTCCTGAAAAGGAATTTGTCCAATCCTCTCGAATGGAACAATGTTCACTTGTGGCAACACTAGAAGAACAGTATGTGACAATAGAGATACCAAAAGAATTAATCCGACATTGGCAACATGAAGGATATACTCACCTTCATTATGGGGCCATCAGACTTATTCTTTCCCTCCACGGAAGAAGAGGCCTTCCTGTCTCTGCCAGGGTCTCTCTCTTAGACTCCAGTTTCCTACACTATGAAAATGCTGTCATAGGAACAGTACTCACCACCTTACACGCTGGAAGCGTAGTTCTCACTATGTTTCCTAATTACAATGTCAGCTTGAGAGATCCAACCGTTCCTCAAAGACTTAAAGTGCAAGTACAGATAACGGGAGCAGGACAAGTAGCTGAAGCCCTTTGTGCAACGCTACATCATCAAATTATATATAGGTTGCAGAATCATGCAGTCAACCTATCTTTACCCTCGAGTACTGAAGGTGCTCTGTTTGTTATGGCTAACCCCCATGAAGAGAGCCCATCTATAGTCCAGATCCCCAGAAATATTTCCAGACAACAGTTAGAGGAATTGATTCCTCTACAATGGGTAACTAATTACGAAAAGTTACACGAAAAAAAAAAGCCTCTTCAGACTTCTGAAGCTACTTTCAGGAGATCAGTAGACGGGACAGTCAGAACCATATTCAAGCAACTAGGAGATGAAGCCAGTACCAGCTCCTCCCAAATTTTTCAATCCATGATGATCCGGCCAGTCACCAAAGAAAAGAAAATCCCTATCTGGGGAGTTCTTCCTGATGGAAAGCCCATATTCACAGATAAAATCAATGGACATTTCATATGGGATGTTGATCCGTCAATGTGTGACCCAGACTGTGAATGCAGCGAAGATGACGAACCAGATGAGGAAGATAAAAACTCAGACCATGAAGATTTCTGCAAACCTTTTCCTCCTCCTAGGAGAAGATCAGACCCCTCCTCTGGGCCATGGATTGGCATACATAAACCCAAAGAACCAGATCCTTTGTGGTTTCAGAAACGATGTGCAGAAATCTTGGGAAAAAAAGAAAGTTTCTCCTTTCCCAATAAGGTTTCTCAACCACTTATTCCTTGCTTTATGATTTCTGGTTCCAACTATGAACAAGAATTTCCTTCCTTAGAAAGAACAATAGATTCTACCATTAGGATCAGCACCAAGCCAAATATTTCTCCATCAGAGATAGGACCTGATGGGTGGTCTAAACCTCTGACTCAAGCTGAAGAAGTGCTCAACTGGCAAATAGAGAACGCTAAAGTTCAAAACTTTATGCTTAGAAGAATTGATCAAAAGATAGATGGACTATCGTCGCAAATGAAGAATACATATGCCAGATTAGAGCTTCTCTCTGAAAGAATGAAAGATCATTATATCCATCTTACAACTGAGATTTCCAGATTAGAAGAAGAATGGAAAAAGACCACATTTGGGGAAACTTCTCATGCCACAGAAAGAGAGATCAAGAAGCTGAAAGCACAACTCCATGATCTGGATCATTATATCGAGTCAAAAATAAAAGAAAAACAATTACCTTTTTCCCGATACTCTCAGCCCTCCTCCTTTCACCCCATATCGGCCCTTATTCCAACCGTCTTCCTCTACAGTTCACAAATCCAAACAAACATATTATCTCCCAACCGCTACAACATTCAGAACCAAACAAAAACCTAGAACCTCTATACCTTCGGCCTCAACACAAGAAACCAGAAAAACTCCTACTCAACCTTTGTCACAATCCCCTAGGGATTCATCTGAAAAGGAAGACTATTTCCAGGATTCCCAAGATCCATACTCTCAGTTCACCATTGAAAAAACCAGCATAAGATCTTTGGAATACACATCCTCTGACGAAAATACTGAAAATTTCTCTGATAGTTATTCAGAGTCTTCTGATGAATATGCTGACTTACTCATGGCCAACACAGCAGGTTCCAGTACAAGACAAGAACCCATATATGAATCTCCTGACGAGATCGAGCCACCTTTAAGAGATAATCCCTCCAAACCCAATAATGGGCCATGGTTTTCCATAGACGACCTTTCTCCTAATCAATGGAGAGCCAGACTGATTGAATTTGGAGCCTGGTTAGATACCAAACTCATCAAGGATGCAGATTCCTATAAGGTCATAGAAGAATTTTGTTGCCGAATGACTGGAACCCTGAAGGAATGGTATCACAACCTAGGACCAGTACAGCAAGACCAATTTCATAGCTTGGGTTCAACTGCTGCCGTTTTAGGAGCCCTCCATGAAGAATTTATTGGAGATGGAGCCGTCATTGATAGGAAGATGCGACAAGAGTTTTTTGAGATGAAGTGTTGCTCCTAAATATGAAAGATTTAGATAAACATTTCAAACGAATGCTACAGAGATTTTATCTGCTAAATGGAGCAAATGATGTCAGTCTCAAAAATACTTATGTGGCCTCTCTTCCAGCTCAATTACAACCAGAATTAAACAGAATGGCCATGGCAGCCCAGAAAGATTTCTCCACCATGACCATGGGACAAATTCATCAGATGACTAAAGAAGCTGTTGATAAGTTATGTAGGCAACACCAATATTTCTCTGATTTGATGAATAATAAGGGGAAATTTGGAAAAGCCTGCAAAAAATCTTATTTAGAGATTAAATGCAAGGACAAGTGCAGTTGCCAGAGCAAGAAAAATAAGGGAGAAAAACCTTACAAAAGAAAAGAGAAGAATCTCAAGTTCTTCAAGAAAAAGAATTCCAGAAAAAGGCCCCAAGGACAGAGGTGTTATTTGTGTGGGAAAAAAGGACATTTTGCTAAGTCTTGTCCTAACAAAGCAGACAAGGCCATTAAACTTGTTACATCCCTAAAAATTAGGGATGAAGAAGTTGAGTCATTGTACTCTGAACAATCTTCCCCAGATGAAGACACAGTTTTTGCATTAAGAAATTCTTCTGAGGAAGAATATTCTGAAGAAGAAACACTTCCCATTTTCTTGACAGAAGAAATAAATAGCCTCAATCCATCTCCTCCTCATCCTAATATTGAAGTTCAGATCCTTCCAACAAAGTTCAACAAACCGGTCAAAGCAATTGCATACATTGACACTGGAGCACAAAAGACAATGATGAATCCTAACATCCTTCCTGAAGAACTCTGGTCAAAGAAGACATCATATTTTATAGCTGCTGACGGGAAAATATTCAAAACTGAGCTCATCACCAAAACCTTTATTGGAATCAAATTTTTCCCTGATTGCATCATCTGGGCCAAAGTAATAGGCAGCAAGCTTCCTGGCAAAGATATTTTGATCGGCATGGACGTATTCTCTGAAACAGACAAATTACAGATACTGCCCTCCGGTCTAAAATACAAAAAGGAGTTCAAACCTTTTGTGGAAACCTCTACACTATTCTCTCTTTCAGCATCCCCTTCAGAAATGGAAGAGATAAAAAAGAAATTACTCTCACTATGCGCTGATAATCATGGAGAATTTTCTCACCCTAGACCTCTATGGAAAAACCCAAACTTCTTTGTTAAACTCACATTCAAGCTTAATGAGGATGTTAATCCTACAAAAGCTACACATCCTGGAATGACACCATCCAACCTACAACTAGCCAGACAAGAATGCCAAGAACTTTTAAGACAGGGTTTGATAGAACCAACACATTCCAACTGGGCATGTCAGGCTTTTTATGTGGAAAAAAGATCAGAAAGGGTAAGAGGTAAAAAGAGGTTAGTAATTGATTACAAGCCTCTAAATCATTTTCTCCAAGATAATAAATTCCTTATTCCCAAAGCCTCTTCTCTCCCCATCCTATTAAAAGAATCCAATATTTTTTCGAAATTTGACCTAAAATCTGGATTCTGGCAAATAGGTATTGATCCCTCTGAAAAACATAAAACAACATTTTGTATACCCAATGCCAATTACCAGTGGACAGTACTCCCATTTGGCCTCAAAGTCGCACCCTCTTTGTTCCAAAAAGCCATGACAAAAATTTTTGAACCAATCTTAGAAAATGCTATCATCTACATTGATGATATTCTCCTTTTTTCCAAAGACATTATGACCCATAAAAGATTATTAGACCAGTTCTTTAATATAGCCGACCAATATGGGATAATGCTTGCTGAAAAGAAAATCCACTTGGCACAGTCTGAGATTGATTTTCTAGGAATGCACTTTTCAAAGGGTTTCTATCAGCCACAAAAACATATAGCAGAAGAACTCCTTAAATTCCCAGATCACTCACTAACCACTAAACAGATCCAACAGTTTTTAGGAATCCTCAACTACATCCGAGACTTCATCCCCAAAGCTGCCAGATATACCAGTCCTCTTTCCAAACTGCTAAAAAAGAATCCCCCTCCTTGGGGAATAGAGCAAACTGAAGTCGTACAGCAAATAAAAAAGATAGCCCAAAATCCTCCTGCTCTTAAAATCCCAGGTGAAGGAAACAGAATTCTCCAAACTAATGCAAGTGATAGATACTGGGGAGCAGTCCTGATAGAAGAAATTCATGATGAAAAATTCTATTGTGGACATGCAAGCGGACAATTCAAGGAGGCTGAGGTCCATTATCACACCACATACAAGGAAGCTCTTGCAGTCAAAAATGGAATAAAAAAGTTTGATTTCCACCTCAGAGGATTTCAGTTTGAAGTACAGATGGACAACTCCTCATTCCCAAAATCCTTGAATTCAAAAACAGAATGCCTCCAGACCCTCAGATATTGAGACTAAAGGATTGGTTCTCTCGATATGATTTCACTGTAAAACATATCAAAGGCAACAAAAATCTCATCCCAGATTTTCTATCTCGACCAACAAAGGTTGTACAAATGATCACCAAGACTCACATATTCCCGTTAATTTTCATGGTAAAACCTTTACCCAATTGTGCCAAAACCCAAAAACTTTATCCTCCAGGATTATCTCCCAGAACCCCTAGAGACATCTTGGATTATGCTAAATCCAGATACTTCTTTTTCCTTCATGAGACACTAAGATTCAAGGTCATTCCTCCTACTGCATTTGATCCCACAAACACAAACGGAAATATTTTTGATTTATTCTGTGACATTGGATGGGATCTTTGTGAACCCACATTATGGGCTATCTGGTGCAAAATCGTACAACATCCCACTCCCATCGCCTTGCAGACAAAAAAGGCCTATCAGATCCTGATAAATCCTCTCAAACATGAGTTCTTGTTTTGGACTTTACTCGAATGGTTTAGTCCTATTGCTTGGTGGAGATCAGAATTGGAACAGATACTCTCATATCAGGAAAGTCAGAGAAAGTCAAATGGACAAACATTAGTCTCCATTTTTATTGTCTACAGGCCCTATGCAATTAACTCCTCTGGACAGTTGTTTTCACAGAATCATGCTTATACTTGGGGAACTTTTGAAGAATATCCATTAAATGACAGCTATAAAAGGCAATTGAAAAGACACCTTCAAGAAGCTAATCTCAGGGGTGATTCTCCTTCGAACAGGTTAATTCCATCTAGTTCCGGGAGTCAGCAAACCAACGTTTGCTCAGAATATCATATTCCAGCACAAATATTTCAGAGAACTGAAGAACTTGTATCCCCTGAAGAAGATGAAAATCCAGATGACTTGACGGAACAAGATTCATATGGATCAGACCCCAATCTCTCTCCAAGTCACGAGCCTATCTGTAAATAATAAAGCCACTACAGGCCTATTGTACTGTAAGGGTCCCAAATAATGTTGTAAGATATAGTGGACCCCATGTAATCTAGATAAGATGTGTAAAAGTGTGTAATCTAGATAAGATAAGGTGTGAAAAATAGATAAGATATGGTGGGCCCAAGGTAATCCACTTGAGCCAATTGTCTTAGGGAAAATCCTTATCCCATAAGATGTAAGATAAAGTTTGTTATCCTCTTCTCCTCTATATAAGGAGACATCATCCTTGTGAAGAGGCAGAAGCAACTAAATAAAATCCTTTGAGTTTCTTCAAAAAATATGAGTTTCTAAATCCCTCTTCTTCTCTCTTGAAAATCCTTTAGAATAGGACAAAACTTTTAGTTTATTTTTTTATGACAAATTAATCTAATTGTTTTCATTTTTAAGAGACAAAAGAAAATAAAGTGGAATATCTTGTCAAGAAATAGGTTTTAAATATAATTTAATTTTATAAAATTGATTTATAATGTGAAATTTTATTTATTTTTATAACTTTTTTCTTAACTTGAGTTAATATAGGATTTTTAACGTATTTTGTCAAAACGTATATATCTCAAGTATCTCAAGTGTAATATTAAATATTAATAGATGATCTAATAGTAGTTTGATAGATGTAACATATAATAGATCTAATAAATAAATTACATTATGATAGATTCTAACTCTTAATTTATAATAAATAGATTTTAAGTCTAACTCAACTTTACAAAATAAACTTGATAAAATTTATATTTATTTATATATTATAACTTGTTTTATCAAGGAAGAGAGAAATATAAAAAGATAAAAAAAAAATGAAAAAGTGAAACATAAATAGTTAACTAACACCAATCCATATACTTAACAATATTAATCAAGATATATTAAAAATATTTTCACAATCTATTATGCATCTATTGAGGACATGTGAAGAAATTTTTCAAAATACATATCGTGGAGTCGAGAGTAAGTAAAAAGTTGTTTTGCACAATCAATCAAAGAACGAGTCTTATAAAGAGAATGATAAACTAAAATGTCGTAACATATAATATCTTTTGAGAACATATGTATTAAAGGAACACACACAATTTAAATTTATAAAGGAGTTAAAAAAGTTTAACTCAAACTTGGTATTTTCTTCAAAGGTTTTAATTATGCTTCGATTAAATAAATAGGCCAAACTCAATCTTTAATACTTTTTGCAAGTTAAGTTCAAGCTTTAAACATTTGGGTTGACTTGATTGGTTTACACTAGTGCTTACAAATATCATAGTTTCTCTCAACTATTTAAAGAGTTTACAAAACAAAAAGGAGCAAAATTTAGTCATCAAAATTATAAATGATATTATTGAATAAAATATATTAAAAGTTTATAATTTTCAATAAATTTTAATTAAGGATAAAACCATAAATGAAGTGTCTTAAATTTATATTTTTCTAAAACCACCCACAAATTATTGTTATTTCTGGTATAATTCATATTTCTAATATATTTTATTATAGCTTGAATTTTACTAAAATAATAAATTTTTTAAATTTAAATTTAAATTAAAGAATCTATTTCTCAATTTTTAATAAGCATTAATGAATAATAAAAATGTATTAAAATTAACCGTAACAAAAAAAAAATGGAATCAGTGTTCCGTGTCTGGCTCCACGCGCTTGGAAATGGGAATTGCTAGCGTAATGAGGGACACAATTTATTCGGTCTTCATAATTTGTTGTTCGGTCATCACGATTTAACATCTTGACTTTTTTTATATTTAAATTATAAACTCATAAATTATTATTTTATTATAGTACTTTACTTAGATTTACTACTATTATTTTATTATAGAAAAGTAGTTGTTAAGAATGTAAATAAAAATAAAAAAGATAATGTAAAAGGGATATTTTTCTTTGTTATTATCTCTTTCCCTTTGTTTGGAGAGCCATAGTATTAAGGGACATTGGAATTTAAGATTTTGAGTTGAATTTAATATTATAATTTTTTTATGTAGAAGTTTATTTATAATTCATGATTTTAAAATTTGTCTCTCATCAAAATTAACGACAGTAAATATTATTTTTAGAAGATATAAAGCTAATGAATTATATTCTTACGTTAAGAACACAAAGCAATTCTAACTACTCCGCCTCTGGTTTACAAATAAACCCAACGGTTGGTTAATAAAGAAGACTTGTAAGAAGGGTTTGGTAACTTATAATAATTTTAATAAAATTAATTTCTTTTAGTAAACAAAACAACTGTGATTTATTAAAATAGAATAAATAAAAAAGTTAGTTATTAGGTCACCAACATTGAAATTGTAAACAAAATATTGTAAGAAGTAAGAAATACGTAAGGAATTAAACTAACTACCAACCAACACAAGACCAAACGGTCAATTAATAAAGCACCATAAAAGTAAAGTGTGGTTTCAATTTAAAGTTATATAAATTATTTTATTTTTTAGCATTAGGAATTTCGCACAAATATACAGAAAAAATACTGCATTAAATATTGATAAAGAACAATGAATTACTCTTTGTAATTTCGTATATTTTTAAATTCTGTGTATATAAAAGTAAATCCTTAATACAAAAAACTACATATATTATCAATGGAAATATTAGTTTTTATGTTTAAATAATTAATTAATTAATTATTAAGGCTGGTCTAATATAAAAGGTTCTATGTGGACGTTACGTTACAAAAGAAATGATAAAATATTATAAAAAGTATTCGGATAAAGTATAAAGAAAAAGGTACCAAGTCACTAAAGCACTATTGTAAATAAAGAAAATATTCGAAAAAACGAGGATAAAGATGACCCTCAGAAATAGGGGACAATTTTTTTTTCAAGTGTCTTTCCCCCTAATAGTTCATGTTTAATGTATTTACACTTTTAAAATACATTTCCATAGATTTTTTAAAGCTAAGTATTTGAAAGTATACATAAATCTTTAATTTGGAAAAATAAATCATCTAATCATTATTGTATACCTAATAATTAATATACATAATTGGAAATGATAAATAACTATTTTTGTAAATATTTTAAATTCATCTAATTTTGACGAGAAATCCTGTATTGATTAAATATGAAAATGAATACAAATATTATTACTATTTTATCAATTGACTATGGTGATGTGATAAATATGTGTAGATATCACGTTCTAATATCAATCTCCATCATCGTGAATTACTAAAATACAAATAAGATAATATATATATATATATATATATATATATATATATATATATATATATATATATATTAGTTTTTAGTTTTATAATTATTATTTTTTATTTTGTTACATATTTTTTTTCTCTAGATCTTACATTTGAATACTTTTGCGCTTTTTAATATTTTTATATATTAGTGAGAATGATTGATTATCAATTTTAAGTGTTTAACTAAATAAATTTTTCGTATATTGAGTCATATAAAATGAATTGCTTATGAAAAAAATACTTGGACTAAATTAATGTATATTCATTTTTTTACGTTATAAATATATGTTTTTTAAATCAAAGTCAATCTGACATAGTATTAAGAATTCATGTGATGTTCTTGAAAATACTTTTTAGATACTAGGTAAGGTGATTGTATTAATTTTTGGAATGATTATTGGTATTCTAACTTTTTGAATATCTAAATTGTCTAGAATTCTTTATTTTGATAGAGTACGGTTATAATTTGTTGTTAGTTCAGCCTAAATAAGTGTTCACTAAATTTTTCTTTCTTTTGTTGCAAGTTTATGTGATTTTTCTTCTTTATTGGTTAATAAGGGTGTGTTTAATTGTTGAAATTGAAGTTTGGACGATTAAAAAAAAGAATGATTTTTATACTTTTATGTGATTATTTGTGATGATAATGTTGAATCTTTCTCTCATTTATGCTTTCATCATTTTATTATTATGCGATTACAGTCATAGTTAAAGGAAGCTTTTCATGATTTGTATTTCTCTTTTTCAGTTTATTAAGCTTTTTTTATAGTCCTTAAAGTATTGTCATTAGTGTAGTTGTTTGGATGATAAGACATAGTAGATTTTAGAACCATTAACTCATTAATTATACGATAGTATTAGAAATTATTTAATTATTATTTAATTTTTCTAAAAATAAAGACAACAAACACAAAATTAAAATATTAGAAAGGATCAGATCAATTAAAGAGATTGTTTTGTCAAACTTAAATAATCAATAATCGTTTTATGATGACTCTAAACTACAAATATAACATATCTTACTTAAAATATATATTGTTGGCAAAAACACTAAAATGATATGATGTATTTTTTTTTCAAAATTATCGAAATAGAATGATTTTAAAAAAATTACGAAAATGGATTGTGTTAATTTGATACGATTTTATTATGAAACAATCATATCAGTTTGGCACAATTAAGTTATGATATAAATTTAGTCAAAATTCATATCAAACTAATATGACTTTTTCAAGTTAAAATTGTATTAAACTTACACTTCTTGTCATTTTATATATATATATATATATATATATATATATATATATTTTAAATCTGATCATTTTCTTAATGTTAAAAAAATATTTCATCACTTTTATCATATATTTTTTTATTATCCATGACAATCTCCTATTTACTCAAACATGTATGGTTTCTTCAACGTTGTGACTTTACATAAAAAATGAGACAAAATCATTCTTGATTAAAGTATATTGTCTTGCTTAAATAAGATATTATAAATTTAATGTGTTAAAAGTGCCGCAATATAAGTCTTTTAACAACTCATATTACTATCCAATTATATTGAAATCTTATATTTCAGTAAAGTTGTCCAACAAAGTTGATATCTCACTATAAAATTAAAATGAAGGTAAATCATTTAGATACTCATGTTTAATAAACATTTTTCTTTGATAAATTATTTAGTTGTTATCATTACTATTAATTAAGAAATAAAATTTTCCTCACATATTTTTTTACATCTAATTATGTAGCATTTTGTTATAGATTCCATCACAAATATATAAGGGACTAATGCTTTTCATAATGGTTTAATGTCTCAAGTTCCTATTTTTGTTTAGAATCTCAAATAAATTTCTTTCTTTTTCGATGTCTCAATTGAGTTCTTATTTTGTAAAAATTATAACAATTAAACCCTTACCATTAAATTGAGTCTAACGACGTTAAACAAATATTGAGATGACAATGCTAATATTAATGTTTTAATAACGTGTCAAATTGTTAAGATGACATGACATTATTTTAAATGACATGGAATTGATTGTATTCTGACATATTTTTTTTATTTATTTTTTTCAAAAAGAAATTGGCAACCATGCCGTCATCTCCTCTGCCCTACTACCATCTTTGTCACACACAGAAATCATGAAGCAGATAAACTAGGGTTTATTGTGATTGGGGTTTAGGATGAGCACTTTGTGATTTTGTGGTTTGCAAGTTTGGGCTTGGCGAAGATGAATCGTCGATTAATTCTCCATCCAATTTTTCAGCTCAGATTTCCTTCTACAATGGCTCTCGCCGTTACTACAACTTCTTCCACCTCAACAGCACCGTCCACTTCCTTCTTCTCGCGCCTTGGATCTTCACATATATGTTGATGTGGACTGTCAAAACAAGAAGCATACACAACAATCAATCTGTCTTAGTTCGTGATTGATGTGACAGACAAATGAAGGATTGTAGCACTGGTAAAAATTTCTGATGACTTCTCAGATCTGGATGTTGCAGTCTGCTGGATGCTACATATCTGATGGCTTTCCCTCTTACGGAGGAGATCCATTGTTTTGCTGGTTTTATACATTTTGTATTTTGTTTCGTGAAAGCTCCGCAAACCGGTTCCTTTCGGTTTCTGGAGAGGTCTCACGTTTCATCCGTTGTTGTTAATTTAACTCAACGATGCTCCTCGGTCAGACCTCTCAACGCCCAACCACAACGGAATGATTCCATTGTTCCTCTGGCAACAACTATTGTTGCTCCTGAAGTTGAGAAGGGACAGGAAGATTTCGAGCAACTAAACCAGGAAGATACTGCCCAACTTAATGGAAATGGGACCACCCATTCAAATGGCTCTTAATGAAAAATCATTCTAAATCTTAAATCAAAACAAAACCCTAAATTTTCTAGTTCGATCGAAAACCTTTTCTTTGAAATTGTGTTGTGACATAGGTGTTACTTGCTCTCTTGAAATCCTTGTGTTGTTCTTTTAAATTCTTGAAGATGAAATAGCTGAAGATGAAATCGGGGAAGATGAAATCGAGGAAGATGATGACGCTGTAAGGAAGGATCCCATTTTTTTTTTTTAATTTTAAAATAATCCAAATCCTCGTCATTTAGCCACGTGAATTAAAAATGTGCCACGTCAAATATACTTTAACGCTGTTAGATTTAATTTAACGGTAAGAATCTAATTAAAAATAAAAACTTAGTTGAGACCTCGAAAAAGAAAGAGACATATTTAAAATTACGTACAAAAATAGAAACCGAGACATTAAACCTAAAAAGAATACAATGAAAGAATAAATGACACATCCAATATTACGAAAAGAAAATTAATTATAATCACTCCAAAATGGGAGAAAACCAGAATGCTTGTAAAACCAAGTATTGAAATGCAAGTTATAAAAGAGGATCTAATTTGAAATCAGTTAAGACTACGTCTAGCTTTAGATCACCAAACATGGATCTGATAGGTTCCCATAATGCAGCCCTCTCTTCATCGCATACTACCACTCTTAAGCTCTCAAGCTCCGTCACTGAGTATGGCAATTCAGACAATCTGCTGCAACCTCTGCAATTCAACCTTTCTAAACTACGCAGCTCCCCTATGTTTTCTGCTAACATACTAAGGCTTACACAGTCAGAGATGTCAAGAAAGTTCAGTTTATGAAGGCTTGTGATGGTGTCTGGCAACTCTTCTAATTTAGTACAAGAAGTAAGCCTCAATGATTCCAAATTCACCAACTTTCCAATTCCTGTAGGAAGTTTTGAAAGTTTATGACAGTTTGTGATGCTTAGCTTCTTTAAGGAAACAGTATCGGAGAGTCCAGCCGGCAATTCCTCCATATCACAGTAATCAATGTTCATCTCCTTCAAATTTGGAAGCACATCAGAAACTTTGATGGTGCTGTTTTTGAAGGCTTCGTTCACATTGCACATAAAGAAAGAGAACTTATGCAGATTCTTCAGTGGCACTCCAGTCTTGCTCAGGAAAGGAATTGAAACCTTCTCTAACCTGATTCTTTTCAGATCAGAAAGATAATCAAGCAGCTCTAAATTCTCCAACTCAGCACGATTGACGTCGTAATTCGTTATTGTCAGGACTTTTAATTTATTCATTTTCTTCATGAACGGTGGTAGCGAGCGCTTTTTTTCTCTAAGGTTCATCACCAGAACCTTGACCTCATTTGGCTGCAAGTTGCACCACTCTGAAGTGAATTCTTCATCTGCAAAATCAGACTCAATAATTAGTGTTTGAGAACTCTCTCAACATGTGTGCATGCCATATGTGTACCAAGATAGAAAGATGAACATACCAGTTGATATAGATAATGTGTGGGCTGCAATGTGATACTCATTCTGTGTAGTCCACCATTTGGGGATATTGTTCCCTCTGAGGTCAATTATTAGCCTATTCTTCTTCCCAGTCGGCAAATTTCTTGATTGATGGATGGCTAGGTCCCGAAGAAGACCATGCTGCGTAACATAATGGTAATTGTAGTCAACTGTGCCACTCGTAGTATTCCTGATCAATGAAAATAAATCAATCGCTCATTAGTTAATGCACAGCAAACAGCAGAAACAATATTCTCTTCATCTAGCAGAAGTAAATTTTGTAACAGTTATAGGAGAAAGCGCAAATAGGATCATGTTTCTACCTAGAGAATAACTCAAATATCAAATCTTTTTCAAGATGACTTGGAATGATTTTATATGGTTTAATGCATGGATGTTCTCCAATGAGAAGCAGCAATTCGCCATACCTTGTGACAACAAGATCAGCCACGTTCCTTTTGACGAGTTCATGGATATTCTCCATTGCAATGCCATCGTCTTCATCATGCTGTTCTGCATAAATATCAACAAGTGCTGCTGCGGGTATCTTCTGTGCTTCGGGAAATAAGCTCAGGTCCGTAAAACTCTCAGCAAGCTTAGCATCCAAGTCATCAAAGCTTTTTTGGAGGCAGGTAAGAAGCTCATCGCTACTAGAACTATAAGAAAGAACGGAGTGACCCCTCGACAATGTCCTTGCCCTGTTGTACCAAACCACTGGTTCTTCAAGACTTAAAGATTTTCCGGTTACTATAAGTGCCAAGGGAGAACCACTGCACCCTTTTGCTATCTGCAATTTATTTGATATGTTCAATGAAATCAGAAATTGCTACTAAAACATTTAGCATTGTTTTGCTATTACCATTACTGGAAGGTGAAAACTTTTTTAGACAAGCATTCCGTAGTTACAATTTTACACACCACATTTACTATACTATAATTGAGCAATAGAGAGTATACCTTCTTCACAATAGTATCGGGAATCGTAGAGCTGGTCTGGTCCAGGGATGCAGAGTGGCGAAATAAGTTTAAAGCATCAGCTTCATTCAGTGATTTCAACACGTATGGCTGCCCAAATCCTTTTATTGTGAACCTTGATGTCACTAAAATCTTGTAGTTTGGGATCTGAAACACGAATTTCTCAACTAGAGATGCTGACTCTGGCAAAACACCGTCCAGGACCAACAATATGGGGTTTTTTCCAATCTGTTTTAGCAAATTTTCCAATCGAGAAACTGCACCCTCATCACTTTGAAACTGTGGCTTCCCGTAACCATTGTGTTCAAACAGTCTCTCCACTATGGTGCTCAACTTGGGCGCTTCCACTAAGGAGATGAAGAATATGTTGTCCTTGAATTCACCTAAACAAATTTCAACATGTTTAGAGCTCTGCATAATCATTCTGAAATTACTATTCCTTAGACATGTTTACAAAACAAGTGAAAATATGACCTTCACAGAAAATATGATCTAGCTTCTTAGGCCAATTATTTTGGACATCATCAAGAACATATAAAGTACTTGCATTCCTCAACTTCTTAAATCATTTTATTCTCTCCACATTCACACAGCTATTCCCCTAATGGATTAAGTGTGCTTGTATTTTCATCAAGTTCAATGTTTCTGCTTCAAAATGGGTAAAATGTCCCTCAGCTGAATCTGTAACGGCTTTCCAAATACAGCCTAAAACCTATTTGTTGCATGCTGACATCAAAATATTTACTTGTAGCTAATAGCTTGCGTACTATGACTAAAAGTGGCAACCTCACTAGATTTGGTACTCAATAGTATCCAGTAACTAGCAATGAAGTTAAATAACCACCTAATGGTTTGAGATCAATAGAACCAAAAAGACCATCAAACAACTTTTCAAATAATACGAATACGAGAAGTGAAAGATGATGAGATAGACACATTCTTACCTTTAACTTCCTCATCAGAACAAAACTTCTTGGCCAACGTGGACTTTCCCGAACCTCCTGCTCCAGTTACTGTAAACACTGGCCCCACATGATGATTTTCCAGCAACTTGAACTTCAACGCCCTCAAATGGACATCCAGCCCAACAGTGAAAGCTGGGGGTTCAGGTGGAGAGCACAAGCCTTTTATCCTTCTCGGATTCTCCACAAGCATCTCGTGAATCTGATACAGCAGAATCTGGTTCTGCAGCCCAATGACATTTATATTTCCTTGCATATCCAATTGAAAGTACTGAGAAATAGAATCGATCAAGTCTTGAAGTTTCTCTTGGGAGCTGGCCTTATAGCAGCAATTCCACCAATCAACTTTGGAGCACTCATTAACAAGCTCCTTCCCTTTCTGCATCTCTTCGATCAGCTTCTGCGATTCTGTAGCTGGTTTATCCAATCGCTTGTTAAGACCATCTATCTGCCTAGCCATCGGTTCTACTTTTTCGAGGATGGAATGCAACTTTTCCAGGGTGGGTCTGAACTTCACTGCCCTGTCTTTCTTTTCCTTAACAGTGCTCAGCAGTTCATCAAAGACTTTTCCAAAGAGAGCATCCAGAACCATAGCCATGACTACTGCACACAGAAACTAATTCTAAAAACACCCAAAACCAGAAACTTTGATCTAAGTTCTAACACTGGTGTGTAAGCCAAACAAACTCAATAATAAGGTAGTGGAATTAAGAAAATAGAAAAAGTGTGGTGAAATAATAAAGAATGCCAACAATAATGCTCCGAAGATTTTTTATTTATTTTTTCTTTCTTTCTAAGACGCTGTTTCGTTGAAGAACCTGGTACCAGATATTTTTGTTCACATCAAAATTCTGCCTTTCCCTCCAAACCGTGTTTCGTGTTAAGTAGGAAGTTTCCTAGAAAGTTTTTGTTGACTTTGGGATCAGTGAGAGCAAGTTGAGGTTCATGCACTCTTTAATGTTCACATGGATATACGGTAGTCATGAAATTGTCTAAATAATCGTGCTTATTATAAGTAAATAATTAGAGAAACAATAATCTTATTTTTACACCCAAAATTTTTATATTTATTTTACATTTCTTATTAAATTTTTATATCTTTTTCTTAAAAAATATAAAATCTTACTTTTTATAATTATTTTATTTATATACTTTATATCAAATTAATATAAAAGTGCGTGACCCTAATTAAAGAAATGGTAGTAATTTAGCAAACATTGAAGACAATTTAACACAGGCAAAGACGTTTATGAATCCTCATGTGGACTACCTTGACAAAATCACTCCCTCAATTACTAAGTCTAAGTATTCTCGAAACGACTCGCTTAATAATGAAAGGATTTCGTTTTGTCAATGTGTAATTCATGTACATATTCGATGTCAATGTTTCCATTTCCTTCTTTATTTTAACTTAGTATCTCATTTTTATGTGTGTGTATATATATAAAGGCAATTTTTTATACGGAACCGACACGAATCGAATACGGATCCGCCTGTCAAACATTATTACAGCTATTTTTATATACTAATTACCTAATTACTACTTTTATACACGTTTAATACGTATATCTATTTATTAAAAAAAATAGAGAGAAAAATAAAGGTAGTAATTAGTGTATCCTATTTTTTATCAAAACAAATGAAAGTTACTTCTTAAGTGATCCTATTTTATACATATTATTACTCGCTTTTTTTTCTTTTCAATTTAACCATTTTTCATATATTATTCTTCTCAATTAAGCATCCTTTTTCTTGAATAGGTCTCACAAAAACATCACATGTTTATATTTTGTAAATAATATATTTATGAAGTAAAAAAAATGTAAAACCAAAGAGATTTTTTTATATTATTAAATTTGAAAATAATAATTTTATTTTTTATGTCAACTGATGTCACATAATCAACAACTAAAGATAGTTAATCTTATTTGTAGTGACTAATTAGTTTGCATAAGCATTTACATGACGTCAGTGTTGATGTGATATGAAAACGTTTGTATCTTGACCCTATCCCATTACTTGTGTAAGTAGCTAAGAGTATATAGATTGAATTGTTTCCACCATGAAAATAAAGGATTAGGCATAAGAGAGGATAAAAAAAGGTAATGTGTTTCATTCTGAATATAAAACTGTTTATTATTGAATCAATGTAAAACAGAGTATAATCCTTTATTTATAAGGATTGTAACTTCTGATTAATGTGCAACAGAAAAATCAGCACCTAAACATGCAAAATAGATAGCTGTTAAAATGAAACAACTCTTATAGTATTTTTGGCTTAACATCTGTACACTTACAAAATCTAATACACCTCCCTAAGCCAAAAACTAGATTGTTCCAGCAACCCTAATCAGTATCCTCAGGTTTTTAAATCTCTCAAATTTGAGAGGCTTAGTTAGAATGTCCGCGAGCTACATCTCTGATCTGTAGTGGCATAACTCCAGTTTTTCCTCCTTCACCTGTTCACGGATATAGTGGAACTTCGTTTTGATATGTTTGCTTCTTCCATGAGAAGCAGGGTGCTTGGCCAAATCTATTGCAGATTTGTTATCAATGCACAATTCTATCTTTCCCGTTAGTTCTATCTTTAACCCCTCCATCACAAATTTCAACCATATAGCCTGACATGTTGCCTCACAAGTTGCAATATATTCTGTTGCACAAGAGCTTAGAGCCACCACCGGTCCCTTAGTTGAACTCCATGATATATGGGAGTCTCCAAGGAAGAACAAATACCCTCATGTGCTTTTTCTATCACTTTTATCTCCATACGTTTTCAATAAAATTTCCCATATCTCCTTTGCTGTTTTAGCCTTTGAAATTCTATGAAACACTCTCGGTCCAACACACTGATAGAGAATAAACCGAGCCTTACTATCAAGTTTTTGTTGAGTCTTGAAGTTTTTCTTCTCTTCATCAGAGGCCTTGGTGCTTAACTCAGGCAACCCTTCAAACACCACATCCGCAATATCCTGGAAGCCAAAAATGGCGTTCATCTTGATATGTCATTCATCAAAACCTTTTCCATCAAAGATTGGATAAGACCCTTGCAGTATTCCTCCTAGTCCAGCCATAACTCCACCGTAGTCTCCTCCTTGCACTCTTATCCACCCAAATGTTCTTCTTCTACATTTCTTGAAGACTCAAGATATTTCACTTCTTGATAGCCTCAAGATACACTCTGAAGAAATCTCGCACTCCACTCACACTCATATGTTTCGAACCTTTGCTCTTGATACCATAAAAGATTAAGCACAAGAGAGGAGAAAAAAGGTAATGTGTTTCACTCTGAATATAAAACTGTATATTATTGAACCAATGTGAAACAGAGTATAACCCTTTATTTATAAGGGTTGTAACCTCTGATTAATGTGCAACAGACAAACCATCATTGAAACATGCAGAATATAAAACTGTATATTATTGATTTTTTATAAAATGTTTATTAAAAAAATATAACACTAATGAAATACAAATTAAAAATATATAAAATATTAATATTATCTCTAATTTAACATTTTAAGATAATAAATTTGTGTTCTTTTATAAATTTTTTATTTTTTATGTCTAAGTAGTGTGAAACTTAAATTTATAATAAATTTTCCAACAATGACAAAAGTGAAGACAAATAAGGTATGCCCTTCTATTTTATTTATGTATTTATGTTGTAGGAACTTAAATACGTTAAATAAGTGAATAAGATATAAATAGAAAGAATACGAATTTATTGACTCCTAAAATTTTGAATTTAAAATATTGTTTTAATTTTTCATATAAATTTACGAAATAACCTAAGTTCTAGAGTATTGTGCTATTCCTAAACTCAGCATAGATGAAAGGACCAAAGAAACAAATGCATTCCTCATCCTCAGTGGCACTCAATAGTGAAAAAGCTAATTAATTATCTTCCATTCTACCCACCCTCGTTAGGCTGTCGTTTTCACCGCAAATGACGCTTACCATGTCTTTTTTTTATTCTAGTACCAAATTCTTACACCTCATGTTCTACTGCATGTTGTATTTAATATACAACTTTTCTTTTATCTTATTTTCTTTTTCTCTTTTCTTCTTCTTTCTCTCACGCATCTCTAATATGAAAACCAGAAATAATATTTTTACATACATAAATCTTTTATATTTATTTAATATTATATTTTTTATTTTATTTTCTTTAAAAATATATAAAAAATTATTTTTATGATATTTTATTAGTATGTTATGTGTCAAATAAACATAGATATATACTACCTTATTATTATTTTATGAAAATACAAAAAAAAATGAAATAAAACTACGATTGTTTACCCAAAAAAAGTAGGGTACGATTTACTAAAAAAATAGTATGATAAAATTTTCTTTTTCTTTTATTTTTATCAAATATTTTAATTTTCACCAAGTTATACCTTTTTTATTTTATTTTTGTATTCTTTTCTTTTTACCATACACATATCCTGCGAGCATCAAGCATAAGAATTCATTGAAACAAATATTCTATCTTAATAACTAATATTAAGTTTGAGTCGTAAATATTCACTACGTTAATACTTTATGTAAGAACTTAGATCAATAAAGTGTTAAAGTAGAAAGCTATATTAAAATAATGAGACGAACATTTCTTTTTAAAATAATTTTATAATATAAATATAACTTTTTAAAGTTCGATTCATTATCTAAAACACTTTTATCTCTCTATAACATTATTCACCTAGAGCTTCTCTGACTTCTCTTTAGAATTTCTCTCAATTGAGCTGTCTGATTTACGATCAGGAGGTGCTAAGACGATTATGGCTTAGAGGGCTACACAAATGATCGATTAATTCTAGATTTTAGCTGGTAAGCTGTTTTTACTTTTTTCATCGTACGTTCTTGAGTAGTGCTCTTGCAAATTCCTTTGCTGCATGTGTCTTGTGGTTTTCATCTTCAATTCTTAGCTCAATTCAAACTCTAAGAGTCGTCTCCTATCACCAATTGGTGAGCTGTAGATTTCTGTTGATTTTCTTGCGACACAAGTTTCAGTCAAGGGTTTCTGTGAGTTGGGTAGTGTTTAGCTGAAGTAAGGGGAGCTAAATATTTGCTTTAAATTAATTGTATGATATTTGTGTATGCTGAATTCTGTGCTATTGTGTTGGTTGTGTTAAAATTAAGTTTTAAATATATTAAAATAGATATATGAGAATGCAAAACTGTGAATTTGTGCAATGATGATTGTGAGTTGATTTGGATGAAGTGTATAACAATAATTGATCATGCCAAATGTGATAAAGTATGTTGTAATGATGATTAGATAGAAAACTTAGTGAATTGGACCTGTTTTGAGTCATTTTAAGGAAGTGGGGTAGTGAAAATGAGAATTAGGGATTAAGGGCTCAATTGGTCTGTTGGGATAGTTTGGGTAAGTCAATTGTGACTTGTTTGAGTCATTCAAATGGTCAAAAACATGTGCAAGGTGGTATATTTGAATTTGGGTCTTTAAGTTGATGAATTTGATGTTTTAGAGTAAGAATTTGGTTCATAAACAGTTTAAATTGATAGTAAGAATGTTTAGAATCACTTAGACAAGTCTAATTAGGTATATAATACAATCTAGGAGTGTTAGAAGTTGGGAAAAATAGTTAGAATTGGTATATGGTGTATAGGTTGCATAATTCTGTAGAATTTCGTTATGCAGATTATGTATACTCGCTGAGCGAATGGTTTCGCACAGCGAGTCCTCAAAGTGAGGTGCTCTCTACCAGGGCATTCGCACAACGAATTGGTGCACTGTGCGAATGGCTAAGAGGTTTGCTCTCTGCCTAGTCATTCACACAACGAGTTTGTGCGTTGTGCGAGTGATTGGAGAGGGTTGTTCTCTGTCTGTTGATTCGCATAGCGAATTTGGACACTGTGCGACTAGTGGTGGCTTGGGATCACTGCCAATTTAATTTGAATAGCGAGAGGTGGCCCATAACGAGTGTTTGGAGAGTTTGGTCTCTGTCTGGGCTTTCGCATAGCGACCTGAGGGCGCTATGCGAAGGGTGGAGGTCTAATACCTTTGCGAGTTAATTTGCACAACGAGATTTTGCACTAGGGCGAGTTAATTCGCACAGCGAGATAGGTCGTTGTGTGAGAAACTCCTGGTCTCGCCCTGCCACTAGGGTACGCTGAGTGAATTGTTTGAGTTTAGTGTACTCTTTAGTTCTTTGTCCTGATTTGAATTAAGTGCAGTGTTGATTGAAATGCGAAATATGATTGAGTTTTATTGCTAATTAAAGGTATGTGATTCAAAGTGGTAAATGTAAACTTTAATGTAGAATCTCTTGGTGAGATTCCAGGTTGTTTAGAATGAATCCAGGAACTCAGTCTTGGGGGTTACCTTGAAACTCCAATGGTCTTTCATTCTCAAGTAGAGATGATTGAACCATGTTGTGAGGAGTAGCAGGAGGTCTTAGTCTTGAGGGCTTCCAGTATGCCTCAAGGCCCGGAACAGACTAACCTCGTGTGTGTGGTAGGGTGAAACCCATTGGCAATGACTTTGCAAAGAAGTAGAGCCCACCATGAGTGCACAACCCGCCATAACTCGACAATCATTCTAAGTCCAGACGAGTCATGTCTAGAATATAATATGCTAGAATGTGTGACTTAGTTTTACTTTGCTTGATTTAATATATGTTATTAAACTGCCTGATTTCTTGTATATCTAGCTCACCCTTCTGCTTGTATTGTATTTTGTATGTGTGGTGTTTTCTTTTGCTATGACCATCCGTTGGATGTGAGCAGAGGTAGATGATTGCCCCTAGAGCAGGCTTTGGAGGGCGATGACGAGACTGTTTAGTTTAGCTAATATTAGTATAGTATGATGTATAGTTTTGCTTACTCTATTGCGTATAAAATTTTAAATTTTATAGCCATTTTGAATGACTGTTATGTTAATACTTTATCTACAAGTCTATAACTATTCTATCATATTATAATGATGACTACTCTTTTATATAATTTATATTATATATTTTGGGATGTTACACTTTAAGTCTCGAGAAAAAAAAAATCAGTTAGGCTTGTGATAGTCATCATGTTATAATATTGATTTTAGCAACACTATTAACATAATAGAAAAGATAGGTAAAGTTATATAAACTTATATATCATATTAATTATTTTCATTTATCTTTTTTTTCTTATTCTCATGTCGTGTAGTACTCTAAAATTGAAAGAGTCAACTTTTTGATTGACTGTTTCACTCTCAAGGCATACTAAAATTGTTAATACGTGTGGTTTGATGTTTGAATTTCTTAATTATGTAATGCTATTCTTTCCTTAAGGAGATACTACTTTACTCTAAAAATAGACTAATCCAGTGAGAAGAATACTTCCTGATTATAGAAGAATAATTTTATCAAAAAATTCTTCTAACTTGAAAATTGGTCTGACAAAAGATATTAACCTCTACAAAGTAATGAATGTTAGAAATATAATTATTTTTAGGATCTTCTGAAGAGGAATTTTCATAATTAAAGTTTGTAGTTTATGTTTTAATGAATCTATAAAATTTGAAAGTACATCGTTAATTTTTAAAAATTAACGATAATAGCCATAAATAATAATAATGAATGGTAAGATTTGGATAAATAAAAATAAAATCAACACTTTGTTTTGAATACTTTACTGTAATATTCCAAATTAAAATGTATTTATTTCTCAAACATAAAACTAGAGCCGTCAATTTTGGTCCATTGGATAGGATTGGTTATGATTCGGGTGAATTTGGATAAAAAAATCTCACAAGGTCAAAGGATTGTTTTGTGTTGACCTTTAACTTTTAATAGGATTGACTAATCTTGACCTTTGATCTATGATCATGTTTCTTCACTTGTCTTAATCTTTGATTAAAGGTGGAACCAAATTTGGATCAGGGCAGACTCCCTCGAATTCAGCCAAATTTCGGTTGGGCTTGACTTAATAGAATTTGACCGAATTTCGGTTTAAACTAACATGGCCAAATTTTTGTTGGCTAACTCAGTTGAATTTGTCCAAATTTCGGTCAAATTTATGTCAGGGCTAACTAGACAGTTTTGGCTCGACCGACCCATTTGGACCATTGGCCTAGGCTAGCTCGTCTGTACCATTGGTCCGAGTAAGCCCGTCATTATCTTCTACCCAAATCTGTTCGTCTCGACATTTGACCTGTGCCAACCCGTTTTTATCTTCGACTCGGGATGGCCCGTCTCAACCTTTGATCCAGGTCGACCGATCACGACCTTCAGCTCTAGTCAGCTGATCTCAACCTTAAGCCCAAATCGACCCTTCTCGACCCTCAACCATCTTGACCTTTGGTCGAGTAAGCCCATCTCAATCCTCGGTCCAAGAGAGTCCGTTTGAAAATTTCTTCCAAAACAGCTTGTTTTTGCCTTTTGCTTAAGTTGACCTGTCTTAGCTTTAAGTTTAAGAAAATCTGACTTGATATATAACCGAGGTCGAAAATATTATTTTTAAGAATTGATTAAAGTATTATGGAGAAGCCAAGTCCGTTTTAACCTTAAAAAACCTTAACCGTAACTCACTAATGATGAACTTTGGTACTGAAGTTTTTTCTTTAATCTCTCAATTCAACCTCAAAAAGAGATTTATTTAAAAATAATTAGAATTGGCTCATAGACTATATATCAAGTTGACAGTTACATATGAAACATGTATTTAAGCTACTATTTTATGATATTATAAACTAGAGAAATGATTAATTTAATCATATATTAACTTTTAAGAGTTATTTTTTATCAACATTATTTATTCTCTATTAATCTAATTATTAAAATTTAGATTCATTAGGTTAAGGGGGAAAACATGTGAGAAGAAATATTAAGGTACTTCTAGCAACTCATATTCACTTAATAGTATTATTAATTTAAATAATTTTATATTAGTGTTATTTTGGAAATAAATGTGCATGTGATTAGAAATATATAAGTAAAATGCGTAAATGAAATGGGCTAAAGAGCATTGATAAGCACCTCCACAAAGGAAGACACTTATTTAAGTTATAAAATGTATTTTAAACATATATGCCTGAATTTTGGTCTTATAGTTTTTTGTCTTACATACATTACTTAAAAAATAATATGATGAAAAAATCATTACAAAATGTATATAACGAAAAATATTACTTTGTCATAGTAACGCAAAAAATTTATAAAAACTTGTTTTTTGTTCCAAAAATAAATAGCAACCATATATAGTCATTTCTGTCAAACACATACATGACGATTATTTAATTGCTTAAATAAGTATGGGATGCTTTTATGTGACTCCTATTTGGACAAACACATTACTTGAAGTAGGATACAAAATGTTGTATGAAAAAAAAAAGAGTCTTATTTAAAGCATTGTGATCAACGTTTTAAGTGAGAGGGTTGACATTTCACTTAACACGAGTTTACATATGTTTAACTTGACACGGATATCTGTTTGTTTGGAATGAGTATTTAGCAATTGAAACAAAATCTATTTTCATGATTGCTTAAACATATTATCATGCTTACTTAAACGTAGAACATAGGTTGTTTAAGCATAGTAATATAGTTTAAATAAACTATTAAAGTGAAACATTCCGACTCAATATTAAAATGAAACATATTATAATATTTGTCAAAAAGAGAATATTTTGCTTATTCACAATCTTTCTTTGAATTGGTTGTTTTTAAAGAGAAATTAATTTTAATTTTTAAGTAAAAAAAAAGACCATATTCTATGATAATTATTAATAACAGGTTTTGATTATAATTTTTAATGATAATTTTTTGAACAAAAAAGAAATTTTATTTTAAAGATAAATAAAATTATACAATAATTTATACTAATTCGATTATTTAAGAATCTACCAACAACAACCTTAATTGGATATGCAATAAAATTCAATCAAAGTTAGTTTACAATAAAACATGTATATGAACTACCTAAAGAACATATGAGACCTTCTTGAAAACATTTCAAAATACACAAAGAAACAGTAAGTAATAACTCCCACAATTATCTAAGCTACACACTAATCATATGTGCAAAATTCAAATGCAAAAAAAAAAAAATACAATAAGGAAAAAAAAGGACCCTTAGCTTTGAAAAACACAATTTCCCTTTGATTTAAAAGATGAAGACTTGTTTTTCATATTATTCTCATATATTTCTTCACATCTATTTTCTCATTTGAAAAGATAATTTTATTCTTAAAAGGTCACAGTGATTACTTTTAATGGTATGATTTCAATCGATTATATTTAAAATGTAATTGATTATTTTGTTTTACATCAATAAATTTATTCTTTATCTAATCGATTAAAACCATATCTAATTCATGCGAATAGGTGAATTTAGAGCTGTCAAAACGGGTAATCCGGCTCGACCCGACCCGACTCACCACGGGTTTGTCACTAAGTGAGCCAACCCAACCCAGCTCATTTATTAGCGAACCAGAAAATTCTGAACCCGGCTCGACCCACAACTGGTTGGCTCACTAGCCCATTTAATTACAATTTTTTTTTAAATAAAAGAAATTACAAACTTTCTATATTTAAATTTAAACAAATTTTACTCCCAAAAAATGATGTTAAACTGAAGATAATTCAAAATAATAATAAAAAGTACAATTTGGTATACACAGCGAGTGAAGATAATATTTTATTTTATAGGGTTTCATAAATAAAATAATAAATTAAAAAAAATTAGGTAGGTGGGTTTGTGGGCCAACCCGGTCCACCATGGATTCAACCCGCATAAGTCAGGTTTAAATGAGCCGGACTGAAATCTGACCCGCATAAAAAAAATTCAATTTTTTCAAACCCAACCGGCTTGAACCCGTGGTGGGTCAGGTTGGCTCGCGGATTGTAACCCATTTTAACGGCTTAGGTGAATTTTATAGAAAAACACTAATATAATCTATTAGAATTTAAGTCTAATCGATTAATTGCAAACAACTTTCCATTCTTAATTTTTCCCATTTTTAATTGAATGTGTGAAGATTTAATTGATTATTTCAAAAATAAAGTATTTCATTGCTTTTATCTAGATCTATTTATTCAATTGATTTATGAAAAAACTTTATTATGGGAGAAGATTTTAAAAAGCTTTTTGCAATCCAAACTAAAAACACTTTTGGACATCATAAAAAACTACTTTTGATTTTATTTATGCTAATAATATCTTTTTTTATGATGACGAACCATATATCTGAAACACTTTTTTTTATCCCTTTTGGGCATAATAAAAAAAAGAAACAAATTAAAAAAATAGAGATCGATAACAAGTAAAAAAAGAAACAATTATAGTAAGATGTTCAAACAAAACAAAATTCAAGCACAATTAGTTCAAACAAACAGTATTTAAGATAGTTCAAAATAGATAAAAAGATAACAACAAAACATGAAGCATTCAAATCCTAATAACAAGAAGAAGCATCATCAGTGGTATCATGTTCTCCTTTATGAGTAGGTGAAAGTTCAAAAGATTCACTTCCATCACCAATGTAGTGTCTATGTAACCTCCTTTGAACACCAATGATCTTCTCCTTCAGAGAATCAAACTTAGATGCATAATATTCACGTTTCTTAGTTTTCTAATCAATAATTTTGTCAATTTTGTTGAGGACAACTCTTTCAAAGTCAGATTTGGGATGACCGTTGGGAAATGTCAACATTAACAGGGTTAACATTTTCAGCATTATCGTTTATTCTTAAAGAACCACTGATTATCCCTTTGTATGAGTCACATATGATGGAGATCAGTCTTCTCAATTTGTTTTGAGGAAGACATAATTTCAAAAGTTTCTCCCTTAAGCGCAACATGATAGTATTTAAATACTTTTCGTTTCAATATTTTATATGGTCGGGAATTTGTTTTGGAAATGTATTTTATTGGGCTTTATCACTTATTCATGCTTTTGCTTTCTTAGACTACGTGGTTCCCTACATGATTTTTCACAATGTGAACAATGTAATGGAGTTTTGTGGCACAACTCTTTAAGCGTTTTTGTGGTTCAACATTCATAGGCACATACATATTGCTTTGGTGTCTATCATTCTCATATTCAACTTGCATATTATTATCGTCATGTTGAACCTACATATCATCATCACAAAAAATGTTGTCTCGTGTAATAGAATGTCAATCATCCACCGTTGCAAGAAGATCACCATTATCCTAAGCCTGTTGTTTCCTCCTTTCTTCAACCAATTCTTCTAATTGCGAAATGAAACCTTCATGTTTCGTATAACTTGTTCCTATTCTTCTACAACTCATAGAAGGTGTTTCTTGTCTTTGAATCCGACTGCACTTTCAATTTTACTATTTTCTTTTTTAAATCCAAAACTAAAATTTTCAAATCCTTCTTTGACAACAAGATGACAGAACTCTTATTTTGACACAACAACTTTTGACACAACAACGCCATTAACAACTTGTAAAATAAGAAAACAATTCATTTTGGAAATCCAAAACAAACTTAAATACATCAAACAAACAGTCAAAATACTAACCACAACCTTATCCAAAACAATTATAATAACAGTGTCACCTACTTTGACATTCATCTAATGTAACAATCATGAAAATTTTGTTATCCAACCATTAAACTATGTGTTGCAAATAAGAAAATGATCAAAAGACCATAAGTGAAATATTAATAACCATAGAACCATCACCATAAAATATAAACTTAATTAGTTTCAATAAAAAATAAATAAGGATGCTTTACATAGAACAAGTACATACATCTAACAACATGGAAACGACTTGTATTTCTTTCATTCTTCAATATTACCAATGAAGCATTGCACAAGCTCCCAACAAAATATTCGTAAACTAAACTACACAATTATATTTACCTAGACTTCTAAATCATCCACAGTCTTAAAAAGTATGAGAATAACTATTCTATTTCAATTTGGTAGCAAAAACTCACATATGTCTAACCAAATATAATGCGAAAATCTTCTATAGGAACATCTTCATGTTTTTCCAACAGAAAATCATATATCACATTAACATGAACTTTTCAAAGGCATAAATACTTCCTACATTCACTATGTATTCATTTAAATCAATTTTTTCTCTCCTTACCCTCAGTCCTAACCCTAAACATATATCTAATAAATTAAATTCAACTACTTTCGCACCAAGGAAAAAACCACACCCCCTTTCAACTCACCACCCATATAGTGTGCCTTCAATCAATATTTTTTGTTCCACACTTAGCTATTCATTTAGAGCATCAATGTACTTCGATTTGTAGGAATGACAAAAATAAATATGCAAAAAAAAATTATTAAACTTATGTCATAAAAAAATAAGCAAAAGTCTAGGTATTATCATACAAACTTACATAGCTTTGTGTCATGACTACATTCATAAAAAAATTGTGTTAAAATTTCATTGTCCTTTCAGATCTACAACGAAAGTCATCATAGTTGACAAATATAAATCCAAACTGGTTGCATAAGATGACTTATTTGCACACAAAAAAGGCAAACTAGAGATGAAACATAATTGGTTTACAATGAACAAACAACTGGGGAGCATGGTATGACTTTTTGTACAATTTTATGAAACTTTTGCCCAATCAAGGTTTTAGGAACAATCAATGGGTTCTACTTGTTATCTACCACGAAGGTCATCACAATTGGCAAATATGAACCCAAATTGGTTGCATAGGGTGATTGGTTGGCAAAAAAAAAAGGCAAACTAGAGATGAGACAAATGTTGTTCACAATGCACAAATAGTTGAGTATGACCTTTTTTACAATATTTTTAAACTTTCATCCAACGAAGGTTTTATGAACAACCAATAGATTCTACGTGTTATCTATCACGAAGGTCTTCATAGTTAACAAATATGAACCCTGCTTGCATTTGATGATTGGTTTACAAAAAAATTAAAATAAACAAAATCATAAATGAAATATAAGTGGTTCATAATGCACAAATAACTAGAGAGCACAATATGACTTTTTTGTACAATTTTATGAAAATTTCGTCCAAGCAAGGTTTTATAAATAACCAATGGGTTTTACTTTTTATCTACTACGAAGGTCATCACAGTTGACAAATATGAACCCAAATTGGTTGCATAGGATAACTGGTTGGCGAATAGAAGAAGAGGCAAACTAGAGATGAAATAGAAATGGTTTAGAATGAAGAAATAATTCGAGAGTAGAATATGACTTTTTTGTAATGAAGCTTTTATGAACAACCAATGAGTTTTACTTGTTATCTACCACAAAAGTCACAATTACAAATTTGAACCCAAACTAGTTGCATTGCGTTACTGGTTTGGAAAAAAAAGGAAATCTAGAAATGAAAGAGAAGTGATTCATAAAAAACTGAAAGCATGAAACAACTTACACTACAACTACAATGGATGAAAATGAATATGTTTCCTAATCATTCACCGTTACATCGTTACAATGTAGATAGTGAAATGACTAAATACATCTCATTCCCGATAGTAATACCAAATTAACCATAAGAGAGAAAAAATGGATTATTCGTATTTTACTTATAAAAGGTCAAATGGACTTCATTGAAAGAACAAAGCGCGAACACAATCTAACCAACGAAACAAACCCACATTCAAACACTGGACTGAGAACGACAATGAACTCTTACTAAGGCAAACCCAAAACAAAACAATGTAGCCACAAGCAAAAAAGGAAATAGAAGGCACACTCAAACAAGTGAAGCCACAATGCATCATTGGTAGGTTTTTTACAATGGAAGTTCACCTGTACCAAATGCATTTCAAATGTTCGAAGCTACGCTGGAAAAAATAACTCCCTCGTCAACAATAAAAAAATAAATGAAAATTAATTTTAAAACAATCAATAGACTGTGTCGTAAAAAATATGGGTTAAAATATGATTTTTTTTTTTTACATTGCACTTATACCCATCTGTCCCTTTTATTTTTTGGATGAGCAAACCCCTCTGGAGACAATGAACTTCACATGGAACAATTATGAACTACGATAAATGCAACTATCAAATAACTCAAAAGCAATAAAAAAATAGCCTTGATCGGTGAGAGTATGGTACCCTTTCACAAGGAATTAGTCTTCCTCTTTATTGGCGTATGGGTCAGTAGGTGAAGTGTAAAAGCAATTCAACAATTTGCATATCTACTATACACAAAAATCACTTTATTTTTAAGCCGCAGTTTGAAAATTAAAGAACTTCAACTACAAAAAAACTCTCTTTAAATATCAAAATATATCATTCGCTAAACCCGGAACAATCATTTAATTGAATGGTGAGAATGCAGCTACATCTGCAACTGAAAAGCAAAACAAAATTGATATGATCAGTGGCGAAATTTCAGGGGGATATTGGTCAAAAAAATGCGAGTGGAACCCAAATAAAGCTGGTTTCACTTTAATAATGATATATGTTTTTCTGTCAGAATTAAGTATTGTATATTATAATTTACATATATAAAATTAGCACAGTATAACTTTAGCCTGAAGGAACATCAACTTGTGGAACCGCGTTAACACCGCAGAAAATGGATGATGAATTTGTTACCTTAACACCAAACATGATCCCATTTTTTAATTATATTATGTTAGCAATGTTCCTTCTATATATATATATATAAATATATCGCATGTAATAAATGGCCTCTGCAGAGCTAAGCCTCCAAGCCTTACTGAGTTTCACTGTTGAAGAGAAAACAACAGAAGTGGTACTTTTCAATAACTCGAAAGTGATGCTTCATGTTTAGTTCCTTGTTTCTTTCATTATTTTCTTCCTACTCTTGAGTGAAACATAAGTGTTATTTTCTGTTGTCATATGATGTTCTGTTTGTGGACAGACGCAATGGGAAGCACTTGTTTGCTCCATCTGTTGCGTGGCGTTGTTCTGGTTCTGCTGAGTGTGTGTCTTGTACAAGGAGAAGATTCATATAAATATTACACGTGGACCGTGACATATGGAACTCTTTCTCCCCTAGGTAGTCCTCAGCAGGTTGGTAATATAAGATGCTTTCATTGATTAAGATATGTTTGGATAAATTGGTTGAAACCGAGTCTAAAGTTTTAGTGCTTGAATTTCCAAGGTCATTCTGATCAATGGTCAGTTTCCGGGTCCTCAACTGGATTTGGTAACCAATGACAATGTTGTGCTCAACCTTGTCAACAAGTTGGATGAACCATTTCTACTTACATGGTGAGTTTCTTTTTTCTGTTTTTTCGTGTCTCGTTCATACTGTAACTGGATTTTGAATGAAGTTATATTTTCATTTCATCAACTAGATGTGTAAAATTTTTAGCTACAAGAGATGCATTGTTAAAATAAATTTAGACAAATTACAATGTTTTAGTCAATTCTAGAAAGAATAACAAGAGGTTCCAAGTTTCCTGAGACATCTGACAGAAATGCTGAACTTGGTAGCATGCTTATTTAGGCATTTTATTTGAGAAAATGGGATGACATTGCTGTTGTAAAACAGGAATGGCATCAAACAAAGGAAAAACTCATGGCAAGATGGGGTCTTGGGAACCAACTGCCCTGTTCATCCGAACTCAAATTACACATACAAGTTTCAGGCCAAGGATCAGATTGGAACCTTCACATACTTTCCATCAACTTCACTGCATAAAGCAGCTGGAGGATTTGGAGGACTCAATGTCTACCACAGATCTGTCATCCCAGTTCCTTATCCGTACCCTGATGGAGATTTCACTTTACTCATCGGTGATTGGTACAAGACCAACCACAAGGTATCTTCAACTTGTGCCTTTGTATTATTCTCATGCGTTGTGCTTCCTTGCAAATTTGCCACCTTACATTCTCAACGTTTTGGTTTTGATATTTGCAGGCATTAAGGGAGACTTTGGATTCTGGAAAATCTCTTGCCTTTCCCGATGGTCTTCTTATCAATGGCCAGGCTCATACTACCGTAAATGGTGACCAGGGTCAGTCTTTTCAAAAAGAATACGGCTCAACCTTATGCAGATTCCAAGTGATTAATTTCAACTTTGTCAAAATTGTATCTCCAAACACTATATCCACGCTTCAGCCTTTTATTTTCAGGAAAGACCTACATGTTTAGGATCTCAAATGTGGGCATGTCAACATCAATAAACTTCAGAATTCAGGGTCATACCCTGAAGCTAGTTGAGATCGAAGGATCACACATTGTCCAGAACGTATACGACACTCTTGATGTGCACGTTGGGCAATCAGCTACTGTGTTGGTAACCTTAAATAAGCCTCCAAAGGACTACTACATTGTTGCATCAACAAGATTTTCCAGAAAAATTTTCACAGCAACGGCAGTCTTACATTATTCAAACTCTAATTCCCCAGCTTCGGGACCCCTGCCTAGTCCCCCCATTCACCAATATCACTGGTCTGTGAAGCAAGCCAGAACTTACAGGTTGATAAAAACCTCTAACCAAAATCAACAAGCCGATAGTCTTAGTTAGTTGAATTTAATTTCTACACATCCATGGTACAAAAGGTTGTCATACTAATAACTAATTACAAGTTATGTTACAGATAATTATTATTACTGCAATAATCGGTAAAATTATCATATACAACAAAGTTTGATTGATTGGCAGTGTTAAACTCTCCATAGCAACCATGCATGTACTATTATTAACTCTTTTTTGTATCTGCTAAAATGTTAATTGGTGGTGCAGATGGAATCTGACAGCAAATGCTGCTAGGCCTAACCCACAAGGGTCGTACCATTACGGAAAAATAACTCCTACAAAGACAATTGTATTGTCCAATTCAGCTTCTTTGATAAATGGAAAACTGCGGTATACTGTGAACAGGGTTTCCTACGTTAACCCTGACACCCCTCTCAAGCTTGCTGATTACTTCAACATTCCCGGAATCTACAGTGTTGACTCACTCCAAAGCCTTCCTTCTGATAACACTCCCTTATCCGTAGCAACCTCCGTAGTGCCAACTTCTCTCCACGACTTCATTGAGGTCGTTTTTCAGAACAACGAAAACACCATGCAATCTTGGCATCTTGATGGTTATGATTTCTGGGTGGTGGGGTATGTCAGCTTGAATCTTCTTTTAGTATTGTAGAAGCAATCATCTTTACTTAGAATTAGCTTAAGGAAAAGTATTAATTAATGGTGTTGGTTGCAACAATGACAGTTATGGCTTTGGTCAGTGGACGCCATCCAAGAGAAGAACCTATAATCTAGTTGATGCCCTGACCAGACACACTGCACAGGTAGGTAACATAAACAAGTGTATAGTTTTATGTATGAGTGAACGAAAAAGCCTATTAAAAATAGGTACATAGATATTTTCTGATGCTATGAGATGGTGATTTAATGTAGGTGTATCCAAAGGGTTGGACAAGCATATTGGTGTCGTTGGACAACCAAGGAATGTGGAATCTGAGGTCTGCAATGTGGGAAAGACAGTATCTTGGGCAACAGTTATATCTCAGGGTTTGGACTTCTGAGCGCAGCCTTCATAATGAATATGATATTCCCAACAATGTGTTGCTTTGTGGCAAAGCTGTCGGACATAACAACGATCCCTAGTATCACAATCTTCACTCGTTAATCTTATGTTGTCCTTTTCTAGTCATGAGGGTTTGACTACCATTATATCTTTTTATCAACTTTCACTGCTCATTCTCGTATATGAATTTTACCAATTAGTTTCTTAGTTCATGGTTGATATCATAAGAATAACCATTAATTTAGTAGTGTTATCTTTCGTAATGAAAAGTTAAACTGATAAAGTTATATAAATAATTCCTTTTCCATTCAATTATATACAGAATTCTTAAACTATCAAATATTCATCAATTCAGTTTAATAAACATAAACACATCTAGGTTTTTTAAATAGATATAAACAGATATATAACTTTAAGACATAATATGAATGTGATGGTAATAAAAATAATATTTTTATTAAATTTATTACTTGCTAAATAAACTGATTCCACAAGTTTTAAAATAATAAATGAACCAAAATATAATGTTTTGAGGTACATAATTTTAGCAATAAATAAATTTAGATAAAAGTGGCAGAATGGAAACCCCAGGAGGATTATTGGGCCGAAGAAAATGTTGAGAATGGGGATATGCAGCTTTGCAATTTAACTTCTAGTGGGCTTTACTATTCCCACACTCAATTTTGCTAATTTTTCCTCCAACTTTTTTCTTTCTTTTTGTCAAATTCTTTAACGAGAATATTTTTTCACTATACTGTTAGGAGGTCGAGAGTTCACAGTATATATCGGAAAACGTAATTCCCTTTTGTGTTATATATCACAAAATATAACCGAAACAAACATTAATTTTGATCGATGTGAAGTTTTTATTTAAAACTTTTTATTTTAAAAAATTGGTCATCAACTCTGCACTGAAGTTGCAACTAATGTTACACTTTGTACATTAATTTTGTGTTTTTATTGATATGATAAGTAGAAAAAAATCCTACATTCCCACTTCTTTTTTTCAACGTCGACATTTGTTAAAAAAAAATTTCTTAAAGGATATGTCACATGATATCCAGATCCATTTAAACTTTATGTTTCTTTTTTAAAATTTTAGTTCATTAATTTATTGTATTAATAATAATTATTTAATTAAATAAAATAAAATTAATGTTCATAATATATTATAAAAAAAATCTATAAATTAAATAAAATATAATATTTGAATAAAATAAAATTAAAAAAAATATATAAACGGATGTGGCCGATGTGGCACATCCATTCATTATAATTAATTAAAAAATATTATAATTTAATTAAATTAATAATAATTATTTAATTAAATAAAATAAAATTAATTTACGTAATACATTATAAAAAAAAATAATCTTTCTACCTAATCAATCGTCCTTGTAGAACAAGTAAGTTTTTGTTCTTTTTTCTTTGATTATTTGGTCAGGTTCATGCGTAGGAGTTCTTTTACATGTGTCAATTGAGTTTCTTTTCTAGCTCTTCATTGACCAAAGGTCCTAAGGACTCACTTTGATAATGTTTATGTGGTTTTTATGTTTCTAGGATTCCTTGAACTAAAAGCAAGAGTAGTAAGCATGGTAGAGTTGTGGTATTTTCCTATTAAGGTAAAAGAAACTAGTGTTTATGTTTAAATTGTTGAAACTTATGCATGAACTGTTATAATAAGATGATGATTAGTTGAAATTGAGATGAGTGACTTGTTGATAATTGTGTTTAATTGGGTAAATTCAGTAATGTGATGTTTGATGCCTTATATGAATCTGTGTTGGATTGTGATAACCTTGTGAATGATGTTTTGGTGAAATGGTGGTGTTATATTTGGTTGAATTGTCGAATGGAATTGTAATTGTAGAATTTAGGATCATTTTGGTCAAAAGGAATGATGTTGATAGTTGACTTTTGGAAGAAATGGTAAAATGGAAGAAATGGGAATTTGGGATCTTTGGTAGTGCCATTTAGGATTGGTTTGGGTGATGATTAAACATGTAGATGGTCTATAATTGCATAGTAGATGATATGTTGTGTTTTTCATTGACTTTTAGTTGTATTTTGAGGTTTTGAGTAATGAATTTTAGAAGTAAAAAGTTTTAGGTAAATTAGAGAGTCCGTGGTCTACTTTTGTGTCAATTTGGACTTGTTTAGACCCCTAAGTTACCTGGTTATGAGTAAGAATTGGTAGATTTGAATTTTAGTCCATAAAATGGGAATTAAGTGAATTTTGGGTGGGAATCTCATGGTAGAAGGATTCAAAACTTGTTTAGATTGGGTTATATGTATATATATAGGTTGGTTGTAGTTTAGATTACCATTTAGAAGTGTTTGAAATTGGTGGATGTGCATGAGAGAGGACATGTGAGGTTGGAGTGGTATCTTTTTGCATATTTGGAGCGTTGTTTGTTTATGCAGAGGGGTTGGGCGAGCAAACTACTCATTGGGCGAGTAAATAAGGATTCTGGCAGTAAGTTTCAAAGGTTGGGCGATCTCCCTCGCTGGACTTTGAGATTTCTTTGTTTTTGCTCTAGTTGGGCGAGTCTGTAGAGTGTTTTGGCTTTAGTTCCAAGGGATGGACGAGCCAGCTCGCTGGACTGTGAGAGCTCACTGGTTTTGCTTTTGCTAGGCGAGTGAAGAATGCTTGCTGGGCGAGTAAGTCTCGGTTTTCTTGCTTATTTTAAGTGATTTCTCTACAAAGTTTAGTTGTAAATGGTATAATGATGTATCTTATATTTTGTGATATGGTTGAAAGGTGTGATGACATGTGAATAGTGGTTATAAGGACTTAAAGGAGAGGTCCTTTAAATGGTTACATGTGTAAGTGTATGTTTTGATATAGGAAGCTAGTAATTAGAGATTATTTTGACGCTCTCAATAACTTCTAGTCTCAAGAAGAGAATGATAATTATGTGGTGAAGAGTAACAGGAGGTCCCTAGTGTATTGGTTAATTGTTTAGCCATAGATGCTTGAAAGGATTAACCTTGGAGGGTGGTGATTGTTGATGAGGATATTGGTTTTGTTCCACCTCAAAGGGAGAGCTTCTATAGTTCGATATCAATACATGTATCCGGATGGTCAGTCTAAAGTTAAATGATGAAATGTGTATGAATAATGTTTGGTGATTGATAGTTGAATTATTAAATGATGCTTATGTGTGTTCTTTGATAAAATAACTTACCATTTTCCCTGTGTTTGTGCTTGTGCATCTCTTGAGTTGCATTGATCATATTTACGATATGAGCAGATGAGGAATTGTTTTGGGACCATAAGTTAGGCGACGGGGACAGAGCATAGTCTTCTTAGTTTGCTGATGTAGTATATATATGTCTATAGTTGTTTATAGCTTCTTTTTTGATAAATTTCTATTCACACTTTAACTTTCAAGTGTAATGAGTTTTGTTGATAAGTATTTCTTTATTTTCCCTTCTATTATATGTTATATTATTATGGTTACTTTTTGATTAATTTCTTTATTTTCTTTATTGTAAAAGTTAATATATGCTTTCCTCATTATTGTTCTAGTTTTATTAATGCGTGATTTATCCTATAATAGTGTTAATACTATTGAAATTTGGGATGTTACAATATTAATATGGTAATATTTTATAATGTATTTTATTAAATTAAAATAAATAAAAGATTTTAAAAAAAATAAAACAAAAATGTTGAAAAAAAGAATTCAAAAGAATGAAAAATTTAGTAATGGATTTGGAAATCCATTAGGAATATCAACGAATTTTAAAATTTGTTAAAAGCTTTGATTTTAAAATCTGTTAAGTGTTTTGACGGATTTCAAAAATTTTTAAAGGTTTTTGAAGATTTTTTTTAATGGATTTTTCTTCAAAATTCGTTGAAACTTTTAATGGATTTTGAAATCCGTAAAAACCATCAATAGATTTTGATATCTCTTAAATTTTGAAATTTATCGTTTTCAATGGATTTTGAAATTAAAAATCTTTAAATTCGTTGAAGATTGTGATAAATTTTGACAATGTACTATGAGACAAAGATGATAAAGAAGAAGAAAATAGGTGTTGCAACTTTAGATTTTAAATTCGAAATTTGTGAGTTTGTTAGGAGAAAGAAAAGGTTAAATTTTTTTACCAAGGTGTAGAATTTTTGAAAAAATTGAAAGTGCAAGGAGGAGCACTAAATAAACGGTTAGCTGTTTTGATTGAAATCATGATAAATATTAAACTTAAATTTTTTATTTAATTTTCAGATACTACAAATATTATATATTAATTAATTATTTATATTTTATTTTAATAGAAAGACATGTTGAATTGGAATTGTTTTGTTAAATTAATGTGCATAAGGGTGAGCAAGAAGAGAATGATAGATTAAAGTATGAGTGATAAAATAAATGGATTGTTGAATCTATCTACATCTACTTAATAAAAATTGATCTAATCCATTCATTAACATTTTTTTTATAAATAAAATCCAATTCGTTCACAAAAATAATAATATTATGACCAAAATTAAGTGAAAGATGTTTTAGTCAAACTTCATGAAAAAATACAATGAGTTTAATTAAAAGATGTTCAACAAAAACTAGTTCAAAAATATTGATTGAAAGTTACTTTAGTTGATACTAGCAAAAAAAAATACTTTAATTAAAATTAAGTTAAGATTCTTTGATTGGAGATAAATAAAAAGTTGTTCAATTAAGATTCAGTTGAGCATCTGGATCAATAAAATGCAAGGTTGTGCCAATAATGTTGGTGATTTAATCGAAGCCATGATGTTGACAATATCCTTGAGTGAAGCTAAGTTAATGAGTTCTGAGGTTGAACAAATGATGCTCACCAAAATTGAGAGAATAATATCTTAATTAATGCCATTATGTCATGAAAATTTTAGTGTGCACTTTCCAAATGACACCAAAGTAAATTAATAATTAGCGAGCTTGAAATAGAGAACTTTTTTTTCTTATATATTTAGAAAAATTCTTCTATTTTTTTTTATCTACAAGGTTTTAAAAATCAATAACTTTTTTTTTATATTTCTAGAAAGTAAGCTTTAAAAAATTATTTATCATATGAAAAAATGGATAATTTTTTTTTTATCTGTTAAGTATTTATCATATGATCTATTGAGTTTCATTAATTCTCTATAAAGTAAATGGAGAAATTTATTCTAATCCATTTTTTTTTACAATGGCTAGATTTGATAAATTTATTTGTGAATAAGCTAAATAAGTATTGATATATGGATTATTTTCTCAACCTTTTAAAGGTTGTACAAAACTGAATAAAAGAGTAGAGAAAAGAGGGTTAACAAACATGTTTAAGACACTGCCTTTAAATAAAACTAGATGACGACGTCTCATTAAAAAAAGTTAACAAAAAATATAAATTTGATCTCTTAATATTTTTTTATAATTTTCTAAATAAATAAAATTATATCACTTTTAGTCTTAATAGTGATAATTTATATTTAGTAGTGATTATAAATTGTTAGAAAACGTATTTTAAGGAATACAGACTCTTTCAAAATCTGAAGAAAAAAAAAGATTAACAATAGATGATGATTAAACCAAACTAAAAAGGAAAATAGATGCCAAGGTCGTTCTTGAAAACTTAAATAGTAAAGGGTAATGTAATATTCCAGTCATTTTTCCCTTTTCCCAGGAAATCAGATCTTGGGATCTTGGATCTATTCCATATTATTATTATTAACTCTACTTAACTTTCTTGACATGAACATGAGTGAAACTTATGGAGTTGACTTAATCATTTATGATCAGTTGACTTCTATTTATTATTTCCATCCTACAATAAAACTCTGACAATTACTAATCATTCAGTATTTTTTTTCTCTCAAAAGTAGTTAATTTGATCAAGGTTTATGGAGTTTTTGGTACACATGGGTTCACCTAAAACTTAATCTACGAAGACAAATTGCACAATATTTCACGTCATGACTATATGAAAAGCTTGATAAATACATCCTCGAATTTGACAGGTTGGCAATATGAACATACTGCAGAATTAAACATGATCGAACAGTAGTTATTCTAAACTTTTACAAGTTGATAATTATAGATTTTGTAGTGAGTTTTTATTAAGGTTGTTTTAATTATGACTCAAAGATGTATTCTAACTTTAAGTTAATATTTTAGAAATTTATCTTTTTGATTTAGTTCAGACTATTCGGTCTGATATGTTATTGTCCGGTTTATTAGATAATTATTTGAATTTAATGATTTGTTGTCGAGATGTTTGGTTGATCGTTTAAATTTGATGGTTGATTTTCAAATTATAATTGACCTAATGATGGTCTGAATTATAATTGATAGAATGATTATACGGTATTGTTAATATTTGTTTAAGATAGAAAAGATTGAAATGTAAATAGTCTTTATTGGAAGTCTCGTATGAACTACAAATAAAGTCAATTTATAAGCAAGTCATCTTACAAATTGGTTTTGGTGTGAAATTAAGATTAAAACTCATTTTTCTAATACTTTGGGGGTACTGTAATCTCGTGAAAATCACATTTTGCTAGTTTTGATGTTACCCCATAACCACGCACAATTGGTCTTAGAAATGAGGGAATTTTTATGAGATTTTTAAGCAAGAATTGTTCCCAAAAGTTGTCTTCTTTTGAGTTGAAGTTGAGATCCGTATATGGATTCAGTTTTCCCCATCATTCTATTATATTCACTGGACGTCGCGTTTTACGAGCTCATGTGCACACAGTTATGGCGGGAAGCAGAATGTGAGCTTCGGGATTACAGTTAGGAAAGAAGGTGCAAGTTGACTGAATGAAAAATAAAACTTCCAACATAGATCCATACTCTTCGATCGCATTGTCTTCAAATATTATTTGCTTCGTTACACTCTTGGATTGGATTTCTCTGTTTGAAACTAAAAATAAAACTATACTCAACAAAATATTCTAAGTGATTCATATTTTTCTCTACTTAATCAAATGAACTTTTCTTCTATTTTAGTGGCAGGATGAAAATTCAATTCAAATTGAAGAAACAAGAACAGGAGATATGATATAAAATAGATTTGGATACAATACGAGGATAGTAGAAGTTACTCCATTAATTAATGAGCATCCACTTTGATGCGCCGCACCCGGTGGATCTTTTCTTCCGGCCACCACGGACTCAAGCTTAGCACAAAAGCCAACTCATCTTGCTTCACATTTTCACACGGAAACGATTTGAATAACCAATACCAAAATCAAAAGCAATAATATATATTATTTTTCTTTAACGCGGTGCTCTTGCTTGTTTCAAGAAATTCTAGTCAACTTCGTAACATGGGCTTTTCATTATATTAAACTATTATCTTGAGAAAGTTATGTGAGTTGTGCCAGTTAAAGAGAACAATGTGCATGTACAAATTGGTGGTATGTTGCGTACACAGCTCGTGTAGTTCACACTCTGGCGCATCTTCCATACCATCTTCAATTCCGCACTTCTCTCTGTATATATATATATATATATATATATTAGGTAGCGTGACTAACTCTATTCTCCATCTTCATATCAGTTCATCATCTTGCTTTCCTCTTGTCTAAGAGGAGCTTAGATTTCTGGTATGTTTTCAAATTTCTCCTTCTGATCACTCCTAATGCATTCCTTTATTACGTAGTTTCTTAACACATGCAATATATAAAGTATATCATTTTCCTAACAGATAAAACATAGATGTTTCATTTTGTTGTTAATTGATTATTATAACTGTCGAGATCAAAACAATTTGTACTCCGATGAAATGTGAATTTTGAAAACCATATTATTTCCATTTTCACCATCGATTCAGTGCATGCATTGTTGTAGATATCTTTCACTTCACTTCTTCTTCGTCATAGCTTGAGTTGAAATTGCAATTCATTAAGAACAAAATGATATTCGAAATTTGACAGCGCCAAGATGAAGCAGCGCATTCTTTCCTCGATTTTTCTTGGAGTTTTGGCTTGCTGGGGTGCTCTCTCAGTTATTGCAGAAGACAGATATTTGTACTTCACATGGGAAATTACAAACGGAACAATTTATCCTCTAGGTTTTCCACAACAGGTTGGTTATTTTTCCATGAGTATTAAGAGGTAGTTGTAAAAGGGTAGATGAATATGATATTTATTTGCTTTTCTTACCAGGGAATTCTTATCAATGGTCAATTTCCGGGCCCTACAATCGAAGCCATCACCAATGACAATATCGTTGTGAATGTGATCAACAAGCTGGATGAAAAATTCCTAATTACATGGTTAGTGATTTTTTGCTACTAATTTTACTTTATAAACTGAGTGCATAAGCATGAAGCTTTGATTCCTTTGGTGTAATGCAAAACAGGAGTGGTATAAAACAAAGAAGAACATCATGGCAAGATGGAGTTTTGGGAACCAACTGTCCAATTCCTCCAAACTCAAACTGGACATACAAGTTCCAAGTAAAAGATCAAGTGGGAACCTACACATATTTCCCATCAACCAAAATCCATAAAGCTGCTGGTGGTTTTGGAGGCTTCAATATTGCTCAAAGATCTGTCATATCCATACCATATCCTGCCCCGGATGGAGAATTCACCCTGCTCATTGGAGATTGGTACAAGTTGAACCACAGAGTAAGCCAAGAATCACTTTCCTAAATTGCTTTCTATCACTTCAATTTTTTTTATTCTACTTCAAAATTGTCCCTAAATATTGCTATTTTTCCGTTCTTAATGTAATTAACTTAGTTATAAATATCAACCACCCTTTCTACAATAGCTTTTAACAACAAAACCTTAACTCTAAGTTTTACAAAACTAATGAATAAGACAAACTTTATATTAACTTATATATTATAAATTCGTTTTATCTATAAAATTTTTAATACGTATCAATAACATGAGATTAACTTTATCTATAACTTTATATTAACTTTTATATATATATATATATATATATATAATAATAATAATAATAATAATTCTAATATTATATTAAGAATTAGATTTTTTAACATTTATATAAATAAAAGATGAATTTAGAAAATGAAAATGAATGAATTTGAAGAAAAAGAAAAGATGAAGGTAAGATTGTTTGGATTTGATTTGTTTGGTGAGAAATGAAAAGAAAGTTTATTGAAGTTGTGAATGATCTGATTATGTGCATATTGTTATTTATATTTTTTTTATTAATATTAATATTACTATTTTTTATTATTTATATTTTTATTATTAAAATATAAATGTATTTATATTATTATTATTATTATAAATTGTAATACTTAATATTATTATTATTTATAAACTTTTCCCACATTTATTTGTATACGAGGAAAGAAAGTGTACCAAAATATGACAATCCATTTTACCTTATTTTTTCTAATTTTATCTCAGATTTATACTTATGTGATTTTTATCATAAAAAAAAAATTGAGTAGAATTCAATCTTATAAAATTAATTTTTAAAATAAAATTATATTTATTTATATATAATAAACTTATTTTATTTATAGTTAATATAACTTAATCGATATACAATTTAATTTTTTATATATAAATAATATAACTTAATCGATAAACTAGTACAGTTTTTCACTACAACTTAATCAGAACTTCTTTTTACCAAAACTTTTTTTTACCAACAATGTTATAAAGCATTAAACTTGTATGCTGATATGAAATGAAAAGATAATAGTATAATGTTGATTTTCAGGAGTTAAGAAGACGATTGGACTCTGGTGAAAATCTTACTGATCCGGATTCTCTTCTCATAAACGGTCAAAAGAATGCTGCTGTATTCACTGGGTTACCTGGTAACCATTTCCATCAAGTTATTTTATTTCATATCCTATGGCTATGAAATAGAGATAGTTTTCAATTTCCATTTAATCTAGTACCATCCATGGTTATTATTAATTTTGGGAAAAAATAAAAATATTTTCAGGGAAGACATACAAGTTGAGGGTGTCCAATGTTGGGTTATCAACCTCGTTTAACTTCAGGATTCAGGGGCATGACTTGAAGCTCATCGAAGTTGAAGGTGCACATACAATCATGGAGTCCTACAGCTCCCTTGATGTTCATGTGGGCCAATCTGTTACTGTTTTGGTCACACTTAATGGCCCAATCGCTGACTATGCCATTATTGCATCTTCCCGTTTTACTGGGCCCAATCTTCTCACTACCACAGCAACTCTTCGCTATGCTGCCTCCAACACTAAGTCCCCAATTCCACTGCCTCAAGGCCCACCCACTAATGATGTACAATGGTCCATGGAGCAAGCTAGAACCATCAGGTACTGTATTTTTTTTTTTAATTTATTTTACAAAATTTATCTCCTCTAAAATTAAAAAAAAAGTGTTATGTAAAATAATACATGTGTTTATTTCGAGGAAAAAAATTTAGAAACATTTGTAAGAAAAATACTTAAAATAGCTGAAATGTAAATACACCTATTTTTTTTTTCTCACATATATCACTTTCACCTTTTTTAAGAGGAAACATTTTACTTCATTATTTTCAGTGTTGCACTGTTTTCGATTGGGAATCTTCTGACTATGTTTTGTTTACTTTTGTTTAAAGACTGAATTTGACAGCAAATGCAGCTCGACCAAATCCTCAGGGCTCATTCCACTACGGAACCATCCCTGTTGTAAGGACACTTATATTGGCAAATTCCGAAGCCGAAATCGATGGAAAGATACGATATGCAGTGAATGGAATTTCCCACGTGAATCCGAATACCCCATTGAAGCTTGCTGATTGGTATAACATCCCCGGTGTCTTTGATCTCAATACCATCAAAGATGTTCCTCCTCCTGAGGGCACCCTGGCCAAACTAGGCACATCAGTCATAGGATTCACCCTCCATGACTTTGTAGAAATAGTCTTCCAGAACAAGGAAAACTACATTCAGTCCTGGCACATGGATGGATCTAGCTTCTATGCTGTTGGGTAGGATATAACTAATTTTTACTCTTCTTAAACTTCATTTTCTTGATGACAAAATTGATTAACCAAATCTAAATATCTAGATTCGACAATGGCATGTGGACCCCTGATGCTAGAAAGACTTACAACTTGATTGATGGGATTAGTAGATACACTGTTCAGGTGAGTGTGTTAGTTATAGAACAATGTCTTTTTAATATCTATGTTTTAGAACTTTTTTACAATCGCTCTAACTCGTGATTGGTTTACGTTGAAGAGAATAGAAATTTAGAGTATATTTAATCGGTTGCATGTATGCAATGACAGGTATATCCAAAGTCGTGGAGTGCCATATTGGTATCTTTGGACAATAAGGGTATGTGGAACTTGAGGTCTGCAATCTGGGAAAGAAGGTATTTGGGACAAGATTTGTATCTGAGGGTGTGGAACAATGAGCAAAGTGTATACACTGAGACTCTTATCCCTCCCAATGAACTGTATTGTGGCAAGGCTAAACACCTCCACAAGTCATAGGCGCACAAGGGCTTTATATATAATTTCATGTGATTATCACCATAAGTTGTAACTTTGGATTTTCACTTTTCTTCATTCTTATCATTATTTTGCTTACAAGTTTCAGTTACGAGGGTGTGACTGTTAATTCAACAAAAATGTAATGTAAGCCTTCACTCAATATGACGCCCATTGTATTACATTATTATTTCTTCTAATCATAATAAGAAAACATAGTATTCTCACCTCCTTCCCATATTTTCTAATATATCATGATATGCATCACTGTTGCTAGATCTTATGAACGGCATCGTCACATTGTAGTAGATCACAACACTCAGAAAATATTATTAAAGTCTTCATTATCTTTTTCGTCTTCCTCGATTCCTACAACCCACAATTCCAACATGTACATTTCAAAAAATTATCTAACTTGAACCGTTGATTTTCCTGCAAGTCCCACGCGATGACCAGGGTACTTAGTTACAGTTTCCTTCGCAATGTTTGAGTGAAAAGGATTTCCGTGCATAATATTAAATGAATTTTCTTTATAACCCATTTAATATGTTCTCTTTACAACCAATTTTGATATATTTTTTAATATTTATAAAATTATCACTGTATTTTGAATTAAATCGATTCTGTTACAATTATTTTATATTATATCTTAATATCATCATTTTTCACTGGTGTTTGTTCTTTCGACATTTTTAATGTAATCTTTTTTTTTTCTTTCTATTATTTGGTTATACATTTCGTACACTACTTTAGTAATTACCAAAACAAATCATATCTGATTATAATTTTTTACTTTATTTGTATAATTGATTTCTAAAGTTTTAATCTTTTTGTTTTGATATTCCATATCTCAATCAAATTTAGATAGTTTTTCGTCAATAGTAAAAAATAAACTAAAATGCTGTATGAGAGAGACCTATTATATTAGAATAAAAGACTAATAATCCATATATATTTAAATTATTTGTTATATTGATGTGCATATATTGATATTGATCTAGTTAGGATAAGACTTTGTAAATTTTAGATCAAAATTAGTCCATGTTTAAATAAATTTTGACTTTTTACAATGGTAATTCCAACAGATAGAAAGTCACTTTCTAATAACTTTTTTATTATCTAAGTAATTTTTTACACATAAATTCATTTTTCTTCTAATTTTTAAATTTTTTAAAATATCTACGCAAAAGCTTTTTTTTTTAAATTGTATGAATTTCTATAAATAAAATTAATACCCACAAACATAACAAAAATGTATGATATAAGCAATAGTGAATGAAGTATTGCAACATAATAAATGTTCCAGAATCCTGGTATTGTCTTTGGCGACTGGAACAACTAAAATGGAGAAGATCTATGATGCTCAGATGATTGACATGGTTTCTTGTTCAAATCAATGTTCTTCCTCGTGCTTCTAGAGCCATGTCTCGATACGATATTGCTTCCCTCTTCTCAGATTTTTGAATCACCTTATTCTTTGTATTCTAGTAAGTTATTTTCTTCTGTTGTGTGATAATCACAACTATTATTATTATTATTATTATTTATAATTGTTTAGGATGTAAACTACCATTAATTGCATGCTTAATGGTAAATGTACAAGTAGTATCAAGAAACTCCATTCTATTGTGAAAGATAATATTCTAAACATATAAAATTCAACTTTATTGCGAGTAAAGATACATATCGAACCTAAATATCAACGTTTGTAGTTGTCTTAAAGAAGCACACAATTTATCTGTTTTTATTTTATTATTATTATTATTTGAGAATCATCACAGAGGGACACTATAACTAAGTTTTGCAGTTCAGCTTTTAGTCTAACTTATCTTTATTTAAGCGTGGTTTGGACGTGCAGAGAGAAAGAGGGAGATCAGCAATGAGGAGAAAAGTAGGGAGATGTTGATAGTTTGAATGGAGGAATGTCTTCACATAAACAAAACGTAAACAAATGTGTGGGAGCATATATATCATAATTGATTATATTTTATAAATATAATTAATTATTAGTTCCATAATATTTTATTTTTTTGTTTTCTTTAATATATAATAACAATAAATAATTATATAATAGTATTAAAAATAAATAAAATTATTATTTTTTCAATCAAACAGTACAAGTTCTCTTTCCATTTGCTTTCTTCTTTATGTTTCGCTTTCCCTTTTGTTTCTGGGAGTACAGTTATTGGCATACTTGATAACAACACATTACTGATTGGATATAATATTTTCTGAAAGTTGAAGAGGTTCTGAATCTGCGAGTAGGTTCTGAATGTGTGGTAAAAACACGAAAGGTTAGTGAGTCGGCGTAATGATTTAGAATTACTTGTTTGCATGTGACTGAGTGACTGGTTCTTGTCACATAACGTGTGAGACACTCATAATAGGTTAGAATCGTTAGATAGGTTCACATTACTGACTAGAATACCAAGAATCAAGATGAGTCGACAGCTAGTTCCAGAATCCAGACACAACATTGTGCGTGTGCGTTTGATAGATATTGTCAGTATTGGAAGAAGGAAATAAAATTTTGGACAATACCGGAGAAACACAAGTCAGGCATAGCATAAGTGCTCACTGTTCTCTGTAAGGACGCAGATGGATTCCTCCCATTACCAATTCCAAGATTCTCTAATGCTATTTCAGGAAACCCTTGCAAAAGCCTGGTTTTCCCTTAGATTCGTCGATTTCTCGTAACAAAACAAAGTTCTTGCATTTGCATATGCTACCCACTAGGACCACCACCACGCCTCCACCACCTCCTTCTAACACACCAAAACAAAAACCCTAAACTTTTTAGTATACCAAGATCATATATTCTTCTACACACCAACTTTACTCTTTCTTATTGCCTTAGAAAATTCTTTTTCTTAAGAACCTCTCACCTTCCCGATTTATTGTCAGTAACAATCTACTCTACATTTTTGTATTCTCCTGCTTGCAGTTATCGATATACATACATACATGTATATATATATTCTCGCTTATATTAGGTGAAGGAATTAAGACTCCGGGAAAAGTCGATTTGGAAGAAGCAAAACTACATTAACAAATCCAGAGACGTGGAAAGTAATATGAACCATTAAAAAATTCTCCTTTCAGTTTTGAACTCTGGTCCTCGAAATAACCACAGATAACTTAGCCAAGCACACCATCAACCAAACTTACACAAAAACAAAAAATAAAAAAGATAGAAGGCTAGTGAGAAAAGAACTGAAAAAGTGCTAGATCCATATTCATATACCACCCAAACCAAAGCAACCACAAAAGAACCAAACTCTTAAGATACAAAGTGATTAATTAGGAGCACTATGCTACTGTCTAACAGGAAAAGAAAATTTAAGCGGTGAACAAAATAGAGAGAAAAACAGTTATTTCTGTTACGGATATGCACCGGCGCCATTCGTTGTTGGAAGATCAGACCACGAAAAGGTTGGAGCGTTCCAGTATCCGAATTCACCCCCAGCTACCGATGTTGTTTCCATAATGTTGTTGGACACAGAAGAGGAATAATTAGAAGCCATGTTCCCCATAAACACTTGTGACGAGTTATCACCGCAATAATTATTAGCCGATGATGACCTTAGCTTCTGGTAAATCTCTTGAATTCCACTGTTGTGATGTTCCCCAAGTAGGAACCCCCCATTTTGTTGTTGATCTTGATTGCTTCTCCCAAACAGACCAAGCGAAGGAACTTGCGCAACCGCATCATAGCCTAAGGTTCGGTGATTCAGCAACGCATTTGAAACCAAGGGCTCAGTGCTCACCATGTGCCCAATCAGGGTCCCTTCTTCCTTGATGGACATGGGACTAGGGTTAGGGTTAGGGTTTTGATTCTGAGTAGCTCTCAGCAGAGCCAGAAGGTGAGTGTTTTGGGGGGAACCCCAAAGGATTTGGCTTGGTGGCGGAAGCTCGTGTTCAACTTCAAACCCACCGAAACCTGGTGATTTTCCAAGCTCAGATGCAACGGCTTTCATCTTGGTGGAGGCTGTCTTTGCCACTGAGTTCGCCACGCCGATATTTTTGTTTTTCCGGCAGCCGCCGCCGATGGGAACGTTGCGGAGAGCGCCACCTTTGGTCCAGTAGCGGCGGCACGTCTTGCAAAAGTGGCGGGGCTGAGTGAGGTTGTAGTTGTTGTAGTAGCAGAACTTGGTGTTGGATGAATCGCATCGCGGGCACCTGAGGTTTTGATTTTCCGATGTGGGAGTGGTGGTGGTGGTGGTAGCAGTAGTTGCTGTGGTGGTGGATGTGAGGGTAACATTATTAGTTGAGGAAGAAGGAAGAGAAGAGGGAGATGGTGCAGTTGGGAGTAAAACACCTCCTCCTACTCCTCCTCCTCCTGCACCCCCTCCATTAATGGAGGGTTTTCTTTCTGGTGCTATGAGGCTAGCTCCACCCAACAGTTCTTGGATCATCTTCTTTATCTTGGTGGATCTACAACAATCCAAAAACGAAAAGCAAAAGGGTGGCGAGGCTTTTTGAGTTAGTGGAGAAAGAAAAGCGAAAGAAAGTGGGTTTGCTCTGCGTATGAGTGAGAGAGAATTAAAGAGTATATAGATTGGAGAGGAGTAGAAGTGTATGATGACACTCGCCTTTGGAAATTCAATTGGCCAGCTTCGTTGTTTTATGCTGCTAGTAGGACAGCTTCGTTGGCAGTCAGGTACTCTTGTTGCCAAAGAATATATAGAATTGGGGGCTCCCAATAATATATACATATTTATACACTCTATGCCAACTCTTTACACTCACAACAAATTTACCTTTCCTTAAATAAAATTATACCCATCAAGAAAAAAAAAAATATACCTTGTCAACTTTATTATGGAAAACATCTTCTCCGTAGCCTTCACAAAATCAATTTCTACCAGAGAAAGATAACGTTCAGTTTCCACTTTCCATTTTGGGTGTTGGAAAATTTTGACTACAAGTGATATTATACAATAAACAATAGTTTTTTTTCTTAAGCTAATTATTACTTTCGATCTTATATGATTCCAACTTCAGTTAGGAGAGGTTTATTAATGCACTGATCATTACTCATTCTATCATACGTGCGGTCTTTGCTGAATCAATTATGAATTATGTAAGGGATGAAATCATTTTGTTTGTCCCACTTATGAGTAAACAGTACCAGTAAAGACACTTCGTTAATTTCTATGCATCCAAACAGTTTGAATTCCTTTTCTTTTTGCTCGCATATCAACAGAAACTTGCAGACAACGGATTTGAATTCGACTTCATTTTCCTATTACACGCATATGGCTAAAAACGTGCTTCTCTTTTATGGACTGGGCGTTTCGCTGCTGATGTGTTTTGCTTCCACGTATAAAGTTAACAACTACGAAAGTCTCCTATTGTATCGAAAATAAAAAATAAAAACTAAACCTCATTTTTCTTTCTTTCGTTCTTCATTTGCATATAAAATGGCGTGGCTGTAAATTTATGGGTATCGATAATAATACAATAGGAGAAATGAAAAAGTAGAGGATGAAGGATATATATTTTTGTTCCCCCACTTGGGAAACAATGATATTCCATAAATGCATTAAATGTGTAAATATTTGTTGTAGTTGCGTAGATTGAAGTGGATGAAAAGGAAAGATAGAGTCTGAAAAAATAGGGTAGTGATGGAGTTTTGTAAAAGAGTGGTACTTTGTGGAGGAAGGGATTGAGGGTTTTATGTGGATGAAGAAGATTCTTCTCCGTTCAAAAACCATGATTACAAGTTCAAGGTGAGGGCTAGTCACGTGGAAGTACGTGTAAAGCTGATTGTCCCTACAAGTATAGTAACTAAAAGAAAGAGCCCTGCGCGCCCGAAACTCATGGCTTCAATTCAGCCCTTCCCCACACTCACTCCCCATGGCCAGAACAAACACATGTCCCATTGTCCTCCCTCTGCTACACATCACACACCCTAACAAACAAAATAAGGATGCAACAACCAATCAATTCATCCATTCTTTCATCACATGAATCTTTTCTCTATGCCCTTATTGCAACACCTCTATCTCCATTAAGAATATACCCCATCCATAATCAGAGAACTCAACTCACCCTCCGAAATGCCCATCATCTTCAGATACTCCCCTTTTTTTTTCATAAAAAGAACGAGAAACGCATATGAAAATGCATGAAATTCTAACATTGGAATATAAAAGCGTGTACGTTCATTGGCAGCTGCGTCTTGCAAATGATTCTGTTTATGTTTGTTATCACCATTCTACTTTCTCTGGTCCACTCTACCTAACAAGACCAACAACAGTGCGCGATTCAGAGAATGTGAAGCGTTGCAGATATTGCATTCTTTATTTTAATTTTATACGTTATATTATACTATTGCTTCTATATATACAACTTCTATTTCTACCAATCCATTCACACATTATTATTTTATTTAATTATCACTTTTAATTATGTTTTAGATAATTAGAGAAAAAAGTTTCATTGTCTTTACTATTTTTTATAACCTTTCTGTAGATTGATTTTTTGTAAAAAAAAAAAAAGAATTGCATGTTAACTATATAAAAAGGTATTGCTATTCCTACATCGCATAAATTGCCCATTTTAAAAGATACTTTAATCTCGAAAAAAAAAAGTAAATCGTCGTGGATAACTATAGGTGTAGATAGACCATTAGAAATACGAATGTAAGTATTATAGATTTTGTTATGTGAAAGAGGAAAAATAATAGATATTGCAAAATGTTTGATATAAATGTTTATACTTCATAAAAAAAAAAAACTATGTAGCTAACAAGTGATGAAGGAGATAAATAGTTAATATGAAATTTAAATCATCACCACAAATTTGTATCTATGGAGATATAATACTATCTGTTGGAATCTGACGTACTAGTAGAGGCAATAATTTGTTAATAATAATTTCCTTAATTTTTCCGGTACTTTGATTTGTTTTTTTCATAATAATGTTTTTTTTCTTTGGGAAAGTCGAGATTCCATCCTATAATTTTATAGGTACGTAAATTTTGATCTTAGCCAAAAATAGGTATATAAAATTTGTCTAGAGTCATATTGCTTCTACCACAATCAAACACAATTAGATGGAGACAGTTACTTGGTTGAATGGTGAATACTATATTCTGAAAATGAAAACAAAAATACCATCAATTATAAAAAAAAAATTAAAACCGAGGAATAATGAATGATGATAAATTGCGCTAATTACTAGTATTGAAGGAATTGGTGCTCTATTAACGGAAATTCGGTGCGCTTATATGTGCACCGTAATAGAGGTTTTATTGCAGAATAACTCCTTAATTCTGGTCTCAGTCTGATACGATTACTTGAATTGATTGAAAGGTATTGAGTTCGTAGAAATTCTTCATGGTCTCTATTCGCCATGACGAAAAGGAGCAGCCAGGAAATGAATCATCCGTCATAATACTTTATACTGTTTTATCTAAAAGCTAGAAGACAGATTAAACATGAATTTATAGTAACGTGGCAAGTTGTGTTTGGGCATCACTTGTAAGCATATATTATTGGGCGAATTATGCCAAATATTGTATATTAATGAGAATTAGGTAGATGATCATGTGAAGAAGCTGACTGGTGTAAATTGAGGTCTTGGGCTGAAAAAGCTTCTAACCACTTACATTTGCATACCTAGAAAATTCTGAAAACGTAAAGTCAAGGATAATTAGTTAGAGAAACAAAAATATGCGATCACAAGAGACGGAACGAGGAGATTCTTGGAAAAGGAGGGGTCTATGTGTTTCGGATTCGCTGAACCATTTGTCAATCAAGATTTTGATTGATTGAGAGACATTGTCGATGATGAATGACAAATTAATCTTCATCACTTAAGATATAAGAAAGCATATAAAGTAACCAATCAGTATTTGGTGATCTCTCATTATCTACCAGTCTTAGGCTTCTAAAATATTTATTTCACATATAAAACCAATTTAATATTAACTATGTATTAAAATCTATATCGATCGGAGACAACCAATCCAAGGGTATTTTCTTTTAATTCAACTAGACGGTTTGATTAATTGAAGGGAATTAGTGTTCCTTTCACCTTTTGATTCAAACTTTTGGAAAAGGCAGTGTAAAAATCACATAGAAGAATGTTGAACAACCCAACATAGCCGATTTTAAAAGTTGCAGTGATGACCTTGTATTGACCAAATCAAAACATTGTCCAAATATAAAAACAAAAACAAGTTGTTGTAACAATTGGAATTTGAATCTGACTAGCAAAATTGGCATATATGCATGGTATTATTTCTGGGAAGCGTGCATGAAAATACCTAGCAGATAGTTAATGAGTAGAGGAATTAAGAGAGAGAGATAATGTGACGTTGGGAGGGTCTAAGAAAAGAGAAAAAAAAAAAAAAGAATGCGAAAGGGAAAGGTGAGGCAGCAGGAAAACAAAAACTGGGAATGTCAATTATTGGGATCGAAATACTGAAATGTGATGTGATGTGGTGTGTAGTGTAGCGTAGTAATGTATATTGTACTGTATGCATCGCAGAATGAATGAATAGCATAGCCTGAGCGCGCGTGCCGTCCGGAGAGGCAGACAGAGACTGAGTGGGTCAGATTTATGAGAATTCAGAATTCAGAAATCAGAAGAGAAGAGAAGACCGACATGCCTTTTAGTCCTTACGGTACATACATAATACAAACATAGTAGTATGTAGCAGCTATTACCAAGGATGATGAAGAAGGGTATGTTATGTTATGTTACTTGTCATTACAATATTACATTAGTGCTGTGTTTGGTTTGGTGTGCAAACTTTATTCCCTTAAAAATCAAAAGTTCCGATTGGGCGGGCAAAGCGGAAAACGACGCCAGCTTTGGGTAAAGACGAGAACAAATAACTCTCAATGTACATGTTGGGCAACGCGGGCAGTGCGGGCACCTAGACATTGATACTATACCCTGTGGTCGCCGTCAAGGGCCCTGCCTCCCACTCTGACCCTCACCACCATCTCATTCCCTTCTTTCTATATTTCTCTCTCTCTCTCTCTCTCTCCTTTTATTTTCCATCAACTTAGTTTCACTTGGCGCCTAATAATCTTCAACTTTTTCTCCAATTCATCTATAGTAAGTACATTTCACTCTCTTACAAGAAAGAAATATTTTAAGTTGATTAAAAAAAAGAAAGTTTGATGCATCTCTCTGATTAATAAACAATAGTAATAATCTATCAGCAGTGTTTTTGATTAATCCATTAGTATTGGTGTATGTAGTTGTAAGGTTTAGGGGAATACAGTGAAGAAACGTAGGTAGGTATGAATTTGAAAGGACATGACTAGAATGCATGGATGGGATGGGATATAATCCCACATTCCTATAGATGGGCCCCTACTCATGTCTCCCCTTATCCAGCACTACAGCTTTCCCAGGGCTCCTCTTATTTCGTCTTTTTCTTCTGTTTTTCCTCTTTTTTTTCCCACTTCTTCCCTTCGCCTCGCCCCTTTTAACTGTGATAGGTACGCTTCTAATCCTCAAACACTGCTGCAATCACTTATCCACTCACTCCACACACTTAATAATGCTCTATCCACACATTGCAACTATTAATTCTCTATGCCAATTCCAATGTATCTCACTCCCTAGCCCATCTTCCTCCCTTCGATCATTCTATTTTAGACCCTGCATGGTCCATATATCCCACCTATGTCAAACAATTCCACCTCTCTCCTCTCTGTTATCACTGCCAAAACACGCATGCATGCTCAATATTGCCTACCCTATTCATCACTCTATTTTTCTCCCCACACTTGTTTTTTAACGTAATTAATTCTGATTAAAACATGATTTCATGAATATTTAAAACAACTGAGATTTAAGTCTCGATTTAATTTAACCTACCTTGCTAACTAACATTCTTTCTATCAGATTAACAAACTTTTACGTTACAGCCACTGTTACAGTTGCACACCATAATTTAAAACAATGTTGCGCCTACCGATCAGTACTTGGTGAATATATAGCTTAAAATATATATATATATATATATGATTGTGGCAACCCACGGAGATATGCCCTAAGGACAGAGAAAGAGTGTAAATATATGAATTTGTGTGTAGAAAGTAATTTATGCGTATGGGAAAGAGTGAAAGTAAGAAGAAATATAAGTGTATATTATAGATAATTTGATGGTTGTTGTTCTTAGTTGTAGCTTTGGTTCTCCTCCATACTGGGTGGTCCCCATCTTAAAAGCAGGAAAATTACATGTACATAGGTAGGCGTCCACATTCCTCAATGAGATTGATTGAGGAGTGAGAAGGCGAAGGAAGGGGTCACACCTGACAAAAGATATGGTTGGACAAGATTCTTTGTTTTGGGGAGGAAAATACAATATGTAGCAGATCACCTCATGCCATTGGAATATGGGTTGGAGTCTTATTGGACTGGGGACGAACCTGTGTGAGGAATTTCTGACAACCAAAAAACCATGACGACCAAAGGTGACTGTTAAGAGAATTTTCGCTTACCAAGGCTTGCTATCTACGACTTCATATCTTCATCCTTCTTGGATTTTTAAATTTGAAGCAGCCTTTCTTACCCACAGTTAACTAATTTAACCCAACCATCTTTAGCTTAGTTTTATATTAAAAGAATAACTCAGTTCTTTTCTAGTTACCACAATTCCCATGTGACTATACACTGATGATCCCCAGACCAAGATTTCCTGTATCTTATTTATTCTTATAATAATTCACTCCCAACCCTATCAGCTATTCGAAGTCTGTGAGCATGTGTGAACTTCTCTAAAACTAAATTTTAACAAAAAGATATTATACTACGCCTTAGGCGCAAGCCCTACACTCTCAAAATTTTTAATATTGCACACCATTACATACAGATACGAGTAATGCTATTGCATTTCTGATCTGATCATGTATAAAACTAGTGCAAATTAAAAGCTTCAAAACCTTAATATTATGCCCTTAATTATGGTTGCAGATTGAAATGCATCTATATGAGTACAGATGTTATACTGTCTTTTTTTGTTTTAAAGTTAATATAAAGCAGAGAATTCTCAAAGGCTTTCTTTCCTTTCAATGCATCCAGTCACAAAATTATCGAAGCGTTTCATTCTTTCTTAAGAAGGCAAAATTACGAAGCATGACACAGCCGATTTGGTAATTTTAGTTTCATGCGTGCATAAAATATTGTCAAACTGATATAATAATATAATACGAACAACAACATTAGAGGATTTGGATGCACACAAAATCCAAAATCTAATATAATCTAAAGAAATGTAAGAAGATGAAACTAAAGGTAGTTAGGAGTGTGCGTCAGCAATAGCATAGCGAGGCTATGATAAGTTGGCGTTTCATCAAAGATCTTCACATGCTAATTTATATTAATCGAAATTGACATTAAAATAATTAGCGATGATGAATAATTGGCGCATTGCAATGATGACCTAATCTTTACAAACATAAAAGCATTCAATTCTATGGCGGAACAAATTTGTATTATTAAGGACAGCACAACTACACTATAATTATTATTTGTTTTTGTCCAAATTTTTTAAAAGAAAAAAGAAAAAAAGAAAAAAAAGTGATGTATGGAGCCCATCATTTTGGTTTGGATTGTGGAGCCTACATGTGAAAGACTAACTGTAACTTTACCCAAATTTCAAAAGAGAAATAGTAAAACACATTAAACAAACTAGTAAAAAACATAATAATTTACTATGTTTTGTTTCTCACTTTCAATAACTTGCGTGTCAATTTACCATTCCTATTTTAGTGTTTAAGCATGTTTTATCTGTAGTTATATATATATATATATATATATATATATATATATATATATATAAGAGTGTAAGATAGAGGTGATCGTTCATAAAAAAGATTTCAAAGTTGTTTTCGATAAAAGTTTCTTATACTCGTTCGTCTAAATAATTTAGAGGGTACTTGTAGAAGATATTATGATGCCAATATTAGTTTAAGTTTGACAATATATTAATGGTGCAATAAATATAATCACAAATCTCTTTATCTCAAACCTATATTTATAGATATCAGAGTTGGCCTTTGATTAGCAACAACCTAATTAAGGCTCAATTGGTAGTAATCACACTTTACTTTAAGTTGCTCAGTATTATAATTAATTGCCTTAAGAGTTGACCAATTGGTCAAACTCGTGACCGTCTGGTCTTGGTGGTAGTTCAGTCATGCATCTAGTTAATAGTTGACTGTTTGGTCTGTGGTTAACTGGACAATCATACAGTACACGAGATTCCCAAGCCCGAGTCTAGACCGTTCTGTTGAACAGTTAACAACCCTTCAAAAATTTGAAAATATTACCATTTAGGGGAGGACGCATGGCACTTCAAATCTCATGCCAACCAGAATTCAAAGAGTTGGGAGTTGTGAGTTGTTGGATCTAGCTTGATCCAACGATTGAAGATGTCTGGGAGGTCGTTTTGGCTACAAATATGTGTGGGCCTCCCCTGTCATTTTCACTTTTGCCTTTTACTTTCCCTTATCAACCGAACGTTTAATACTTCTTTTGCTTTTAATTAATAATGTCGACTGTTGACTTGTCATCAACTTAGGAGTTTGCAAGAAGGAGCAGCCAAAGGCAAGCTAATGATGTGTCATCGTCGTCAGTATCATTGTCATATCTTCTTCAATTTTGGGATCAACCGAGTAAGAGACAGACTCGGTCGACATCATAAATGTTGATAAAGATGCATGTGTCATTTTTGTTGAGGTTGACACCACATTGGAAATCGATGAGACCAATGAGAGGGACGTGGTCGTTCAGTTACTCTTGTTCATCGAGTGCTACGATTGGGTATCCCACGAGGTGAGAGAGTACGTGACCTACTTTCACATGGGGCGTCAATTGCTTCGTCAAGTCCCCCGCTGATGTTGAGTGCTTCAATCTTATTGTTTGCAAAGGGAACAAACGAGTGTTTTATCGAAAGGAAGGCAGTCCTAAGGACTTTTTCTTCATGTATGGTCGTTTGTTCAAAGACCTACTTCTTCGCCTTCCGTTTGATAACTTTCACATGGGCATGCTGAGCGAGCTTAACTGGCACCTATTCAGCTTCACCCAAATAGTTGGGCCTCTATGTATGCTTTCATTGTGTTATGCACGACTCTCAGCATCACTCCTACTATGCCCATCCTTTTACATTTTTTCCGCACACGTCCCAATGTCAGAAAGGGGTAGGTCTCCCTCATCTCCGAGAAAGGGGTATACTTTTTGAGCAAACCAAAGCTTGGTTGGGCTAGTATAAGAATGCTAAAATCCTGAGAGCAAGGTGTGTTCTTGCCCTTTTGAGCCATAAAGTCTCATTAGGATAAGTTTTTAAGAATTTAGTCATAGTATTCTCTTGTTGGGTGAGCCTATATGTCGTTGAGCGAAAAGGTTTTAAGTAAAGTTAGAGAGCATTAAGGTATCCTTCTCGTCAAGTGAGAACTATGGTTATTGGGCGAGTCCCCTCCTAGGGGACACTTATTGAGTGAGACATGACTTCACTAAGTGAGACTTTACTGATACGAAATTATATAAATAATTTAAATTTGGAAGTTTTTGCTATAATGGATATGGAATGAGGTAGTAGTGATTCCTAGGGTGAGAACATTACTATAGTTGTATTATGTGTACTATATTGATAGAGATTGAAATAAGATCATTCTGACTCTATTAGTAATTGGATTCATATATACGAAAATAACTAGTGTTGAGAGTAATTGGATTCATATATATGAAAATTAAGATCATTCTGACTGTATTAGTAATTGGATTCATATTCTCTTTTTTATTTAAAATTTGTAAGTTTTAAATTAACTTTAGTTTATCCTGTATTCTTTATGATATTGTCATCTTCCTTTTATGATCGTGAACTTCATGAGAGTAAAGAATAATGTAGAATCTAAATAAGAACAATGATAGTTTGTATTGGGATTTTAAAATCTAGAAGAGGATTGGACGTTATATTATAAACTCTAGACTTAGGCATTTGATATAGTTATATGATTACCTCTTGATAGTATTTTATTTTACAATTGGGTCGTTACAAGAAATATGTGATTACTTTCACAATGAACATTATAATAATAGAATAAAATATTTATCAAATGATATAATAAAAATAAAAACTTAAATGTTATCAATTTGTCACTAAATTAAAAACAAAACCATAAGAATGTACTTTCTATCACTTAAAAACACTAAGGTTTTAGATTTAATGAGTAACCATTATCGTTTTATGTTAGTTGGTTCTAAGCAAGCATAATTGCTTAAGATATGTAAATTTATTGGCTGGGCCACATTGCAGTTAGAGAATTGGGTTGGATCGATGCATTTTGGACAATTATTTTTTGATTATTTTCTACATCTCTCTATTATAGTATATTGATAAAAAAAAACATTTTAAGAATCTTGTGAAAACATACTATTAAAAAATATATTGGAAAAAAAATTGATTACATATTTCGAAGACATTACTGAAAAAATTGTAAAATAAATATTTAAAATATATAATCCAAATATATTACAGAAAAGCATACTCTTTTTTTGTTTTGTTGTTCTTATTAACTGGGTATTCTATTGTTGGTAACCACTAAGTTGAAATGTGTTTAATTTTGGTTTACATATGTGTATTTGATTTTGGTCCTATCCATGCCTATCTTGTATCCGTGTTTCTTTTTATTGTTGTGTTTGGTGCCTAGAAGTAACAAACGAAATATATTGCATAATTAGAATTTATTTTAGTTTCATATAGTATTTTTCTGAAAACAAATAAGGATTTTAAAAAGATTTTATCATTCCATAAATAACTACGGAGGTGTCAAAAGTAATTTTCTTTGCATTATATTTACGTTGTTTGGGCCTTTTAGTTCTTTCATTGTTTTCAAAAGGGGTGTTTCACCCTGCACCTCCAAGCCCTCCATCCTACACCTCCAAAGTTTTATAAAATGCCTACATTAGTCCGTAATTAAAAAGATTTTCTATTTTTTTCTTAAAAAAAAAGTGGTCAAAGATTCTTGATGGTTGTTAGTGTGTACAGATATATTTTCTCTCATACTTCTCTCTTTCGCATTTCAAATATCCATGACATCTCATTTTTTCTTGGCTTTCTTCATCTCTTTATTCTTCCACACACAGACCACCCCGCTCGCGGTTCCCTCTCCCTCTACCTTTCATCTTCCTCTGTCCAGCAGCAAACACAAGTAGCACACACAAGCAGCACACACAGGCACACAGTCGCTTGCTTCCCTCTCCCTTTGCTTTCGTCTTTGTCTCTCCATTCTCGCACATAGAGCGAACCTTCGTCACACTGCAGCCACAGCTTCGCAAAGGTGATACATTCATTGAGATTCATTGACCTTTTGAGCAAGTGCACTTGTGTTGCTCATTTTTCAGAAATTGTTTTATCTGATGTGTATAATTTTCCCCTTTTCCCACTGACAGTTTCATTTGTCTACTTTTTCATGGTTGTTGCTTATTTCCCAATATTTTGTGTGCAAACTGATTATTTAAAGTTGCATTACTGAGCCCTAGTGTAAGTGTAAATATATTAGTTTTATATGTGATTATGTTCCTTTGTAGAGTTTTCCATATTTATTACTATCCATTTTATAAATGAAAAAAAGAGAAGAAAAACATAAACGCAAAACATAAATCGGATCTCCATATCCGATTGCTCTTCCATGGGATATTGACATCCGACCACACCTTTCTCGGATTTTCATATTCGATACAAATCTACACAATTTTAATTTTTTTAAAGTATTTATATTAAATCTCAAAAATTCACAAAAAATATTTTTTAACAATTATATATTATCTAATTAAATTATAAATTCATAAAAATTAATTTATAATTCTAAATATAATTATAAACTAATAAAATAATTATATAAATAATATAATAAATTTTTTATGCAAAATATTAAACCTAAATCGGATATGGACATCTGAGAATCAAAGCATCGGATTTCCACAACTGATACACGTATAATCGGATTCTCATATCCGATAGTCACATCTTTAGTTTTTTTTATTCTAAATTAGTTTTATTAATTTTAATAAATTCATAAAATTAAATTTATATCAATTAAAAATTATATAATTACACTATAAATTCATACATATATTTAAAAATAATTATAAACTAATATAACAATAATTAAATATATAATGAATATAATTTAAACATACATTAAACATTAAAGATTATCAATGTTGGAGTGTAGGGTTTCTTAATATAAATGAAAGAGAGTGCAGAAATGTATATTTGGTGGAGGGGTAATCAATGCTGGAAAGAGAAATAGTTAGATAAAATTAATAAATAATTACCTTTTTAATTAGGGATATTTTAGGAAATTTAAGATGTAGGATGAGATGTTTGGAAATGCAGGATGAAACACCCTTTCAAAAAAAACTGAGAGTACTTAGAATTTTTATTCTTTATCTTCCTAATTTGGTTCGACTTGTATTTACTTTATTTTTTTAATATATTCTTTTAAGAACATAAAATACACAATGATAATTATATAAAAAATTAGGGATAAATTGTCTCATATTATGTTGTTAAAAAGTATGTGACTAATTTATAATGTAATTACTATTAAAATGTGTGTGAAGTTAGTTTTACCATTTCAATAATTTATTTGTATTTTTTATATATAATCAAAGATAAAATAAGAATATGAAATATGTATATTAAATAGAAAATTTGCTTTGTTTATGTAGACTGAATTAATTATTTTGATTAAGAATATTTTTAATTGTTATTTTTTAAATGTGAGTATATTTTGGGTTATTTTTTAAATGTGAGAATATTTTGAGTTATTTCTTAAGAGAAAATTTAAAAAGATTGTGTAATTAATTTTCTAACTAAATACATTTTTAGAAAGATAATAAAATAACACTTATATTTTACATGTAACACCCAAAATTAGTAGAATTATTCTACTAATTTAAAGTATTAATATTTTTTATTAAACAAGACAACAATATTATTCAAAACTCATATATTAAAGTTTGATAGCCATAAACTTATCTAAAATAGAGAAAACGTATAAAACATAAAAAAAGATATGCATATAGAAAAAAGAAAAACCATAATTCAAGATAAACTAATATATTTAAAAAGAAAAACACTTATAAATAATTTAAAGAATTAATACAAGCAATCATTCACAAACAATTTCATTCAAATATTCCGACCAACTATAACTACTATCTTTGAAGAATTTTGTGTGTTAAATTAAACTCATAAATTATGCATCAATTATAAAGCTTCCAATAGATTTTGGCTTATAACACCAAAGTTATACCCAATCCTCCTTTATGAGAGAGTTAGCTCACTATGACACATTATAAATATTATCTTTCAATCAAATTCTCATCATTAGAACCTCCATTGACTCTCATTATTTAAATGTATTCATTTATGTGAGTTAGAATACTTAGTAGAGTTGGGATAATGTCTAATTGAATCCCTGTTCAATACACCTTACACAATAATGAAATATTTTCTTCCTTGAAAGTTATTCCATTTCCACCACATACCATTATTCACAATATAACAATATACTTGCTTTACAATTCATATCAAACTCATCCGTCATTTACAATATAACAACATACATGTTTTACATTTCATATCACACTCATCCATCATTCACAATATAGCACACATGTTTTACATTTCATATCAAACTCATTTTTCCCATCAATCAAAACCCAATTGAATTTGCTACAAACCAAAAATTATTATCAATATACACTCTTTTATTTTAAGGTCAAACCAAAACTACAAATATGTACCTAACAACTAACCAACACATCAGTGTAGTAATGTTTTTCACAATTGACAAACCAAGTGAAAGAAACCTAAAAAAATACAACAATTATAAGCAACTGATTATTCTAACAACAAATCTCTAATAAAAAGATTTTAATGGTCAAAGTGAATAATCTTATGTCTAAACCAACTGTCGAAATTTCAACTCGATCTAACAGTTAATGAAACAAAAATCCCAATTTCCCTAATATGACTTTAAATAGGAAAATAAGGTGGTGTCCAGTGGTGGGCAAATGGCGCCCGACTCTTGGACAGTGGCACCCAACGCTAGATAGGTAGTGCACGATGCTAACCCCTTGGGACTCACTAACTTTAGAGCACTTGGTGGTACTAAAGTGGCACCTAACACCCTAAACCTTTAGGACTCTCTAACTTGCGTTTTTCACAAGACGTCCGCTAATATGATGGTACCACTTAACATTGTATTAGCAAAAAATCCCAATTCAACTAAGTTAAGTAGAGCATATTAGATGATTCTAACACAATCAAACCAATTCCACAAGCGTAAACCATAATCAACCATATCTACAATTTAGAAATCATAGCATCACAAGTCAAATTCATCAATTTCAGAACAAAGAGATCATTATAAATAAACTAACTCCTCTTACCTGTCTACGAGCAAGAACACACCACTTTTTCGTCTCTAGGTATCTCTAATCATAAAGAAAACAATATTTGTACAAGGAAAGCTTAGATGATCATATCCTAACAATCCTAATTGAACAAAATTTCATTTAGAAGTGTTAAAAAACACATGAACATACAATATTCATGTATCTATAAATGAGTTTAAAAGAGAAAAAAATGAACATATTATGTTTGACAAACTAATCGAGTATTATATCCAAAATTCGTATTCTAATCTTTAAAATAATTAAAAAATAAATCATAAATCTAGATAAAAAACTGAATTTTAAAAAAAAAGTAATTAAAAAAATAATTCTTATAAAAATAAAATTCAAACTCAATTAATAAAAATTCCTATTTTAACATGACTTTTAGTAATATAATAATCGAGTATTATTTTTTAAGTTTATTATTAATTATTTTCTAATCCTTAATGTATATTTTGATATATATATATATATATATATATATATATATATATATATATATATTTTTGTTAAAAGCTGTATGAATAATTTATTATATTGCGTTATTAAAATATATATGAATTTGGTATTTAAACATTCTATTTTTACTTTTTATTTTTAAATATAATTAAAAATGAAATAAAAATTTTAAATGCATTTTTTTTAATTTTTATTTTTTAAATGTGAATATATTTTCAGTTATTATTTTATGAGATAATATTTAAAAATGTTTTGTGTAATTTGTCTTCGAGCTATATGCACATTATTGAAAGATAACATTCTCTTAACACTAAGTAGGTATGATACCATGCATATACTTATATAAGCAAGTTTAAATATTAATATCATAAAACAATATAGAAATGTAATTTAATTAAAAAAATGTTTTTAATTAAATTTAATGGAGAACCATGCATTTAAAGTTTGAAATAAATATAATTAGTTAAAAGTTAATAATAACTATAAATACTAGGTATATTAAATATTGATTGATAAAGTTTCAGGATTAACTAAATATATTTTAATAAAAACTTAAAAAATCTTTATAATTAGTTAGTTAATATGACAAATGTTTGATGAAATTTGGTATTATACAGTACAGTATCTGTTATGGGTAAAGAAGGTAAAGTCATCATCTGCGCTTTCTCTCCCACTCTGATAGCTAACAGGAAGAACTAATGGTAATTAGGAATTTGTACAGTGGAATCACGAAAACTCTACGTTACGCTATTCCCGGATACTCTTTCTTCCACGTCTTTTCATCTCCTCTTCCAACACCGCACAGCCTTCTTAGGGTTTCATCCGATCATGAACTGTGAGGTCTGCCAGCTCAAGGAATTGGAACTCGAGCATTTCGAGATACGTGAAGTTTTGCGATGTAATTCCGCTGCTTCTATTACTAATCAATTTTCTCAATTATGATTTTGTTGTTAGTTTGTTCAATTGCAATAACCACAGTGAGGTGTTGCAGGCATATTGCACACCATCATCTTTCACCGAGCCTTGGGTCTTGTGCGCCCTAAAGACGTTGACTTGGAGCTTTTTGATGTAACTTATGTATGTTTTCAATCTCAATATAGTGCTATTATCACTTGTGCTTCAATATATTTGATACTCTTATTAACTGTCATATATCCATTACAATTCACATATAAGTGCATGTTTGGTTTCGAGACGAAGAATGGTTCTGGTCTAAAATTAATTGAGTTGAAGCAAGTTTAGATAGACTTTAGGTTGAAAAACAAATTTTTATATTGGATTTTATTACTATGTTACTTTTTCGTATAAAAACAGCTAAGTATATATTGCTTCACTTCTAAACAAATTTTAATCAGAATCAATTTTGCAAACACTCACCTAAACACGTGAAATAAACTAATTGTATTGTGTTCTGTTTTTTATATCATTCTTGGTGTGTAGGTGCAATGTGGAGAGGCAGAGCTTGAAAAGAAAATAGATGAGAAGATTGAGCAGTTTGTTTGTTGGGTGGAGAAGCACCCAAACAAAAAGAGTCAGGTCAGTGATATGGTGAAAATGGAGATAGTAGGGGTATTGTATTTTGATTTTGTTTTGTGTAATTAGTATTTTGACTGGGTTGTGAATTGGATAGTGCAGATATGTTTATCTTTCTATGAGGTGAAAAACAAACAGGCGTCTTGGTTCAGTAACAAGATTGAACGGTTGTATTGGGAGCAGTGGTATATTAATCTGAATGTGGCTCAGCATAAGGTGCATTCTAGCAAGTATCATCATCCCAAAGTTGTAGATCCAGGAGGTGCAGTTGCTTGCTCTGTTTGTCAAACTAAATCTCTTATGATGTTTCACTCCTACTAATTTAGTTTTTTCACTCCTTTACTTATACGTTTTTTGGGTAGGGTGTTGTTTACCTCCGTTTGTGTTTCTTATGTGTAGAGGGAGCATTGGAGGATAGAAATGCCCGTAGTGCAGCACTGGAGGCATCACTACGTGAGGTTTTGTTTCAGATAATTAAATTTGTTAATGAGAAAAAGGATCACGTTCCACCAATTCCAAATCTTGAGGGCGCTGTTTCATTTCCCTATGAAATTACAATACCTAGGTGAGTTGTGTGTACTCTGGCTGACCTTACCAGTTGTGATTTTGCATTTCTTATATTTCTTTAATATTCTGACCGCTCTGATTTTAAGGCCGTGTTCTACTTGGTTGATTGTGTTGAAAACATGATATCTTTCAAGTTTTCTTTTCTCAATATGACTTGTAGAAAATCTGAGCTATTGGAGTCCGAGGTTTTTGGATTGAGTGGGATTAAGTTGAAATACATATATTGTAATAAAATGTAGTAAGATGAAATTAACAATGCTTTAGAGGTAAAATTTCAGAATAATACTGCCACAAACTGTACAATTTAGGCATCTTAGGTCCAAAACTGGGGGACCATTCAAAGGATTCGAAAGTGCTTGTGATCATGAATTGTCTACGAAATTAGAAAGGGATTTGATAATGCATAGGTTGTAGTTTATATTGGTCAGTCAAGTGCTAAAAAGGGTTCAGTGCATAGGGAAGGCCGAGGTAGATTGGTGGATTTACTAGAAATATAAGTTTAGGGACAATCGTATATGAGAGAAAAACAGAGCGACATTTTTCAAGTAAAAGATGGCAAAAACTTACCCAATATATTGCTTGGTCATGTCAGTAGTCCAATGAAATAATAAAATGTTAAAGAATTAAGATAAGATCTCCCCCTCCTCACCCAGTAGATGAGAACTATTTGAAAACACTCCATTCTAAATCGCTTTTCTCTTTCACTGCAAATTAGGTTTTGACTGAACCACATTGGCGTCAAATGATCCATACAGCTAACTCCACATAGTGAGATTAGGCTTTACTGTTACTTTTACCCTAATTAGGGAGAGGCAGAAAAAAATTGAATGGCTATGGTCTAGCTTGGTAGAAAGAATTGCAGACTTTAATGTGTACTGCAATGAATTCTGCTGTATAGTTTAGTGGAAGAGAGACCAGCCAGATAACAGAAATTACATTTTCATGAAAACTATTTTCAAGGTAGTGTTTAGAAACATGCATTGCTTAAGTGGCATTGCATGAGCATTTGTTTTGAGAATGTAAATTTATTGAAAGGAAGCTGTCTCTTCTGCATAACTTGAAAAGTTTGAAATCATAAATGGTTTGATATAGATTGGGATCAGTGTTGAAAATTACTGTTGACAGAGTTTAGTGGAAGAGAGACCAGGGCATAGAACATAAATTACATTTTCATGAAAACTATTTTCAGGGTAGTGTTTAGTAACATTCATTGTTTAAGAGCATTGCATCAGCTTATTGTTTGGAGAATGTAAATTTATTGAGACGGTATCTATTCTGCATAACTTGAAAAGTTTCAAATCATAAATTGTTTTGTATTGATTGGGATCAGGATTGAAGAAAATTCGTGTTGACATTAGTGTTGATTATTTGATATTTTGTTACCCACTAATTTTACCTAATTTCATGACAAGACTTTTTGGATGATATACTGTAATTTGAATGTCCACCCTTTTGCTTTACCTATTTTCTTGCTTTGTTTGTAATCATTTGTAAATAAAGGTGTCATTACTAGTTAGGTAAGACATATCTCTAATTCGACAAATTCAAGTCCGATGCTTGCATCATGTTCTCTGTTTGAAATTGTTTGTATTCATTCGGACTTAATGCTTAGGATAGCTAAAAGGTAGATTCATGTGTAGTGGCTTATCATTTTCCTAGGGCGTTGCATCATCCAATTATTGCTCTTAATGTAGTTCAACGTGAATGATTATAAATAGAGATGCTGCTTATTGCTTCTTCACTGGAGCATTTCACCAAAATCTAGTCTTCAACTTGGTAATAACTTGAGCATTTCACCAAAATTTAGTCTTCAACTTCGTACTAGAGTAGGTTTATTGCCGCTCTGCTTGTCTCTGTTTTTGGACATTTTCTGTGTTGTCTGCTATTGCCAGTCACCAACTGTTGCACTGAACATAATTTGGTACCTTTCGTCCACTGTGCATTTGTACATTGTTCACTGTCGTTTCATGTGTTCTTCAAGATATTCTCAAGTGTTTGAAGGAAACATGTCAGAAGCAGGTTCTTTTTCCAGTAGTCAAGGCATAGTTTTAGTTGAAGACCATGGATAATAGATTCAAGCGAATTTATTGTGATGGCTCTTTATTCTCCTCAATGGCTCCTAAATTTCATCATATCTTCAACGTGGCAAATCATAAATGTACACAGCCTTAACTCTTGCAAGCAGAGAGGTTGTTTCTAGGATTTGAGCCCATGTTCTCTAGTTCACAAGCAATCCGTCCCTTGTTGTTGCACCAAAGTTCTTTCTTTTAGCAGAATGAATGCCTTGAATTTGATAGCTTATATTCCCTACTTATTCGGTAGCCCTCCATCTATCATTGTAGAATAGGTATTATCAACTATATTTTCCATGATCTTCACTATATATTATTTTGTTGTCACATATTACTAATATTTCTAAAATTTTGTGTCATTGCAAAAGTATTCCCTAAATCAACTGGTCAAATGCTAATTAGGGTCTCTGCAAAACAATTCTGTGATATTTGCTTTGTGATCGGTGACACGATAAAGAGCTTTTAGAATTATTGTTGAAAAGTTGTCTAGTTGTGGTCTCTTTTAGATTGTCTTAGGTGCGGTCCGTTTGAGAACTACCTTAATGACAATCTCAAGGGCGGTGATTTAATTTCATCTAACTTAAACAAAGTTTATAAAGCTTAAACAGTTCAAATTGGACGAGACAGTTTTGTAGAATCAAGTTATGTTATAGATCCAAATTCTAAGATAGCATTAGATGGCCATCTTTTGGTGGCAATCTTAATTGCAGTCTCATGTGTGTGATGGTATAGTCTGATATTTGATTATAGACACGACTTAATATAAAATTTGAACAATCCTTACCTTACAATCTAATGAGATAAACCTAAACCCATATTTTAAGAATTATCATAAAACATAATTTATTTGTTGATATTACATTTTTATTTTGTAATGCTAAAACTGAAAGAGGAAAACAGAATTTCAAAGACATGACAATCTGAAATAGATGTCTTCCAGCAAACATTTACAAACACAATAAGCAACATCTCCAAAATTCTAGCAGCAACAATTCAAACTAATAACCACTCTCCTAACAACATATCCCATACATTAATGATATACTTCCTTTTTAGATTATATTTTTGTATTTTTATTTTGAAAAGCTGAAGGAAATATAATTTGTTAAGGTCTTCAGATTGGTTGATTAGTATAAACAGCAATTATTCCATGAGCCTAGATTTACAAAATATCTATATTGGATGAGATTACTACCCTCCGCATCTTGCGTCATGAATTGTAGTTAGTTACTTCTACTTTTGAAAGTTATGCTGAAGATGCTGACTTAACCTTGTACTCTCAATGACCAGTTCATCAGATTCTGCATTTGGGATGGACATGATCAAGAGAATGCTCCAGACAGGGCATCCAACAATGCTAAGTTGATTGTCAAAGTTTGTAGAGCGGTCTATGGGGTTAAAGGTATTCTTGTTCATATGTTTAAGCTTGAAATATGATGCTAAAGAAAGCCAAGGAATGCAGGGTTCAATCTCATCGTGGATAGCATATAGCAGAATCTATAGGTGCAAAATGACTTAAATATATATTTTTTTAAATATACATCCTTGTTAAAGCTCTCGTTTGATATCTGGTCTTTATTCTACTCATCTCTCAACACATTTATCCATGGTAACTGAAACCCTTCATTCCTTTGAAGCATCACAGGAAGTTAATCTTTAATTTAGGTCTTTCAGTTTATATTATATAGTGGTGAAGTCGTTGAGAAATTTGCAGTAAAGATTATGATAAAATATAGAAATGCTTTCAGTAAATTATGGAATTATCGGCATCTTGATTATTTATTTTTGAATCGATATTTGTTACTTCGTAATATGTTTGTCTAAATTGCATCACGACACCTTCCCTCGTTACCTGGGTCACGGAACACATTTTCTTTGTATTTTGGATCACAAATGGGACACAGAATCCAAATTAGATTGAATGGTTTATGCTCCTTTGCTTTTAAGATACGTATCTATCATAATAGATTCTGTCGTTCAGTAAGCTATTCTTCAGTCTTGTCTATTTCGTTGAGTTATCACCCCCAAAGGGAGAAACACTCGTACATCTTCATCCTTCTTTCTCTAATTGTATGTAATATGCCCTCATGACTCAACTAAATGCATCAAGGGACGAATAAATATATAAATAAATGCACTAATATTTCAGAATTTGAGTTTTGATTTATTTGTTTGTGTTCAAAAAACAATTTCCTTTAGATGTAAACTAAAAGTATTATAAAAGTTACATTTAACTCCTTACTTTAGACGACGCATTTTACAGAATAATGATATTAAAATTTATTTTAGATTTTGCTAAATATGTACTTTAGTTTTACAATTTTAAATTGTTTATTGTTTAAATAGATAATAAGTGTATTGTATTTTCTAAAATGTATTTCACACTTTAAGGAATCAAATCCATTGAAGTTGTTTAATCGTAAAATGGGCTAATCATTGAAGCTAATATTTCGGCTATTCCTTCATGCAACCTAAAAAATTTCTCGCTGAACCCATCAAAAACTTTCAGAAGCTTCTGGAAAATTTTCATAATAGAAGTGGGGTAATTGTCTTCCGGAAAAAAATTTCCAGATTTGTTCTAATGTGTTTAGGAAGATGAAATCCAGAATGGCACAGTGCTGGGAAAGATTTGATAGGGTACATGAAGCAATAATCTAATATTTTTTGCAATTCACTCTCTTTCACTAATTTTTCCCTTAAAAAATAATAAAAGGGGATATGGTTTATTTTATAAATACTGTTGGCTTACTAAAATTTATTTTGGAGACAAATCCTCTTGGGTTAAATTCCTTGAGTCTATTGGTACACAAATGTATGCTCAGTACTCTGTAATCATCACCCTTAAGTATTATTCTCTTTCTCATAAAAAAATAAAATAACTAAAAGTAAGTGCTAAATTTATCTATTAAAAAATAAACCAAGTTTTAACAATAAAAAAACAAAAACTGACTTCTTAACAAAACAATGAAAAGAAAAAACCAGTCCAATAAAAAACGATTCCGGTAATTCTCAAGTAGATATGAAAAAAAGGATATCTCATATTCCATCAATTTATATGCCTTGGTCTCTCTCATATTGAACCACGAAGTACATAACAAGTTTTGTTAGAGGACTCAATTATAATAAAAGTTTAATCATTTTATTGGTTTACATTTATTAAAGTCGCGTATGAGTTTCTTTTGTTTCAATTGATTTTCTATTTTTAAAAAATTAAAGCAATCAACTGATTGTCGTCACTAAGTTAAAGAGAGTGTTAAACGTCACTTTGTGATTTTTTATTTTTACTTTATTTTTTAAATATTATTTTTTTATTTTTAAAAAAATTGTCACATATCAAAATGACATTATATTACTTGATATAAACAGTATAACATGACATTAACAATGTCATGTATCATTACATTAGTCTCAATTTAATTATTATATTTTTATTATGTCTTAATTTAGTTATAAATTTTTTAAAACTAAATAATTTTGTCTTCTTCCAAATTTAAATCAAATTTAATTACTATATAAATATTATATAAATATTTTTATTAAAATTAATATTTTTAATAAGATTAAGTTTTTTTATATTTATATTTAATTAATTATATAAATGTTAATTAGGTTATTTAAATTTTTACACGTGATTAAAGTATGTATTTTATATCTCTATAATTATTTTTAGAATCTTAATCACATATGCATAAATATCTCTATTTTAATTTTTTTCTTATTTCTCATATTGTTGTTTGTGCTTTGTATACAGAATACAAAACCATTATAGTTAACATTTTTTTTTCTTTTTTTCAGATTTTTCTTTTAAGCCAAAACTATTTTGTTTTTTAAATAACAAAATTTTATGTCAAGTATTATAAGATTCTATGTAAATATATGTTGGGAATTTTATGTGATAAAAAATTATATCATTTGCATAGATGTCAAATGATATAAAAAACAAAAAATATCATGTGTAAAACGTATTTTTCTGGGATAGTGGAAATTTTATAAGATTCAGCAAATCCCACGAGAGAATATTCTAGAACATTCCATAGTGGAAATGTTTTAGGATAATACACATGTTATAAACACTTCATGAATCACGTTGATTAAAAGCCATAAATCAGTGTAGGCTATGAAGGGAATGCTATTAGCGTTTACCAAACAAGCTCTAGTACGACAAAATAAAAAATAAAAAGTTTAGAATCAGTCAAATGGACATTAAACTCATGCTAAGAACTGGAAAAAAACAATAGTAACAATTAATTAGCGTTATGAAAACACAAATACAGAGACTAAATAATAGTATGAATTAAATAATAATATTTGAGTGTCGACGTAGTTAACGACAAGTTGATTATAAATATTATAATATAGATAAAATACAAAATATTTTTTCAAGCGCTTGGCCGACGTAAACCAATCATTTTTTTTTATTAAAAAAATGTCGGTCAAGCCAATACACGTAAGAATATTATTAAAAAAAGTGACTAAAATGAATTGAAATAATTTTTGCATAACTTATTTTGCTTCCTTTTCTTTAACAGTCCTGCGCTAAACTTATTTTTGGAGTATTTGATAATGTTACCTTCAACCTTTTTATCCTCTATCTTTAATTTTCTAAAATATTTCTAATTAATGAGATAATTATCTATTAATTTTATATTTGTTGTGAATTTCTGTACAGAAAAGCATTGATTACATCTCATTTTCTCCCTATCACTAAAAAACCCTACATCCCATTTCCTCTATTAGGAAACATGCACTCCATTTCTCATCTATTAAGAAACCCTATTAAAGTTTAAAGCTATATATATATATATATTCATTTATCTTAAGTTTTCTGTTTTAACGGTTATGATAATAAGTTGGTTGAGTGTGTTGTTTTTTGTTGAACCCTCATCTTGTCTTTGGCTTCCAGTGTCTTGCAGGACTGATACTACCATCAATTTTCTTTCTAATATTTAGAAGAAGCGACGGCTAAATTGACGCTATTAATTGACACTATGTGATAATATAATTAAATTTTGTAATAAGTTCACTAAACTGACACTTCATTCTCGTAACAAATTAATGTTAAATTTATAATCTCCCAAACGCCATAACTTTCAGTTTTGGATATTTTATTTTTCTACTAATGACTCTGATTCTTTGTTAGTGTCAGTTATTTATCATTTTTCTTAATTTTGAGTTAATATTGATCACATATTTTCTTGAGTTAATAAGGTGTAATGAAATTGTTATATTTTAAAAATCATTTAAACTTTATAATAATAAAATGCATTTATAAAGTAGTTAAAAGTTGTTTAGCAACAGAAACAAAACAATCAACATTTCAATTTTTGTGTACTAGAGGCCAAATCGGACCCATTTCACTGTATGTATATACATTATATAGGCTATATGGCAAAACGGAATAGAAGGCTGAAAAATCAAAAGAAAAGGTGATGGGTTCAGAAAATAAGCATTTTGTTCTGGTGCATGGGGCTTGCCATGGAGCTTGGTGCTGGCCACAAGGTCACCGTGCTCGACCTTGCAGCTTCCGGCATCAACCTGCAGAAAATTGAAGATGTTCATACTTTCTCACAGTACTCTGAACCTTTGCTGCAGCTATTGGCAACAATTCCCCCAAATGAAAAGGTTATTCTGGTCGGTCATAGCCTTGGGGGACTCAACATAGCACTTGCCATGGAGAAATTCCCAGAAAAAGTTGCTGTTGGTGTTTTCTTAACAGCTGTTGTTCCAGATACTCACCACAAGCCATCCTATGTTTTACAAAAGGTTTCTTTCTCACCCTCCTCTCACCATACACTACTTCCCACAAATTTCCACCATTTTTCACCCCTAGCAAGAGTTTCATAATATTTTTTACTAGATTGTGTTCAAAAAATTTCCATGAATTTAAAACATTTTTAGTAGTTTATTAATATATATTAAAATCAATGTTACATATATATATATATATATATATATATATACACATTTAAAACATATAAAAGTAAAATAAAGTTAATTATATTATCATTACTATTAAATTTTAACTTTTCTTTTTTCATGAAAAATATATACAAATGATATTTTAGCAATCCCACAATCATTTAATAGCTATATTATATCAACATATATAAATCAATAATTAGTGAATTAAATGAAATTGTTTATATATATTTAAATAAACTTGTTAGTACATTATAATAATATAAATAAATAATTGGTGAATTAAATTGGATTATCGTGTGATTACATATTTAAATGAATTTGTTAATTTATCAATGTCCTTTAATTTAATGATTAGATATAATAAAAATAATATTATATAAATTGTTTCCGCCTTTGATGATCGATAATGTTGATAGTGCTCCACAACACAAATGGGGAATTAAAGGTGCACCAAAATATGGACCCATATATTATCTTAACAACGTGTCGGTATCCAACTTTCCCAGATATGCAACCATATTTCTTTAAGAAATATATAGTTTCATAAATAAGAAATACATTTAGATTCGTTAAATTATATATATAGTAGGTTTATTATAATTGTAAACTGACGATGCAACATCTTTTTATTTTAATTAATAATACATGCATAAAGATTAACCTTTTGTTTTTATAAATAGACACATATTTTTTCCTTAACATATACATTCATATTAACTGTATTATATACTAATATCAAGTCTACAATATCAAGATTATTTATTAAATAGTTAACCATTCTGTAAATTTCAACATAACGATGTATACAATAATAATTATAAAGTTTTCATCAGATAACATCTGCACCAAGGATAGCTCAAATGCAAAAAGTATATAAAAAATATTATCTTCTCTGAATAGTTACATATACATTTGCATCTTGTTTTGTAAGAAATCAAAGGAAATAGGAAAAATAAGCTTACCATATGGCCAATTTCTTGACATAAACAGTACATTGAGAGTGTTCCAGCTCCGGATTGGTTAGACTGTGAATTCTTGCAGAGTGGAAACAAAAGAGTAGTTCTTTTTGGTCCGAAATTCTCGACCACCAAACTCTACCAAGGCTCCTCCGTTGAGGTATAATGTTGCAACATTCTATATATTCCACAATGGAAAAAATAATATATAATTTTTTTTATGAAAATAAAAATAAAGATTCGATTTTGCAGGATGTAGAATTGGCCAAAAGTCTGTTAAGACCGAGTTCCCTCTTCATCGAAGACTTGTCTCAGCAGACAAATTTTTCTAAAGAGAGATATGGGTCAGTTACTCTTGCTTTTATTGTTTGCACTGAGGACCTTGGAATTCCATTGAATTTTCAGCTCTGGATGATTAAGAATGCTGCTGTCAATAACGTTGTAGAGATTAAAGGTGCTGATCATATGCCTATGCTTAGCAAGCCACAAGAACTATGCGATTCTCTGCAGCAAATAGCTGCTAAATATGCATGAATTCACCAACCACCCTTTATTTGTTGCCTTTTTAAATTAACATGTCTTTTAATTATAAGTTCTTATCTCCAACTAGTAATATCAATAAGAACAATAATATATTAATACAGTTTTTTTTTACAACATTTTGATACAACTACAGTAATGGAGGGCATTACCGGCGGTCGTAATCCCTCGGAAAACGACATAATCCCTCGGAAATCATGATTTACCGACGGCCTACCGACGGTCAAAATGCCGTCGGAAAATCCCTTGTCCCTAACCATTACCGAGGGCTTTCGCCCTTCGGTAATTACGGACGGGCAAAACCCTCGGTAATTACCGAAGGGCCGAAGCACTCGGAAATTACCGAAGGGCAGAAGCCCCCGGCAAATACCGAAGGGCAAAAGCCTTCAGAAATTACCGAAGGGCTGTGGCCCTCGGTAAAGCCTTCGGTTTCATCCACTAAAGTATAGGTTATATTTGTCTTTCTTATCGAACCACACATACCTGCATAAAATGTTCACAACACAGACAAACCTGCCTAAAAGTTTCAAACCATAAACAGACCTGCATATTATGCATCCCAAAATCATCCATTCATTGATGACAAAGGCTAATGTACATTATGTTCTAAGAATATCATAATGTAGCAAAATAGTTCATTTCTAAGCAAAGATAGTCACCAAATCATAATGTACTAATAACATCCAAATGTACCAGTGATCCTAATGTAGCAAAATCAGTACTATGTTCTAACAACTATGATGAATAACAAAATCAAGCTAAAATTCTATAAAGTCTTCAGATTGATCTTCATCATCTTGCTCCTCCACAGATGGCTGGACTGGTGTGGGTTGAACTGGTGAGGGCTGGACTGATGAGGGCTGGACTGATGAGGGCTGGAGTTGATCCTGTGCACTTTGAGGCAAGACACTCATGACCATGGCCTTAAAATTTGTAAACTCTGCTTTCAAATCCATCATCTCCTGGTCACGTCGCTGCAGTGCCTGCGTGAGGCGGACAACTGCCTCATCAGCAGTACTGGTGGAAGAAGAAGGTTGGTGCTTGAGAGTACCTCCTGTCGATGCTGTATAGTTTGCAGCAAGTTGTCCTGCACCATACACTCGTCCCTTCTTCTTCCCACCAACGATGTCGACCCAGCACTGTGTCCTACGGATGTCGTCTTCTGCATTACTCGTATCATCCGGTGTAGGAGCTGACCCTTGTTCAGATCTAACCTGTGAAAGTCTGGTAGAAAATTCTTCCTGTTCAAACATTAAAAGCAATGTTAGGGAATGATACAATAACATAATGAAAGATTACTAATAGTAGCAATCTTATATATTTGCTTACATGAGTCTTCCGAGATCTTTCATCAACAAATTGAGTAGTGCCCTTCCGAACATGGGTCTGTGCAAAGATGTGTGAGTTTGAGTTATAGGTTGTTTTAGATGTGTGAGTTTCTGATTAGCTAGGTTTTACCCTTTTAAAGTTGTTAGGACAGTTTCTAATTAGAAAGGGTCCAACGGAAGGGTACTCATAAAGGTCATGCCTCAGTTCATCACAATGCTCATCAATAGAGGTAAAAGATGCAACCCCACCACCACTCACAACAACTTTCTCTGCAGTACTCCTGAGTTGAAAAAACACTACCAAATGCTTGTGAAGTCTAAGGATCAGGTTTGGTCACCTAAGCTTGAAACTATTTCGGAGCACAAGGTTCGGTTTTCACCATGTAGATTTATAGGTTTAGAATGGAAGGAAAAGCAAAAGACAGAGGTTGTGTCTTCTTGATAGTTTTCATGTATTTTCAGTAGATGTTTCAAATTTGTACACTCATACATTACAAATAGATACTTCAACTAATTATGGCACCAGTTTTGTTCATAGTGTTTGTGGAAGGGATATGCTAAGGAAAGTTGTTTGGAAAGTAGTCAAAATTGATGTACTGAAATAAAGCTTTTGATGACTAATTCATGCAACGTTGGATTTTGGACAGAGAGGGAGAGAGGGACAGAGTGAGATCAAGTTTGGAGCATTGTGATTGTGTCTATTACAGAGGGATTGGAACTAAGCAACCCAAGAGAGTAAACCAAAAGCAGAAATTAAAAAACATTTTCATACAAATAAACAAACAAAGTTCATGCAAAAAAATGAACCTAAGGCAGCAATAACAAGACTTTAAAAAATACAATTAAATATCATTAACTACATACCTTTTTCAGATGCTCAACTTCTCCTAAATTGCAACCCCTCCTAAATTTGGCACCAACTTCTAACAATTGAACACTGGGTCTTCCTCCAAAAACCTACATTTGTAACATATAATAATTCAGTTTTTTAATTGCCTTTAAACTTTGAAATGAGTTATAAACAGGTTACAATTCAAAATCACCACTCTACTTCCATTTTAACTCAAAAAGTGATGGTTTAAAGACCAAATCTGCATATAAGCTAAAATATGACCAAATGAACAGTGATATATACTTTAGTACACCAATTTAAGCTTGTTCAACCTTTCAAATAGCATAAAAACATCAAAATTCGAAGATCACCCTTGCTAGAGCCAATTTATGCAGCAAATTACACCATTATACAACTAAAATCTCTTTTCCAAAGAACCATCAATTAATCTCTGCCAAATCAATGAAACCAAACCAATGTTACTGCAATTTATCACTGAATCATGTCAATGACATGCTAAATCTACCCTGGTGATGAATTAGTCCAGCCTAACTCATTGTTCAAAGTTCATTTATGCTGTGTAGTTGTTTAATTTGCTACATTATTAGCCATTATAAGGTCAAATTTCGGAATCTGGTTTTTCTATGCCAAATAATAGGTCAAAAAGGTTTGTTTTGATGATTTAAAGTTGTTGTAAAATTTGTTTTGGACTTATAACCACTGTTGTGCAATTCCACTACTCAAAACCTCAATTTAGAGTTCATTTGTTGTTCTTGTAAGACAAAGGAAACTCGGACAAAGCCAACAGTGGCATCTGAGACTTTCATAGCCGCCCCATCATTGATACATCACTGCCTCATTTCACAGGAGGTTATGTTATCCTATTCTCAGCTACCCATTATTAAATGCTCTTAGACGGATGTTTACAGACACTACTTCTAATTGGTCATAGACTAAATCTTTGTCTCCAATTTAGTTGTTCATTGGTTTATGCAGACTAAATCTCTATTCCAAAACTGTGCAAGCTGCAAATTTAAAAAACTGCCTCATTTCTCATCACTGTGGAAGATGCATTCTGTCAAAGTTGTTTGATTTTCATACAATGGAACCAAAATTGCACAGCTATGGCCAACTCAAATTACAGTTCCGATTATTAAACTCATCAGAAATAACAGGGTAATCAACTAACCTCGACAACAATGCTTGAAGATCCCACACTCTGCAGACCACCAGCCCTACCTCGTCCGAAGCCAATATCCACGACCCACCAACATCTAAATGCTTGACGATGCCACACTCTGCAGCACCCCTACGTCGTCCCGAAGCCAACCTCCACGACCCACCACCACTGGCGCAAACGTCAGCTACCACAATCCACCACCCTATCGCAAACGTCACAAAGCCGACCCACCCAAACTGCAAACCACCGGCCACCACCGAACAAACCTCACCGTCAGAATCGTACGAGAAGAGCTTATGGCAAGCAAATTCGACCTCTCCCAAGTCAAACGAACTTCTGATTGCAACCGCGAGAGAGACGACGACACAGGGGTACGAGATTTCTGAGATTGGAGGAAGGGAAATTTTTTACTTAAATCTATCGTCGACATTACCGAAGGCTTAAAGCCCTCGGTAATTTATTTGACCAAATCGTTACCGAAGGACTATAGGCCCTCGGTAAATACCCCTCGGTATTTAGCGCATTTACTGTAGTGACAATATTTTTTTTTTAAGTTTAGAATATGTCAGTATAATAATAAATAAATACTTAATCAATAAAAAAATAACAAATATACCATGTCAAAATATTATTCAAAAAATTTGTGCCAAAATATTTTTTTTTTTTTTATATTTTGACCATAGATACGTACGAAGTTGTATGTAGAGACCAATGAGTTTCTCATTTCTTGAATTTCTTTATGTTAATATTGTTTATAAAAAAAATTAAAGGATTAAATATGTTTTTAGTCCTTTAACTATCAAGTGATTTTAGGTTTAGTCCCTATTCAAAAGTTTTGTTCATTTTAGTCTTCTTAGTATTGAAACTTTTATAATTAGTCCTTAACATTGGATGACGTTAACTTTTGTTTACAAACGGCAAACTCACATATGATGGCACCTTCTCTTGTTACTGTGTGTCACGTTGCTTTTCTTTTTCTTCAGACCATTCGTATCATGGACGCAACATCGGCTTCTCTTTCATCGTTATCTTTCATAAGTTGTTTCTCCAATTTAAAATAAATATCAATATTATTATTTTTAAATGATAGTATTTTATAGACTAAAACTAAAATGTATTTTTTAACATTAAATTTTATTAAATGACTATATAATGAAATATCATAAAACAAATAGTAATATAGCAAAAATAATTAATATTATAGAAATATCAAATGACAACAAAGATTAACAAATGTTATTAAGAGTAACTTTTCTAGTATCATCTTTTATTATATTATAATAATTAATAAATATTAGTTTAATTTTTACATAATAAAATATAAATAATAAATAATTGATTAATAAAACAATTTTATGAGGCAACAAAATAAATATAAATGAAAAATTATTTTAAAATAAAATAAGTAGATAAAAAGATAAAATAAGTTATATACACATATAAAACAAAAAAATATAAATAAAAAATTAAAAAAATAAATATAAAAGTAAAATAATATTCATGACAAAATAAATATAAAATAAAAAATTAAAATAAAAATAAAATAAATAAATAAAAAATAAAATAATTTCCATACACATATAATAATAAAAGAAATATAAATAAAATAGAAAATAATAATATCAAATAATTAAACCATTAATTTGTAAGACACTTATGAATAAAATAAAATAAATATTAAAATAAATTTCAATTAAAAAGAACATGTATTGTTTTACTATTAAGTTTAAAAACTAGTACAATTCAGTTTAAAATTAGTACAATTCAGTTTAAAATTAGTATAGTTAGTAGTTCAGTTAATTTATATTGTAGTTCAGTACAATTTAGTACAGTTTAGTTCAGTCCAATTTTATAAAACAAAAAATAGTTTAGTTTGTCTGAACTGTTTTATAGTTCAGTTCAGTTTAGACAAATTAATTTTTAGTTCAGTACAGATTTTAGTAGTTCAGTGCAGTTCAATTTGTCCACCCCTATATGTTACACATAATTTCGTTATATTCTTTCAAAATACAAACCACTTTTCTTAAGAGTTGACAAATTTGTTTGTTTGGCTAAGAAACATAAATTTTGTTACACATACATTAATTAGGGTGACTAATTAATATGCTAGTCCACCATTTCAATGTTTAATAGCTTAACGTATTGTTAAACACATTCATTTTGATATATAATATAAGCTATTCTTTATAGCAAAAACAGGCTGAATGTAAAATCTTAATAAATCTTAGAATTGTACACTTACACACTATAGAATCTATCAAGTAATAAAAATTATGATTTTAAAACATAGGAAATCTAAATTTTCCAATCGTGTATATATATATATATATATATATATATATATAATTGTGAAATTTGAGTCGTTTAACTAGAATATAAATATTAGAAGTTACTTAGTAGTCACGTTTTTTTTATTAAATTGTCATCATTCAAATATATATATAGTGATCACTTCTTATAATAAGATTTGTTCTGTTCTTTATGGGTTTATGTAATAACTTATTTTTGTTATATATTTATGATGAATTAATAAATATACAAATATTAGTAATGCATCCGTGTTTACTATATAATATAAATATAAATATGGTGTATGGTTTACCTACGCAACCGCACTAGAATATGGTTATGGGATCTAATAGCGTATGAAAGATATGATATACTTCATGATTAAGAATTTATAAAATATTATGAAACAGTAAAAGCTAAGATTGTGTTGATTCTCCAATTATTTGCATCTTAGTAAAAAAATATTAAAGCAGCAGCAATTTCTTAAACAAATCAAAGCACAATATTTGAACGTGGTAAACATCTCAAAGGGCACACCATCCACTTAAAAACCTGTATATATAGTTAAATAGTGGAGCCTCTTTGTCGTCTTGCATTTGTGTTTTTCTTAGTTGCTATACTTGTAATTAAAAAAAGGGAAAGTATTGCCCACAACTTTTCTCGATATCATCACTAGCAAATAAAATACTAAAGTGCTATAAGCTGTGTTGCGTAAGAATATCAATAATTTCTTATCTAGAAAACGATAAAGAAAGCTAGCATTCTTCTTGTTAGGGCAGACAAATTAATTTATCTATGTGAATATTTCTTAAATGTATCTCAATTTTGATGATTTTCTTTTATTAGTTGGATATGGAAATAATATTTGAGCTTTTAAATTAAATATGGGATAGATATCAATATACATATGTTTGTTTTATCTTTGTCTCATATTTGTCTATGTTTTTATATTTATTTTTATTTTAAATAACTAAAATGTTGTAGAAATTGTTGACTAAATCACGAACCGTATTATCTAAAGAGTGTAAATTTATTGTCCTACTTATCTCGGTATATTACGCAAGTCTTTTAGAATATAACAGAAACTTCTAAAAAAATTTTAAGGACCTCAGAACAAACAAGAAACTCTACAAGAGTTTATACCCATGATATAAGAGTTAGAAATAAAAAAAGAAGAGAATAAATAAATTAAGAGGAAGAACTAGAAATTGGAAGGTGTTTTTGTGTTTCTTTTTGGAATGAATGAGGTGTTCTATTTATAGAGTTAGGATAGAATGCAAAATTATCGTTGCTAACATAAATTGAAGGTTGCATCACACTTATGAACGTTAATGAGAAAATAAAATTGTTCGTTTATGAACGTTAATGAGAAAATAAAAAATGTTGGTCGTTTATTTTGCAATAAATTCTTATTTTACAATAATCCCCCACATATTGCAAAAGATAGTAGGAAAAGATCTTTCACCTAAATAGTTTTGTCTCAAAATTGATTTCTCATTTTGTAGGTAACCATTTTTCTAATGATGTCCTCTTCTTGTAAAGCTTGAAAGCGATTTTATATAAAGCAATAACGCAAATCTTTATTTTGGTGACTAAATAAGATTGAAAGAAAGATAAAATTTTTTTTTTCTGGGTCTCATAAGATGTAATGAATCACAGTTGATATAGCAACTATATGAACCAGTCTTACATTGAGAAACTTAACATACAATGTAGTTGGTATAATAAGCTATATGAACCAAAAAACACTTGACGTGTGTTAGAGGTTTATTAATCACAATACACCCCACAATCCTTGTTGTTATCATTGTGTTGCGCTTATTAGACCATACACGTGTCAGGTATTCATGAGTGCTCCAGAGATCATGCCAAGATCTCATGCAAGCAGCCCCACTCGACACTCATATAGGTGATTTCATCAAGTGTATGCTGCAAATCATACACCACCCATAAGAGATATGAAAATCATTAAAAAGTTTGTTTAAGCTAAAATTCTTTCACCATATAGAATTTTAATGACAAAGTTTAACATCTCATAATGCAGTCTCTAGCACTTTCACACACACCAAAAGAATGGACATAATTGATTAAAATCAATTTAGTGCTATAAGAACTAACAATAGACTTGTTTTTATCTATATGAACCTTATTCATGGGATCTCCAATCACAAAAGTTGAGTTACCGTCACTTGTTTGTTTGCAAGTGGCTTAAGTCTCATTCCCCTCAATGTTTCTAATATCAATTGTCTTCCTAGAGGTTTTGTCAGTGGATTTGCTAGATTCAGTTCTGACTTCACATAATCAATGGAAATAGTTTCACTATTTAGCAACTGTTTTACCAAATTGTGTCTCAATTATATATGTCTATTATTTCCATTGTAATTCTTATTTTTAGTTATAACTATTACCGATTGGCAATCATAATGTATTGAAACAGATGAGGTTAGTTTTATTCCTAATGCAATATTCGCTAAGAAGTTTTTCAACCACTCAGCCTCATTACCAGCCATCTCAAGAGCAAGAAACTTTGATTCCATTATTGATGTTGCAATAATTGTTTGTTTGGTTGATTTTTATGTAATCGCACCACCTTCAAGTGTGAATACATAACCACTAGTGGATTTTGTATTATCTGAATCAGAGATCAAGTTTGCATCATTGTACCCTTCTAGTACATGGAGAAATCTACTATATTCAATGTCATAATCCATTGAACCTCTTAAGTATCTCTTACACTTACATATCAATATTCCTAATTAGAATATTAAGTGTATCTTCTTAGTCTACTTATTGAATAAGTAATATCAGGTTTTAGAAAAATTCATCAGATGCAATAAGCTCCCAAATATTTTGTGATACTAAAGTTGAGAATAGATTCTCCTCTACCTTTCATTAATTTAGAATTAACACCATAAGGGTTACTCATTGGTTTAAAGTCTTAAAACCAAAACTTAATAAGTTTCTCAATGTATTATTCTTGGGATAGTAATATACTATCTCCCTTCCTTATGATTCTATTACCTAAAATCACATTGGCTTCATCTATCTCTTTCATTTCAAAATTTGATCTTAGAAAGAATTTAGTTTTAGCAACAATCTCATTGCATTTAAAAAAAATTAACATGTCATCCACATACAAACATATAATGAAACAATCATTATTTCCAGATTTAGAGTACACACTTTTTTCACATATATTATTTTGTTTATCATGCATATTAATTAATCCTAGTCGTTGTAATTTCAAACATATAAGAAATTCACATGTCCTAATCTAGCATGTCATATATCATATGAATCAATAATATAAGCAGAATAACTTGATTCATTAATAATTTCAAAAACATTAAGTATGAAGAGTCCTTGATCACAATGTCCCTTTTCCATGAAAAAATTATTTTGTCATAACAATCTTGTCTAATTCAAATGACACTTTAACTCCTTGTTTTTCCAAGTATTGATACAGAGATTAAATTAACTCCGATAGAGGGCACATGCAGCACATCACTCAAGGCCAGAGTCTTCCTAGATGTGACTTTAAGAAGAACCTTTCCTTTTCTTAGGACAAGTTTTGTCTTGGAATCACCGAGGGACACATGTTCTTCTTCATCTCTTACATTAATGTAAAAGGTAAAGGCACTTATGTTTGCACATATATGCCTAGTAGTCGTCTACCACCCACTTGCTTACATTGGTCATCAGATTTAATTGAGAAACGACCTCAACAATGGTCTCATCTCCTTCAGCTATATTCCTTAGGAGGATTATCGTTTCTTACTCTACACCTACACTATGATGCATGATGGCCTAGCTTTTCACATACAAAGTAATTTCCTTTCTTCTTAAAGGTGGGGTAAGATGCATTGGGACTACATTTTTGAAAATTATTTTTCCTATTGTAATTGGGTTTGTGTTCGTACCTTTTTAGAGCAGATTTTTCTTGAGTAAAAGTGACTCCGTACATTCCTAAAAGGGTATTCTTGCCAACACCAGAAGTTATGTCAAAAGACCTCGACTTTTGATACTTCAGGAAGCGGGTTGTTGATGTCAACCATAAGTCCTTAAGATATTTGTAGAAATTGCTGACCAAATCACGAAATCCTTAATATTGTTGTAGAAATTGTTGACTAACTCACGACTTGTATTTCTTGAGGCGTGTAGATTCACTATTCTTAAGGACTTATCTACGGTGTATTACGCAAGTTCCCCAGGATACAACATAAACTTCTCATAAATTTCTAAGGATCTTAAAACTAGTAAAAAACTCTACACGAGTTTATATCCATGATATAATAGTTAGAAATAAGAAAAGAAGAGAACAAATAAATTAAGAGGGAGAGCTAGAAATTGGAAGGTACTTTATGCTTCTTTTTAGAACGAAGGAGGTGTTAAATTTATAAAACTAGGAGAAAATGCAAAATGATTGTTGGTGACATAAATTCAATGTACCATTGCATTTGTGAACGTTTATGAGACAATAAAGTTATATACTTATGAATGTTAATGAGAAAATAAAAATTATGGACCAATATTTAAAATTAATGTTTCTTTTGCAATAAATTCTTGTTTTACAATATAAAACACTTTTAATTTATGATTAAATCTAAAAAACTTATATTATTTTTCTTTTATTCTTAATTTTAAAATTTCTTTTTAAAGTACATAAACTTGTTTTACTTCATTATATCATTACTTGACTTTTACTAAATTGATATTTGATATTATTATTTCAGAATTATATAAATTATTATTTTTTATTCAAATTTGATAGATAGAATGAAATGTGTATCTTTTTATCATTAAATATTTAATAATATTATGTTTTTTACGTTATTTTATTTTATTTATTAAAGTATAATTAAATTAATATTTAAAACAATACTAGAATATGTGTGCACTAATACGAGTATACGACGAAGATATGAAATTATATCCATTAATATATAGATAATAAATTTATACAGTGAAAATAAAAATGAGATGCATATAAATATTTTATTTCACTTTAACAACTCAAAGTAAATCTTAAATTTTATTTTCGTTATATTTATTTTTCAATCCAATTTTTAGGTAAAAATACAATAATAAACTGAAATATCATTCAAACGTATTGTTAACAATATTAATTTAATTATATTCAGTTTAGTACAATGATTTTTCTTTTATAATTTTATGTTTCGATTGTTTCATTTAAAATATTCATTCCTATACATTAAAAAAAATTATATTTTTATTGGAATTTTTGTCAATTTCGATGATTTTAACTTCTGGAAAGTACTTTACTTGCGGTTAAAAAATCGTTGAGAAAAGTTATGTCATTAAAAAATTATTGGCGATTTTGTGAGAAACCACCGAAATTAGTAGAGGTTTTGGAAAAACTGTCGAAATTACGGGAATTTTAGAAAAACCGTCAGAATTAGCGGGAGTTTTGTTGGAACCGCTGAAATTAGTGAAAATTTTAAGAAAACTGACAATATTAACGAGGATTCCTTAGAAACTATTGATATTTGCAGGGATTGTGTTGAAACCGCCATAATTAACCAGGGTTCATCGTAAGAAATGTGTGCAGATTATTTTCTTTTAGTTTTTGATTTTGATAAAATGGTATTATGATTAAATTAATTTTATGAACCACAAAAACAATGAAATAATATGAACTAAAACATAATATTATATATAAAATAAACTACATTATTCAACCTTTTAATTCTATTAATGTGATTTATACATATATAAAAATTAGAAAAAAAAATGTTCAATCCAATTTTTAGGTAAAAATGTAATAATAAACTGAATATCATTCAAAACGTATTGTTAACAATATTATTTTAATTATATTCAGTTTACTACAATGATTTTTCTTTTTATATAATTTTATGTTTCTATTGTTTAATTTAAAATATCCATTCATTCCTATACTCTTTAGTTTCAAATTTGAGTTGATGTTTTATTTGCAAACTATGGTGTTTTTTTTTTAATTCTTAGACACAATTATAAATTGTTTTTATATTGATTAGATTCCTCTAAATGAAATTATAATATCCAATTAAGGTTGCTCTAAGATTCCTCTACAATTATATAATTAGATTCTAAAACTATGGGTATTAGTTTCCCTTTTTATACATTATTTCTTTAGTGTCGCAATTCGAATCATGTTAGGACGACAAACTAAAATAAAACAAGTTTAAAAAAAGTTTTTGAAGTTCTCATTCTAGTTTATTCTAGAAAAATTATTTAAAATCATAAAATAAAACATAATTTACGAGAATTAAATTTTGTGTTCAAAAATCAGTCATGCATAAAGAATATATTAACATCCAATTGCACCTACCCAAAAATAATATATTTTATTTAATTAAATGTGTGAAGTTGATATAATCTTTAAAATGTTTAATTTTTCCTTACAATAACAATCTAAAAAAATAAAAAGATAATTTTGGATTTTTTTTTAACCCGACACGAATTTATGTTATTCATGCGTATTCTCATTAAAATAAGTAACGATGTACCTTCACCGTTGAAAGGCAATAATTCAGCTATTCATCGAGGAGACAGTACCCTCAACCCTTTTCAGTGTCTAAAAATAAGAGAAGGGATAGAAAGTAGTGAGTTGAATCCCGGACAAGAAAAGATAATGAGTTCAGAAAAGTGTATAGATAGGAAGCACTATGTTCTGGTGCATGGGGCTTGCTATGGAGCTTGGGTTTGGTATAAGCTGAAGCCACGCTTGGAATCTGCAGGTCACAAGGTCTCGGTGCTGGACCTTGCAGCTTCTGGCACCAACATGCAGAAAATTGAACATGTTCATACTTTCTCACAGTATTCTCAACCTTTGTTGCAGCTATTGGCCTCACTTCCCCCAAATGATAAGGTCATTTTAGTTGGTCACAGTCTTGGAGGGCTCAACATCGCCCTTGCCATGGACAAGTTCCCAGAAAAGGTTGCTGTTGGTGTTTTCGTAACTGCTGTAATTCCAGACACTCAACACAAGCCATCCTATGTCTTGGAAAAGGTTAGTTTCTCATCTTCTTTGCAATAATTCATACATATTTTCTATCTTTTGTTTCTCCAAACCAAATGCAATGCTTAGGTTCATCTTGACTCATTTTGATAATGTTGTATTTGTTATTCAGATGCAACAGAATCGATTTTAATTAGGTCTGGTTAGGAGTCAAAAACCCACTCTCTTCGATCATAATTTACTTTTACTCTTTCAAACTTGACTTGTTTGCTGCAACACTAGTCAAATCCCGCAGAAAAACAGCAGTATCTGACATTATCAACGACAACACTCCGTCATCCCTGCTATTCGAAACTAATTAAAAAGCATGATTTGAGAGTTCGTGTGGGAAGAGGAAATTTATGGAAAGATAAATTTATTTTAAAATTTACTGATCTTAAAACAAATATTTATAGAAATAACTTGTAATTCAAAATATAATTTCATAAGGGTACTTCAAAAAATATTTTTAATCTTTTTACTTTTTAGTGCTCTTAATAGAGCTTTTGTTAGTTATTTTGTTCACATCTTGCATTGCATATACAATTTAAATCTTTCTTTTCTAAACTGGGATTATTAGTTTTTTTTAGAAGTTATGCATTTTTATACATTTTTAAACATAATTTTAGCTTTTTAAGAAGTTATAAATTTACGATATTTTTTTACTTTTTATATCTATAACTTTTAATTTTATTTATTTTATTTTATATACAATTTTTCATTTGATAATATGAGTGGAATAAAAGTTGCTGATAATACTGCATTGGAGACCATTATGGAAATGAGAGGTATAATATTTTGAAATAGAAATGAGTGTAGAATTACACAAAGTGGGGTGGGATATGAAAGCTGAAGGAATAATATACTCTGGTAGGGTTCCAGTAGGTGCAGCAAAATAAATGTCACTCAATATATTAAAATAAATAAAGCATGGACACTCGGAACTAAACCAAATATTGGCTTCCAAGTAATTAAATTTCAAGTATTTTAGAAATTTGGATAATTTTAATTTAATTTTTATTAATAATATTTATTTATATTTATTTTATTAAGTGTATAAAATTAATTTTATTTCTATTTAAGTATGTTTACTGATTGATTCTTCTGTTAATAAGATAATGTGCTCATTATTTTTCTTTTTTAACTTTCTCAAATTCTGTAATCAATTTGTTTATGGAAAAGAGCAAGATTATTCACAAGACCAAAAAATAGAAATAATGCCTATAAGGTTAAATGTTTAATATTTAATAAAAAATATTTAAATTTATTGTATAATTTAAATTTAATTAAACATATATTTTTATAAATTAATTTTCCCTTTTATTTGGTTTCAATACTAGATGAAGCAAAATAAAGTATAGAGGAAAACCATTTTTTTATCTTCTTTTCATTTGATGATTCTTTTTTTGTCCAGGTGCCACTGATTTTTTTAATTGCCACCTTGTGTATTGTTTGGACCATTCTTCTTTTTCAACTTAGAAGCAGAATGATTTGTTTAATTCATAAAAATGAAATTAAGTTAGATTTTTTATTTGATAGAAACAACTTAATGCAAAAATACAATTATGAATAAAATTGCAGAGTGTAAAAATAGTTTTTGACAAAATCAGTTATCATGTATACTTAGTAAAAATCATAAGGCTAGGTTTCGATCTGATCGTAAAATGTAACTAGAGTCATAAAGTTCATATTACGATTTCTATTCTCCATAATAGGGTCAAAATGAGAAAATTAAAAACAAAAATTATAGATATGGACATGAGTAAGTTGTGTTTATGACACAAATTTATTATATTATGAGCAAGTTGTATTTGCATGATAATTTTAATCTTTTCAAAATGAAGTTATGTTGCTTTTACATTATTTTTGTGTAAGAGGATAATTTTAGTGAGTCATATACAACTTTAAGTACGCTTAATATTGTTTTATTATTTTATTTTTTAATTTTAAATGGACATGATTGAGGCTATTTCAATTTATTGTTATACAAGTTGAAGTTGTACACGTGTCATGTACACTAAAGTCATACACTTTCAACACTACTTTTGCATGATTTTTTTTTTCTTTAGTTTTCGTTTATAATGACTTACAAGACACAGTTTTGTATAAAAAAATGTAATTGATATTTTACTATTAATTGTTTATGTAATTGATATTTTACTATTAATTGTTTATGTGAAAATTAATATTGTGTAATTATAAATAATATTTATTGAAAATATAAAAATTAGTATGAGGTTTGCGATTAGAAATATTCATATGTTTATATTAATATTTGTTTGATTATTTTGAGATAGTGAGAAAAAAATGAAACTATAAATTTCACTAGAAGATAAAAAAAAGAGAGGAAAGTTAATAATGAAAATTGTTATTAAATTTTAACTTCGTTGTTACATTATAAAAAATAATATATCTGTGAGATGTGTCACAAGGAGCTGAAGTGAATTTGTTGTTTTTGTCTTCGTGTTGCCATCTTCGTTATCGAATCCTTGCAAACACATTATGGATTGATAATAATCATGAATGATGCGTGATTGGATGCAAATAGAGGGGTGAAGTTGGAAGTTTCAAACATATTTATTTGATTGAAAAAATTAATTTGGTTAATTGAAAAAAATATTGTATGTGTTGTTGGTATAGAGATTGAAAATACATTTAGTGGTGATCATCCATGTATATAGACATGAGAGGTAGTTGAAGATTAGATTGACCAAATTCCTCATGAAATTGTTGACCATAAGAATAAGTGTAAAATAGAAGATGAAACACGTTATATAATTTGACTTTATAATTTTGTATATTTCATTTATGAACATCATATGCCTTAAATAGTCGTGAAATGAATATCATATGCTTTAAATAGAAAAAAATTGAGATAAATATAGTAATTTTAATTTTTAAGTATAAAACCAGTAATAATGACAATTAAATCACAACAGATTGTGACAATAAATAAAAATGATAACATGATAATCATATATCAAATAAATTATGATTCAAATGAAATTACTAAATTATTCCAAATTTAAGTTTATTTAAATTTTTTTTTTCATAAACTTAAATTTTCTATCCTTTTTTCTTACATCTCGGCTTTCCATATGTATCATCCAACATCAGGCTTGATTCTTCTAATGAGATTCGGGTTTTTCATTTTTTTCATGAATGACTTCTCCATTGTTTTAACCAATTTCCTAATTATGTTTGTTGACTTTATTTTCATTATGATCGTCCTTTTCTTGACTTTGACCGACTTGTCTTTAATATTTGTTTATTTGTTATTTTCCATGACTGTCTTCCTAATAACCTTACTGCTACCACAATTTATTGCAGCTTCAACTCTTTTATAATTTTCTTCGCGATTATTCCCACACTCATTATTCATCATTCTACTTCCAATATCATTGTTTCAAAAATTTGATTTTTCAATGGCTACTTCACTATAATGGTGGTTCTCTTTGCTAGCAATTGTAGGCTCTTGTTTCATATTGTCATATGCCAACTCCTTCCATATTTGGTTCTCTAAGCTAAGATTCTTCACTTTTTCTTGGAGCATCCAATTGACTTTCTCTAAACACATTATTTCATCATTTTTTTCTTTTAGTTTCTTCTCCACGATCTCTTGTATTATTTTTACCAACATCTTCAATTGTCTCACTCGCTATTCCTTAAGCTGCAACAATTTTTTCGTTTTTTATTCTCGCCATTTCCATCTCTAGGTTTGTCACCCTCATCATCATGACCTCTGACATCTTTGTCGAGCTCTACATGACCTTCACCATCTTTGTCGAGCTTTGCACATCCTCAACCATCTTTTCCGAGCTCTACATGTCCCTTTTTGGGCTATCCACACTCTTTGCCAAGCTTTCAAGGCATACCATCAAGTTGGCAGGGTTGTCCTTGCATTTTGCCGAGTTATGTAGTCGTTGAACCGAGCAAGTCAGGCTCTCTAATGGCTTGTCTCAACTTCCTTCCTGCTTTCCTAGGCTCACTGAGCTCTCCAACTGCTCATCGTTCGAGCTCTTCATCGCAATCTTTTCTTTTTTTTTAAGCTCTCTACTGAGCTCTCAAACAACTCAACTAAGCTTCCCACTTGCTCTACCAAGCCAACCTTGCTCTCCACTAGGCTCAGTACCGAGCTCTCTACGCATTCTGTTGAGCTTTTCACCTACATCGAGCTTTATGCTTTTGAGCTCTCTTCCAAAACTCTTGAGCTCTTCATGCTCAATGTTGAGCTCTTCATGCTACTCAGCAACATTGCCAAGCTTTTCTCGTCATGCACCATTCTTGTTGAGCTCTTCTCATCACTCGTCGAGTTGTTCTCCTTGTTTGGCACCCTTGTTGAGCTCTTCTTTCACTCGTTGAGCTCTTCTAACCTGTACTTGCCGATTTTTCATTGTGGTCAGCCCTTGACCACCATGCCATCATGGAACCCGGATGTAGCCCAACATCTGGTCTATAGTTGTGCTGATTGGTTTTTGACCTCTAGCTCGACAGCTCGACCTTCAACCTCTAGCTCGTCAACTCAACCTTCAAGCTCTTCAATATCAAAAGAATTATTTCTTCGTCATCTTTCTCTACAAGGAGATTCTTCTCCTTCTCCTTCTCAACTCAGCAAAATTTTGCTGTGACCACCTTTGCCACAGTTATAGCAACTTATTAATCTGCACTCATTTGTGTAATGTCCGTGTTTGCCACACTTAAAACACTTCACTCTTAACCGACCTTCTCGACCTTTCTCTTATTCTCAATCACGCCAATTCTACTTATCAGTTTTTACTTCCTTGTCATGCTAAAAAACACCTCTACCATATCCTGCAAGAGCTCGGCCCTGAGTGATGAAGTTGTTTTAGTCTCACACAACTTTTATAGGAATGGTGAAGTCATGTAGATCAAATACAATTTTGATTAGTGTTAAAAGAAATAATCTAGAATATACATTTAGTGTATTTTAGGTTAAATTGAATTCGTGCAAGACAAAAAAAAAATCAATGTACTTTGAGTTCAACTAAAATCGTGAAGTTAGCATAACCTTCAATAATATATTTTGAGTTGAATTGAAGTTGTGCATGATAGACACAACTTTAGTATATTTTAAGTTGAACTAAAGTTACACAATTTGAGTATATTTTAGGCATATTCGGAGTATTTATAGTTGTGCCTTTTAGTTATATTTTTAATATAAATTTATTTGTAATAGATATTTTTACCATTTAAAAAATAAAGAATAAAGTAATTAATATGTTATTATTAAATGTTTATATAAATTAACTTTTATAAAAAATTAAAATTAATATTATGTAATTATAGAAAAGGTAAGAAAAAAAATATTATAGGAGATTTATATATTAAAATATGGAAATTAATATAATTTTTGTAATTAGGGATGACATGGAAATTAATATTTTCACTTGAATATTTTTATTTTTGTTTAATTATTTTGTGGGATAGTTGACAAAAGAAAAGAAAAAGGTAAGCAATGATTGGGAGTGGAAAATAAAAGAAGAATGAAAGTGGTAATAGAAATGAAACTAAACTTTAAGTTCAACATTGTCTATATATTGACAATTGACTCTATTATGATCTTGATTCATACCAATTTTGCTATTGTCCAATTTTGACACTGTTATACAGAGTCAAATTAAATGAATTATTTGATTGTGGATAGAAATGAAAAAAAATTGTGCTCTTAAATATTTGTAGATAAAATTCATGTTGGATAATTGATGTTTGTATATCTATTATTCACGTATAACAAATAATATGTATTTTAATATTTGTTTATAAACAAATTAGATATAAATATTATACTATTCATACTTGTAAGTATATGTTATTTACTAAAACATAATATTAAAACTTAATTTATATTTTATTAAATTAAAATTTAATTTTAATTTATATTTTATTAGTTTAAATTTAATTTTATATTTTTTTAATTTTATTTATATTTATTTTAAAAATTTATAAAATACTTTTTTTTTAAATATCAGCAGATAAATACCTTAAAATTTTCAAAACTCATAAATATTTTTTAAACAAGTATCTAATCGATAATAAGACAGATAATGGATCATAAATATTATCTATATCCAACCTGAGTTATTTTCCTCCCAAATTATGAAAGAGTTTCAAACTCTTTTGAATACCTTGTCATGATTTCATAGGTGTTTGTTTATATTATCATTTACAGTAATGACATTTGTTGTTCCAGTTTACAACTTCAACAATAGTTAGAAGGCTTATAAAATCAAATTTCATCTAGTTTAAAATGAGAATTATTTGTCTGTTTACATAGGACTAAATACTACTCTCGTAAGGATTCAAGAAGACCAAATACTACTAGTAAACGAATGATCCAAGTCTAAATAAGAAAAAAAAAGTACTTATTGTATGAATGAAGGTTATAAAAGGACCAATTATGCAAGTCCATATAGGCAATGTTGAAATTAAAGTTTAATTTCAATTTCTTTTATTAAGTTCATTCTTCTTTTATTTTTAACTCTTCATTTAACACTAATCGAAGAAGTGTTTGACCTATATGTCGTCTTCTCATAGCATGATTTCTTCATGAAGTCGTGTTATCGTGGTTTTACTTACTCAGACAGGTAAAGTTGATATTTTTTCCCATTTGTGTAATTTGAGTGCAAAGTTGTTTCATTCTAATAAATTTTCTATTTTGTTTAAAAATATTTTAATAAGTATAAATGTTTTTTTGTTGAAGTAAAATATTGTTATATGGACAGTATACTTATTAACATTTTTTAACTTTAGCCAACAAACTATTCACGCACATATATAGTCATAAAAAAGCCATTTACTAATATTTTTCAATTAACATAGTTAATATGCCTTTTTACGCAAAATAAATAAAGTATTGAGGGTATGACATATTGATGATAATATTATGAAGTTGTTGTATAATAAGTCTGAGAATTATTTATCATATAATATATCATTACATAAAAAAACCTATATCAAAATATCATTTTCTTAAATCAAATGAAACCAGTTAGTATTTTGTAAATAGATTTACATGTTATAATTTATTTATTTTTTAAAAAAGTGAGAAATATTTACTTATTATAGTCATTTTGTTTTTTTCTTTAGTTGATTGAGACTACCTTGGGAACGAATTGGTTGGACACTGAGTTCTCTAAGAGTGAAAATAAAACGACAATTGTGTTTGGTCCCAAATTTCTGTCCAAGAAACTGTACCAAGCTTCTTCCATTGAGGTAAGAAGATGTTAAAATCTTATTGTCGAAACCAAGTGACATGGTTTTGTAATAGTGATCGGATTTTGCAGGATATAGAATTGGCGACGATCTTATTAAGACCAGGATCCCTCTTTATAGAAGACTTGTCCCAACAGACCAACTTCTCTATGCAGAGATATGGGTCAGTTCCTCTTGTTTTTATTGTTTCCACTGAGGACAATGAAATTCCACTGAATTTTCAGCTCTGGATGATTCAAAATGCTGGAATGAATGTGGAGGTTCTGGAGATCAAAGGTGCAGACCATATGCTTATGATTAGCAAGCCACAAGAACTATCTCATTCTCTCCTGCATATAGCTACTAAATATGCATGAATTCATCCACCCTTTATTTCTTGTCTTTTGTTCAATGAGTGAAACTTCTCAAATAAATTATGTTTATGTTGTGTTCTTAGTGTCTTTTGTTTAGAGAATTGATGTTTGACACTCCATTATTAATCACTTTATTTCTTGGATGAAATAAAGTTTTGTATTTGTAAAAAAAGTAAAATATGAACACTAGTCTATGTTAAAATTGATGAAAGTTAATCTTGTTTAGGATACTATTTCGTACAAAGAAATTATATTTTATGATATTTAACCTAAAATATATTTTAGTTAACTGTTATCGTTATATAAATTTTATCATCAAACTTTGCAATTCTTTTCATATTTCACCGGTCCATTAAATTTTTAAAGGATTAATAATAGGCTAGAAACAAGTTTTTAAAAGATAAAAACAAAGTTGACTATATTTAATTGTGTTTTTAAGCAATAATGTTGTGGATTAACTTCCAAATGGTGACAAATATTCACATTGTATAATTTCCTAGGTTTAACATACCAGGAATTACATTATAATAGATAGAATAATGCTCATATTTGTTATATTGGTAAGGTTCTACAATAAAATTAGAAAATTTATCTGAATTCATAATACATTTCAGAAAAAAGATAAAGAGTTCCCATATAACACCAAAGCCTTATCCAAACAAAGTCTTCCCAACATCTCAATGAAATGATGTTGAGCCCCACGTAGCACCACACAAATGTTCGCTACTTATAATCAACAAATCTTAAAAGAAAATTCTTAAATACATAAATTATTTACATTTATTTAATATTAGTTTTCTTTACTTTTTATTCTATATTATATATTAAATGAACGTAAAAGTATCTCTTCTTATCTTTACTTAATCTTAGAAAAATGTCCATGTTGTCCATACCCAGTAAACCCGAGTGAACTCCAGTTGGTCAGATTTCATCAATGCAATATGATATGTTTTTAGCTTTCACCATCCATTATTAAATAACTGATATTCAAAAGTCGTTTTTAACAGTCAATCATGATCTATATAATATGTCTAATATATCTTTTCCATCATTCATATATTATCAGTTTTTTTCTTTCTTTTAAAATACACAGAAGATTTCGTGTTAATAAATTGTGACTAATATTATAATATCGTATTTAATATTTTAAAACTTTTACATAATAAATGTATAAATTCTTTTATTTATATATTATTTATTTTACTTACTTTTATTTAATATTGTCACATCCCATAAAAATCTCAAATTTGGTGGTGTTATGTCTCATAAATTCCCCACACGAGTGGGACACGTGTCACCGAGAGGGGATGAAGGTGCTCAGGAAGTGGAAACCAGGTGGCAAACAGGGAATGGACTGATCGATTTTGGAGGTGGTATTTAAGACGGGATTTTCAAAAACGGTGCCATTTTCTCTGCATGTAAACCTTCTCCAAATTTTCTGAAACTCAATTCTCCTCCTTCTCTCTAAAACGCCAACAACCTCTCTCTAGATTTCTGACTTTGTTACTGTTTCGATCATCATTCAGACCACCATTTGAGGTTTCCGGCGTCTAGTTCTTCATCTTAACCGGTCGATTTTCTTTGTGGAGCTGGTAAACTCCAAAACCTTTTCTTCCTTCAAAGCCTATTTTCCTTTTCAGACATATGTGATCACTGTTTCTGGGGTGCATGTAATTCTTCCAACCTTTTCTGATCCCGATCTTAACTCTTAATGTTAGGTGCCTTTTTATTCTAAAAATCTGAACGTGTAGGAAGACCAGGCTCTTGATTTCTCATCTCAATATCACTTAAAAAACTTAGGATTTCTGGAATTTAGAGGTAAGGGAAGCTTATAGATTTAATTACGATTTCTGCACTTTGAATATGGTATGCTTGAATGATTTTACATGTATGAGTTGGTTGAATTGGTGATACTGCATGTTTGTTTGAACGTATGAATAACTGAAAAACAGATATAGAGTTAAGTTGATAACTTAGTAAAATATTGAAATTGTAGCCGAGGGTCATTAGGACCGTTCGATTTCCCCTAAAACGATCGGCCTTGATTGAATTTTCTCTGTAGGAATCAATTGATGACCAGTCGGTCTTATGGTATTTGTATTGGAAACTTAATATCTTGTTTAACTAGTCTCTCAAAATAAATCACCTATTTAAGAACGTTCGGTCTTATACTGGGCGTTCCGCAAACTTAAAGTACTCGGTCATAGATCGAGTGCTAGGTCTTAGGGAGTACTCGGTCATAGACTAAGTACTCCGTAATGGTATTCAAACATTCTTTAAAGAGTACTTGGTCTTGACGTACTCGGTCTTATATTAATCCTCTCCTTTTGAAGAGCGTTCGGTTTATATTGATAATATTTATTGTTGAGTTTTCGGCCTTAGGAGATACTCAGTCATGAATTAGTATTTCCATAATTCAAGTACTCGGTCTTACATGGGGTACTCGGTCTCGAACCGTTCGGTCACAAACTGACAATTCATTGTATTCAAAGTGCTCGGCCTCGTATTAATACCATTTCATTTGAAGAGTGCTTGGTCTTATACTGACACCTGATTTTCCTTAAGAGTGATCGATCTTGATCTGTCACTCGGTTTCTTGAAGAGAACATCCTTTATACTAAATTGTTCGAACTCAATCACGAAGTATTCGGTCATGTCCATAAATTATTTATACCTTATAACCTTTGCTTGGTCTTGAATAGTATTCGGTTTAACCTTCAGTATTTGATCGTTCGGTCACTTCCTAAAGTACATTCTTTATTCAGTTTTCTTCCTCATTACTGGACCGTCTGATCACCTTCATAAGTTATATAATGATTCTGAAAGTAATAATATGTATTCGGTCTAAATTGGTTGTTTTTGGTTATGTAAGAGAATTCCAAGGGAGGAATATCTCATGATTGGTGATGAGTAGTAAAGTATGAACATGGTCAGACTCTGCTGTCGTTTTGTTCCTGATATTCCGTGATGACGCCTTCTCATGTAGAGAAAGGTTATTCATGTGTGGGAATGGCAGGAGGTCCGCGATCATAAGACCAGATGATCGTTTTAGGACTAACCTCGGGTGACAGCTGATGAGTATGCCAGCTACTACACCACACCGGGTGCTAGAAACGTCGAGTTACATGGTTCATACAGTCCAAACAGTGTCAAAAGTTGTCGGTTATGATAGTTTAAACGTTCGGTTTTTAGTTGTTACACTTGTATGATGATTGCATGTTTGAAAAAAATGTTTTGATCATGTTTCTTTGATGTTAAAAATATATGTGAGTCGGATTAATTAAATTGCATAAGCTTACCCTTATTTTTCCTGTCATGACCTTGTTGTCGTTCGGTATTGGCCGTTCGGTCATTCTCTTCACTGCGATGATCATCCATTGGATGTGAGCAAAAGGTGTTATTGAAGATTCCTTGGAGGACGCCATGTTGACTGAACAACCTGAAGATAGTGTAGGACTGTCTGATCCATAGATTAGGTTTCTTTTATAGTACTCTTGTACAGTTAACCGTTCGGTCTTTATGTACATTCTATTATTGTAATAAGTTCAAATTCTATATGATATTTCATATTCCTTTTATCTTCAAATGTATATTTCTCCACTGTTCTCTATTATTGTTTTTGTTATCTCCTTAAAAAAATTATAGCTTTCAACCTATATTTATTGGAATGTTACATATATTAATTTTTCGACTCACTTTAAATTCTTAACATATATGTCTAGAATAAAAGAGACCTTTTTATTTACTCTAAATAATACAAGAATGGGAAGAAAAACATTTGACGCAACAATAATTAATTGTTTGCCCGAAATAATGCCAGAATTGATAGAAAATCGAAATTCATGAAAAAGAAACAATAATTGATTGTTTGTACTGAACAATACAGAAGAAAACAAAGTTGGTGATAAAGCAACAAAATTTAATTGTTTGTCGTGTGGAGTACGGGAATGGATTGAAAAGACAAAATAGAAAATGATAAAAATACAATAATTAAGTATTTAGCCTAAATAATACAATAATTGATAGAAGAAGTGCATTATATGACCGTGGGTTAGGCAAGAAATTAGACAGTTATTTGTCATGTGCGGAACGGTCCAACTTTTATAAGATTATTATCAACATTAATTAGTTTAGAATAAAGTAAGATTATTATTAATTAACTAACTGTACTTAGGTTCTTATCGATTCAAAATTCATTTTAAAAATTGTAAATAAAAGTTTAAGATAAAAAGATAAGTAATTATATTTAATACACACATTAACGATTATAAATGTCAAATAATCACTTATCATTAGAATATCTTATGCATATAATCTCAAGTTAACTAAACAAACATTTAAGACGTAAAGTACCAAAAACTAATACTTGAACGATAAAACATACATTATATAACAAAACAGATAACCTCAATTTTATAAAAAAAAAAAAAACAAAGTAGAAAAAATAATTAAGTTAGCATGGTAAGGTGATTAACAGAAAATGTAGAGACATGTAAGATATCATATAAACTCTCTCTTGTGTGTGTTTTTGTGTGTGAAGAGACTTATTTTATCTACTATATTTGATATAGTTTTTAATCTAAAATCTTAAAATTATGGTGATTTTTACTTATATCGTATTGTTGTTGTTATAACTTTTTAAACAATCATATACTTATATTTATTTGTGATCATGGTGTTGTTATTATGTTAATCTGATAGTATTAATGAGTTTTTTTTTATATATAAGAAGTTCATTAAAAATATGAGTTTTTTCATGTGTGTGACATGAGTTTTATTGCACATAAAACATTTAAATATTACTTTTAACTTAAAATTTTAAAATAATAAATTTATGACTCTTTCATTTTATATGTATAACTCTTGATGTAAAATTTAAACTTACTTAAATTATTTCTATCAATATTTTCTCTCTATATATATGGTTTATAAACACAAGCAAACACATGAAAATAGTTTATAGAAACAAATCAAAGCAAATCGAGCAGTGATACCCGACGATTGAAACGAGTTTAAGACAAAAGTTACAACAAATAGTTTTTATATAATTGTGGCTTCTCTTTTAAAACATGCATGTGATCAATGATTAAATGTTTGTGATTATTTAATATGAGATTAAGAAAGCAATATGTTCATAGTAAAAGCTAATGTGGTGTTTGCTATTATATTACGTCAAAAACAAAACTGAAGAAACAATAATTGCTCAGAGAAAAATACAACTTTTGTCAGATGTACTAACCCATCTAGTTTAGATGATTGGATATTGAACTTTGTTGTCGTTAATGTAGTCAAAATAGATTAAAATTTATGGATTAGTCCGGTTCATTATAGGTTTAAGTTAGATTGAATTTAAAAATATTATAATTTTGGCATATATTAAAATTGAACTTGATTCACTAAAATCTTGATTTACACTTTGGTTAAACTTGTCAAATTACTCATCATTCAATCTAGAAATTTTAAATTATATTAAAAAAATAAAAATCTTAAGTTTAAATATATTATAAATTTATCCATTTAAAACTTTATTATTATAAATAGATAAATAACCATAATAATTTGATATTAGATATATTCCATATTATATATATATATATATATATATATATATATATATATATATTTTATAAATTGTATTTTGAGTTTAACCTGATTTTAAATTTATTATATATAGAATTTAACATAATTTTAAATTAAATCATATTTAGATTTTAATTAGAAAAAATGTTATTTATTTTATGATGGAAGAAAATTAAATGAATGAATAAATCAATTCATTAAACCCGTGGTGATACCAAATTCAAATTTTTTGAATTTATTAAAATTAAATTATTTATGGGTGTTGTTCCCTTCACCTAACTTTTTCTCCCTCCACCTATCCAATCTTCTGCAAAAAAATTTTAATTACAAAAATAACTTTTTTTTACTTTTTTTTTTTACTTTTAACCCTATAAACCCTAAATTTCTATCATTTTGAGTTGTTTCACTTTCCACTCTCCTTCTCTATTTTTAGATTCTCACTCCTAATTCTCACATCCGTTTGATTTTCTCCTAACTCTTACTTTTCTTTTTCATCCATTGTGACCACATAACATATCCGTTTAACTGATGAAATAAACTAAATTTAAATAATCAATTAAATAAAACAAAAATCAATTTAAATAAATTAATAATTATTATTTCATTAAATAAAATAAAATTAATTTACATATAATTACAAAACATATTATAAAAAAACTAAATATTTTAAATACTAAATAAATTAATTTAAAATACATTAATTTAATAAACTAAAATCTACTAAAACAATAAAAAATAAAAAATCAATCTTCAACGGATGTGGCCACATCCGTTAACTATGGATGTGGTATATCTGTTTAACTAATAAAATAAACTAAATTTAAATAATCAATTAAATAAAACAAAATCAATTTAATTAAATTAATAATAATTATTTCATTAAATAAAATAAAATTAATTTTCTTATAATTACCTAACATATTATAAAAAAACTAAAAAATTTTAAATATTAAATTTATTAATTTAAAATACAATAATTTAATAAACTAAAAACTACAAAAAAAATTAAAAAAAAAAATCAACCTTCAATGGATGTGGCCACATCCGTGGCATATCCGTTTAAATATCAAAAATCAAAATAATAAAAAAATATAAATATACATTCCACGGATTAGGCATATCTGAATGTGTTGACATCCGTTTCAATTTAATGTTTTTTAACAATATTTATAACATTATTAAATATATGGAAATAAAATAAAAAAATACAAAAACATAAATATATATCTACAAATAAAATAAATTATTAAATCCAAAATAATCTAAAATAAACAATAAAGTAAAATAATCTAAAAGAATATAAAGAATAAACTAAAATAATAAAAAAAAAGTTATGATAATCTTTTAATGGATATGATAATTCGTCGACGAATATTAACATCCGTTGAAGGGGTAACAGATATCAACATCTGTTTTCTCTCCGTCGACGGATTATCACATTGAAAGATTACCATAATTTTTTTTCGTACTTGGAACGAAACTTTCCTCTACTGTCTCTGATAACCACCACCACCAACACCGAATTCTGTCACCACTAATTTCTTGCACCACTTGCAACCTCCCACCAAGTAAAGCCCACCACTACACACACTTTCAGAGAGGACAATAAAACAGAGGAAAAAGAAAGAAAGTAATAGTTGATTTCTGTGTGCAAGTTCGGTGTGGGTGCATTCTTATAAAAGGAGAACCATTAATGTAATTATTGAAATAGGTTAATATTGGTGAAAATTCATTGCACAATAAATAAGGACAAATTTGTCATGAAAAGATGGATGGAGTATTAGGTGGTGTGGAAAGAGCAACCTTCATTATTTATTAAAGGAACAACTCGTAATTAAGAAAACCAAATCTTGTGAGATTACCCGTTTTACCAGTATTTGTTGTCGTGATGTGGCATGTGATTCACTTCTTAGTTTCAATTATTTGCTACAACGAGATTTGCAACTTTTCGACAGTCAAATAAATTATGAACAGTCTAAAAAGTACAAGGCGGTGCAGTCTTCGAAAATCATATGAAAGAGAACAGTTTTATAAGTTTGCAACTTTCTCGTTCACGGTAGAGAATCAGCAAATTTTTCTTAAAGTATTTATTGAGAAAAACTTATAAGTTGAAAATAATTTATAAGTACAATTATGTATCTTCAAATTATAAGTTAACTATTACTACATTTTGTATTTAATTGTTATAGTTTTTTTTTCATACTTTTAGATAACACTTCATTTTTATGTTTATTTTTTCATAAAAGATTTAACTTTAACTTATTTATTTAATATAAATGATAACTTTATGTTTATTTAGTTTATTTAATTTTATTATGAAATATAAACTTATGACGTAGAATAAATATGTAAAATATTAAAAATAATTGTTATAATATTTGTATAAATATTTTTCTTTTATGATTTTGTCTAGTAGATTTGTAAGCCAATTGTTATATAAAACACTAACAAAAAATAATGAATAAAATATAATTTGTCTTTAAATATTGACAAAAAAATGAAACTTATATATATATATATATATATATATATATATATATATTTATATTCTCGTATATAACTTTCTTACCTAATGTTTATCTTATTTTAGATATACTCATATAAATTATTATTAAAATATAATTTATATCTGTTTGTTATTATTTAAAAACAATAGAGTATAAAAAGATTAAATTGTGTTTTAATAATATATAATGACTTATTTGAAACGGATGATAAACGTGGAAAACGAAAGTCGCTTTCAATAATTTAGTAATATTTGAAGACAGACTAACTTCAAAAAATCTACATTTTTTCATTCAACTATATGGACAATAATAAAAAACTGGTTTAATTCTATTTAGTTCTCGCTTCGCTACAGTTTTTCCTTCACATAATTTCACTCCATTTTATCAAAATTTAGAATATTTAATTTGCAAATTACATAAGCTAAAAATGTAAGCGTGTCCTTAAATTAATTTATTTAAGATGAGCGGTAAATTATTCAATAATAATATAAAGAAAAAGGCTCTTATCAAATAGGTAACAGTGAATTTGAATTTATGATTTGTTTGGATTGGAAAAGGAGAGGAAAAAGGGAAAAAAAAGGGGGGGGGGGAAGTATATTATTTGAATGGAGAAAAAAAATATATAAAGTGAAAGAAAATAAAAAGAAATGTCAAAGTTGATATAATTGGTGTAATTTTTTTTGTATATTAATATGTTTGAAAACTAAGTAATAAATAAAATTTTAAAAATATTTTGATGTAAATAAAATAATTTTTAAAATATAAATTATATTTAAAATAAATTTTGATTTAAAAAATTATCGTAATATGCAGATAAAATATAAATAACTTTAATAATTATTTAAAAAATAATTAACAAATAATAGTTATTTTAAAAAATTTAAATGTATTTATTTAAATAAGTGATTTCACATGAATTATTAAAACGGGATGGACGGCAGTTCCACACTCTTCTTCCATAGCTGATATTAAGTTTCGTCGAGAGAGACATCACTTCCATAATCCTTGAATGTTCCACACATGCACCCACTCAATGCATTCACAACATTATCCAAAAAGCCCTCCTAAAAGGTCAAAGACTCGTACTTTCACATCTTTATGTAATGTTCAAAGTTTTGTATCCATTCAAAATAAAATTAATTTAAAGTATGTAAATAAAAACCAAATAGTTCGGGATGTAATATAACAAGTAACGTTCCTAGTCTTACGAGTGAGCTCAAATGCCAATGTAAAAATGAAGGTAAATAAACATTAGTCAAAAAAAACCATTTTTTATACTGTAAGAAAAAAGTAAAATTTATCAAAAACACTAAAAATTTGTTGATAAAGATTTTTTTACAAGTTATAGATGAACTCGAATCCAATAATAATAATAATAATAATAATAATAATAATAATAATAATAATAATAATAATATTTATAAATGAAATTTTATATTTCTCAATAATTATCAACAAAAAGTTTGTTAATAAAGAAAGAAAAAACTCATTGGTAAATATAATAAAAATTTGTTGATAAATTTATTCATCAAATATCACGATCAATCTGATTCACTTTCTTCTTTTTCTCTCGTTCTTCTTTCTTAGTTTATCATTTTTTTTATGAATGTCCTCCTTATTTCTAAACCAAATAAAAAATCTTCTTCATTCTAATACTAAAACCAAAAACCCAATCTAAATAGTCTAATTGTTTTAGAAACTTTAAAATTGGAAAAAATTCTCCATCTATTTTACCAATAGCCTTCTTTTCTTCATCTCAACCAATCAAGCAATTCCAGCCATAGAATTTTCTTCTTCCTTGCAAGTTTTAAAACACATATGTGGCTAATTCAAGATTTGTGTTGCTCCTTCGTCACTCCCAAGTAGCTCCTTATAGGTTTCGCAACATAGGTGTTTTTCCTTTGTCACATGCGGAGGTTCTATGTGCTTGACAAAAGATATGGCGGTGTGCACAACTGCTATGATAGTTTTATTGTGCTTTTGCATGATGTAATGTCTAGATTTAACGCTTTGCAGTCGTCACGATGGGGAATTGTGGTGGTGAGCAGCGGTTGCTTGTGTTTTCGGCAATGAAGGCGTGATGCTTCATCTTCTCAATTGGTATATGCACTTTTTTGACACATCCATCTATCTTTGTTCTGCTTTGCTCAAGCTACAATGGAGAAATGTGAGCTGCTCCTTCGTTTTCCTTGACCAATGTTTTCAGGAGTTTTGCTTTCGAGTCATCTTTATTATTTAGGCGACAAAATTGTTGGTTTTTTATCAATGGATTTTTTTTTGTTGGTAAATAAAATATGAATTACAATAGATTTACCGATAGATTTTTTGTCGATAAATAAAATATATATTCTTGATGAAAAAAATCCATCGATAATAAATTCATTGGTAATAAAAGTTTACCTAAAAATTTATATTTGTCGGTAAAATTTTGTCAATAATTCTACGATTTTTTTAGTGATAATAATTATTTATATCGATTATAATCTATTAGCTATAAAAAGTACCAATGACGTAATTATAAATATAATAAAACTTTTTATACCGATTATAGTATAAAAGGTATCAAAAGTGGAGGCAATAATATTTTTATAACGAAGAAACAAACTTTTTATACCAGTTCTATTTATAACTGGTATAGAAAGTGTGTAATGACATTTTTGTAATGAAAAAGAAAACTTTCTATATTTGTTCTAACTATAACTCATATAAAAAGTAGAAGCAATTACATTTTTGTATTAAATAAAAAAGTGATACATTGACATTTTTATAATAAAAGAGACAACCTTCTGTATCAATTCTAATTATAACTGATATAAAAAGAAGTTTTTATTTATATTTTTTATAAAAAGAGGGTTCCCAAATTACTAACACTTATTCTCCTATTTCCTCTTTCTTGCTCTTGCCTCCTTTTCCTTCATCATCAGACAAAATTGTTCACCAACATCCTGGAAACATTATGGGACAAAGCTTCAACCATGATTTCTTCCGTTTTGTAATCGGTGTAGCTATCAAAGTAGTAGTAGAGAATGTCCAACATTTTGGTCATTTCAATCCAAACCAATTCAGTAGGAAGATTGAACCTTCATGCCAAGTCAGAGAATGAGGAAAGTGTAGACTACATGTGTGACAGGGTTTCCTTCGGTGGTGGTGGGAACTATGAGTTTAAACATGACATTTGAGGTGCACTACTTGAGCTTGAATACGTAGTGGTAGTAATCAACAACAATGTTGTTGATAGGGAAGAAGCCAATGTCGAAGCCGTTAGATAAGGGGAGGTGATCAGGAGGAATGTGAGCTTGGTAGATTTGGACCACCATCACTCCGTTCTCTTCATCCATAATAACCAACATTTTCAAGTTCTTTTTCTTATTCTGCTTTAAAACAAATTGTAAAGAGGTACTCAAAATCCACACCTCTACTCCTTGTTAATTTGTGGAAAAAGTTGCACAGTAACACTGAGTTATTCATGGATGGATGAACTCCCAAAATATCTGTTTTAAGGTTTGAAAGATTAGGAAAGAAATGTTCCACTCTTTCAAATAATTTTTTATATCAATTGTGTATTTAATCGGTATAAAAAATAACACTTTTTATATAGATTCTAGAATTAGATAAAAAATAAAAACTTTTTATATCATTTGTATTTATATTGATTCTTAAATTGATATAAAAAATCGCCATAATAAAAACTTTTTCTTTTAAGATCTACTTTTTTGAGATTGAAGGGTTTATTACACTGTAAAATAATGTTATTAAAAAAAAAAAAAGAAGAAGAAGGAAAGAACAGAATGCACCCACTTGTAAACGTTTGCGCAGCCCACTTAAAAACTTGACATGTGCGCTCATTCTCTATAAAGCTCTTTTTCCTGTGTGCTATTTTTTTCCTTGTCGCATTTAGTTTCGTGAAAAATTTGTGCACAATATGTGTTGAGAAGGAAAAAAAGAAAATGTGAATCATGATTTGACTTTTCAAAATTTGAAAAACCTTGACCCATTACTCACTATAAATAGAGAAGAGAAATGCAAAGTAATTACTACAAGCCTGAGAAGAAAAAATGGGTTCAGAAAATAAGCATTTTGTTCTGGTGCATGGGGCTTGCCATGGAGCTTGGTGCTGGTACAAGCTCAAGCCCCGCTTGGAATCTGCTGGCCACAAGGTCACCGTGCTCGACCTTGCAGCTTCCGGCATCAACCTGCAGAAAATTGAAGATGTTCATACTTTCTCACAGTACTCTGAACCTTTGCTGCAGCTATTGGCAACAATTCCCCCAAATGAAAAGGTTATTCTGGTCGGTCATAGCCTTGGGGGACTCAACATAGCATTTGCCATGGAGAAATTCCCAGAAAAAGTTGCGGTTGGTGTTTTCTTAACGGCTTTTACTCCAGACATTGAACACCAACCATCTTATGTTCTGGAAAAGGTATGCTTCTGATACTTCATACTACCACTGCAAATTTTTGACCTATTTTCTTAGCAAAGTGAAATGCCTGCCCAATTAATGCAAATAATGTAACTCATTGACAGACAAAAGTCACTATTCAATTAAATAAAGTAGAAGACAAAAAACTTTTATGTTGTCGTTTTCTCTTCCTTTTTCCTTACATAATTAACCTTATACCACGTTGAAACATTCAAAACAGTGATCCGACTTCTCTCTTGCTCTGGTAAAAATGCCTCAATTATCCTTACAAGTTTCTTTTCCTTTTGCTTTCAATTACAATTAAATAGTAGAACGAGAGAATAATTTTTACTTGAACAGCAGTACAATGAGAGGACTGAGTTGGCGGCATGGTTAGACACTGAATTTTCGCCATGTGGAAGCAAAACATTAATGTTCTTTGGACCCAAGTTCATATCTGACAAGCTGTATCAGCTCACCTCCATCGAGGTAACTACTTATCAGACTTGCATGAATGATCTTTGTTTTTATTCAACTCTTGGAAAGGTTTTCAATGAATATTAAAGAGTTTTGGATCTTGCAGGACCTTCAATTGGCAAAGAGTTTAGCAAGGCCATCGTCACTCTTCATGGAAGACTTGTCAACGCAAAAGAAGTTCTCGAAAGATGGATATGGGTCAGTTCCACGTGTCTTTGTTCTATGCACCGAGGACCTTGCAATTCCTTTGCAATATCAGCACTGGATGATCCAAAATGCTGTCTTCAATGACGTTCTAGAGATCAAAGGCGCAGATCACATGCCTATGCTTTGCGTCCCACAACAACTCTTCGATTCTCTCCAACAGATAGCTACTAAATATTAGTTACCTCATCATCATGCTTTAATCTTGTTTGCTCTCTAAGACCACTCAATAACGGGATAAGACAACTATTTGTATGACTTTTCCAATACTTATAATAAACTTGTACTAGTTTCGTCAAAATTTCTCTTATTTTTGTTTCTAAATTATCTGCCTTTCAAGGTTTCTTTTATACATAGATTACGAATACTAATAAATATATATATATATATATATATATATATATTTTAACAACTTGGATAGAGCTGTATTCGCTATCAGCATGACTATCCGTTTAGAAAATATCCACGTATATCCACGGATATTCATAAAAATAAAAAAAATTATATATTTTTAAAATAAAATTTAAATAAAATTACAAAAAATATATATAAGATATAATATAAATTAAATCAAATATAAATTAAAATTTAATTTTAATTAAATTTAACCTAATAAAATATAATTTTATTTTATTTTTAATTAAATTTACTTAAAAATATATATAACTTATTTTTTTTTGTGGATAACAAATACCCGCAGGTCGGGTAGTATACTACCCGTTTAGAAGTGGATATTAAATTATCCGCTATCCATTACTCGCAAGGAGTAAATATCTGTAGATAATCACGGATTTTACCTGCGGATATCCGTGTCTGTGGATTTTTTTGTCATCCCTATCTACAACAAGATTTTTACCATACCAAACCACCAACATATCACACAATCCATTATGATATAATTTAAAACTGATTTCAGAAAATTATTCCATACAATTACAATAAACAAATTCAAATATTCAACGACTAAAATTTAGAAAGAATGTATTTAACTTCTTTTACCTTATACATGACTAAACCGTTCTAAAAAGTTTAAAACAGTACCAAACTCACAGGAAGCTATATCCCCTCCTATGAACAATCACTACAAAAAATCTTAAATCTATCGATGAAAAATTATTTGTCAAAAATATTTTATTACCAACATATTTTAAAATTTTAATTATCAAGATATTTTACAACAAATTTATTATCGACAAATTTTTTCGTTATTAATTCATATTTCATTCACTAGCGAAAAAATCCGTTAATAATTCATATTTTATTTATCTCAAAAAATATTTGTTAGTAAATATATTTTATTTAACAACGAATTTTCTCATAGATTTTATAATTAAAATTTTAAAATCTTTAATTTATTTAAATTTTATTGATAAATATAATTTTAATTATAAGGAAACATTTAATTTAATTTTATGTTTTTATAGTATAATATGTTCTGACCTATAATTATTGATATTTATTATTTTTTAATTTTTTGGTTAGTTAATTAATTAATTAATTTAAATTTTGTTATAAAATATTTTTAATTATAAAAAACTATTTTTTAAATTTTATTTCTATTACAGCATAAAAAAAAATTCTCATCAATTATTCATAATTTATTACGCTTCTAAGTTTTTTGCTAATTAATTATTAATTTATTCAAATTTTGTTGATAAAAATAAATTTAATTGTAAAAGAAATATTTTAAATTTTATTATTATTATTATAGTATAGAAAAAAAAACATCTCATTATTTATTGATAATTTATTACGCTTTTAATTTTCGTGCTAATTAATTAACTAATTCATTCATTTTATTTTACTGATAAAAATAATTTTAATTATGGAAACATGTTTATCTCAAAGTTTATTTCTATTATAATATAGATTTTTTGTCACCATTAATTATTGTTATTTTATTATAATAATTAACTAATTAATTTAAATTTTATTGATAAAAATAATTTTAATTATAAAAATTTATTTATCCTAAATTTCTTTTTATTTTATAATATGTTCTCACATTTAATTATTGATATTTTATTACTCTTTTAATTATTTTCTAATTAATTAATTAACTTATTTCAATTTTATTCATAAAAATAAATTTACATATAAGAGAATATTTATTTCAAATTTTATTTCTATTATAGTATAATTTTTTTCATTCATTATTGATAATTTATTACACTTTTAAATTTTGTGGTAATCAATTAATTAATTCATTTAAATTTTACGGATAAAAATAATTTTAATTATAAGAAAACATTTATTTCAAACTTTATTTCTATTAGAGTATAATTTCTTTTTCAATCATTATTGATAATTTATTACGCTTTTAATTTTTTTTAATTAATTAATTATATCATTTAAACTTTATTGATAAAGTTAATTTTAATTATAAGAAAACATTTATTTCAAATTTTGTTTCTATTATATTACAAAAAAAATTCTCATTAGTTATTGATAATTTATTACGTTTTTAAATTTCGTGCAAATTAATTAATTCATTCATTTAGATTTTATATATAAAAATAATTTTAGTTATAGGAAAACATTTATCTCAAATTTTTTTCTATTATAATATTTTTTTTTCACCATATTGTATTATTATTTTTAATTATTTTAGCAATTAATTAATTAATTTATATTTAATCGAGAAAAAAAAATTAATTGTAGAAAAATATTTATTCCAAATTTTCTTTCTTTAATAAAAGAATTTTATCATCAATAAATTATTTTTGAATAATAAAATTATATTTTAAAATAAATTGATGTTTATATATTAAAAAAGTTTTTAATATGTTTTAAAACATTGAAATAAATAATGTATTTTTTTAAAATTATTATATTTCCTCTGATTCAACCGGTTGATCCATGTATTATGCCTTCTTTTTTCAATTAAGAGAATTTTCTTATCCTTATTTTCTTCCTCTTTCGTTTTTATCTTATTTACTTGTTTACCTTCAAAAGAGATTTTAGTTGATGGGAAAGTTGCTAAGTTCTTTTTCAAAGAGTTAAATATATTATTATATGTTTCATTGTTATTGAGTAACATAAATATATATATATATATATATATATGAAAATATTTATTGATTTTTTTTTGTATAATATGAAGATTGTTAAATGGAGATGATAGAATTTTTTATTTTTGGTTGAGGGATGAATATTTTATGGTTTTTGTAGGTGATTGATGAATTCTCGATTTTTCTCAAAAATGGTCTGGGTGAATAATTTGATTTATGAGGGATGGAATTAAAGAATGACGATGAAAACTTTTGTTGAAATTTTCTTCATAACGTGAATGAATTTATGTTTAAGTGTTTTAATTATTTTACAATTTCTTTTGGATGAAATGAAAATAAGAATGATCTGAGTGGAAGATCTAAAGCACCTTAATAAAAATTTAATAATTTTTTTGATGGGAAATAAAAATTGAAAATTTAAAAATGAACAATAAAATACTTAGAACATAAGCAAATAGATGATAAATAATTAAAATATTTGTTTGTAATTATTAAGAAATAAATTTGTCAATAATTATTGAGAGATAAATTCGTTGGTAATTATCAAGATATAAATTTAATGATAATTATCGAGAGACAAAATTTGTCGATAAATCTTACCAATTGTATTTTTATCAACAAAATTTTCGTTCATCGGTAATTTGTAAAACAATAACGATTATTGAGGAATTTTTACAGTTTCCGACAAATTTTGACGATTGGTAAATTTTTTTTGTAGTGAATAGAAACACGATCAATGTACACCGTTAGAACCATTAATGAGTAAAGAGTTTTATAGAAGACTCAAATATCACATGCATCCGCAATAGGTACGCATGTAAAATAAGACAAAACCAAAAAGTAGGATAGAAAATGAACTTACTCTAACTAAGAAACTGATCGGTCTAAATTAAAGTGTTCGTCGCAAGAATCAATCATACAGTTCCTCGTTGAGTTCTTGTTAGTGAACTACAAGAATGATAACCTCATAGAAGCTGAAAAATAAAAATTATCATAAAAGGAGATGTAGGCAGAAAATAAATGCTTAAACTCAACCATAGTAATGTCATAAAAGGAGACGTAGGAAGAAAATAAAAATAGTTTTTCATTGAAAATAGTAAAAACCTATGAATGAAACTTACACAAAAATTGATGAATTGATGAGTTTTCAAAAAAGGCCATTCAAAAATATTCCAAATCTGTGTCAACAAATACCACGACTTAGAACATGAGCATGAGGTGGTGTTGCACTAGATAGAAAAATGTATTGAAATGTGTGGTTTGTATTGATCATGTATGTGTTTAAATACAAAAAGTAGCATACATTAAATAGTGACCTGTAATTATGATAATAAAGACAAATAATATCCTAAATTGATGCTAATGAATACCTAAAATTAAGAGTCAAAAATGATAAGATATTGAACAAAATATTTGATTATGTTTAACTCCCCTTCTCAAAATGGTGGTGACATGGTCATGCCAAGTTTGTCCTTTAGTATGTTGAATCTTGTATGAGTGAAATGTTTAGTCAAATAGTCTGCAATTTGATTAGCAGTAGGAACATAGGTCATGATTACCTCATTTTGTAGGACTTGATCACTTATGTAATGCATATATATCTCAATGTATTTGGACCGTGTGTGCATGACTGAGTTCGAAACAATTGACTTGACACTTAGGTTATCACACCATATAATTGGTTTTTTGAGCATTGGTAGTTTTAGTTCTGTTAGCATAAATCTAGTCCAAGCTACTTTAGTTACAACAATAGTTAGGGCTTTGTATACTAATTTTGTGCTTGATCGCGACACTACCTTTTGTTTTCTTGAAGATAAGGAAACAATAGTTTCTCCAAGAAACACACACTATCATGCCGTTGATTTTCTATCATCGGTACTAATTTCCCAATCTACATCAGAATATCCCATTATGTCAAGATCATTTGAGGGTTTTTTGTGCAAACATAAGTTCATTGTGCCTTGAAGATATCTTATAATTCTTTTTATTCCTTTCCAGTGATTTATGGTAGGTGTGCTCATGTATTGAATGAGTTTGTTGACAACAAATGTAGTGTCTGGCCTTGTGTTAGTCAAATATTGCAATGCACCTATGACTTGTCTGTACAAAGTAGCATTAGTCATTGGTTTCCTTTCTGTAGTGAATTGTCTATTAGACACCATTGGTGTTGGACAGGCTGAAATTGTCTCCATGTTGAACTTCTTCAGAGTATATTTAATGTACTTAGTTTGCCTTATGTACATTTTACTATCATTCATGTGTACTTCAATGCTAAGAAAATAACTTATATGTCCTAAGTTATTCAGAGAGAAAGAAACATTCAGTTGATTAATGAATGCTTCTAAGCATTGACGGTTGTTTCTTGTTACAATAATGTTATCAACATAAATGAGAAGGAATCTGATAGATTTGTACCTCTAAAAATGAATAAGAAAGAATCACTTTTGGTGTTTTGGAAACCCTAACTTAGAAGAGTGTCTCTTAGTCTATCACACCAAGCTTTGATGTCTGCTTCAAACCATATATGATCTTGGACAATCTAAATATATATTTGGTTTGGTTGCGTCTATGTAGCTTTTAAGTTGATGCAGAAAAATTATTTCTTTCGGATTTCCTTTTATGAAGACATTGTTTATGTCAAGTTGCCTAGCATTCCAATTGAAATGTACTACAATGGCCAATATAATTCAGATAGAGTTGGACTTAACAAAAAGACTGAAAGTTTCATCAAAGTTTATGTCTATTGTTGGTTGGAAACCTCTTGCAACAAGTCTTGATTTTACTTTTTCTATTGAACCATCTGCTTTATACTTGGTTTTGAAGATTCATTTTGAGTTTTATGATGTTTTCTTAACCCTTGAATGACATTAATATCCATGTTTGATTAGACATTAGAGCCTTCAATTCAGCATCCATGGCTTCTTTCCATTTTGGCTTGATTAGGTCTTCTTTAACATTTCCTGGTTCTTTGTCATCTTCACGAACCTCTGTCAATCCTATGTATGGTTGCTTAGGCTTGTAAATTCCAGCTTTGCTTCTAGTCACCATTGTTGATTGCTTTTAGTTTCAGTTTGACAGTTGTTTTCTACTGACTCTACTACTGTTGAACTTTCTTCTTGACTTTCTCTTGATGTGTTGTTATCAATAAAAGATTCACCAATATCTCCTTCATTTGTACCCGTGTTGGAAAGACTATGACCCGTGATTTCTTCTTGATGACTTGTAGTATTGTTGTCTGGTTCAAGAGTATTATTGATAGTGGTACTTGCAAAGTAATTAGGAAGCAAATTTGACATATGTTCAGTTAATTCTTTTAAAGAATATCTTGTGTCAATGAAACTTTCATGAAAAAAGAAGTGATTCTCATTGAAATTCACATGTCTTGAGATGGAAATTCTCCCATGAGAGTTAATGCATTTGTATCCTTTGTGTGAATTAATATAACCAAGAAACACACACATAATTGTATGAAACTAAAGCTTATTTTGATTATAGAGTTTGAGATAATGATAACAAGAACAACCAAAAGGTTTCAAGTTTCCATAGCCAGGTTCTTTCTTGTAAACTAGTTAATATGAACTTTTGGTTAGATTTATTGATGATGTAGTCTATTGATTAGGTAAACAACAGTTGAGAAGGCTTCCATAATGTAGGGGCATTTTGGCCTGTGCTAAAAGGGTTAGGCCAAGTTCAACAATGCTTGTGTTTTCTCTTAGTCTTGCCATTTTTTTGAGAGGTGTTGGGACAATACATTCTAATATAACTTCTGATTTTAAGACAATCCTTTGGACATGTTCAAATTCACTACCTCCATCACATTGAATGACTTTAATTTTTCTGTTAAATTGATTCTCAACCATAGCTTTGAAAAGGGTGAAGGCATGTATAATTTCTAATTTTTTTCTTTAAGGGAAAAATCCACGTGAACTTACTAAAATCATCAATAAAATGAACATAATATTTGAACCTAGATGGACATAGATTTAGAGCAAGACCTCAACTGAATTAAATCTAAAATTTCATTAGCATGTGAGGAAGAGCCTTTGAAAGGAAACATATGCAATTTTCCAAATTGACAAGCTTCACAAAATGTGAATCAGTCACTATGATGTTTTCACATTGCATTCCTTCTAGACCTTTTCTAGAACTTTATTGTTGGGATGTCCAAGTTTTTTATTGCAACTTTCTTTAAGAGACATGTAGGCATAAGATTTTTTTTATTGCCACATACTTGATACAAACAATTTTTAAGTTACCTTTTAAAAGAGATTTCCCTGTCAATTTGTCCTTCACAAAGCAACAATTCTTATCAAACTCAACAAGAATATTGTTTTTAACAGTCAATTTTGAAATACTCAACAAATTTTTGGTGATTTTTGGAACATCTCTTATAGGCGAAGATTATTTAACTTGGTTGATCCTGAGGCCATTACTTTCATTCTTTCACCATTACCAACAAGTAAATAATTATCACCATTATTTTTTTACCAAGTTCTTAAATTTTGTCACTTTGATCAGTCACATGGTTGCTAGTTCCGCTGTCAAAATACCATTCATGATCTTGACTTTGATAAGGTGAAGCTATGAATGTATTATGTGTTCCTTGTTTTTCATTGTCAACAGAGGAAGTTTTTGTTGTATAGGACTTATCAAATCGGTAATTTCATTGTATATTAGTGGTTATCAAACTGTCTGGTCATATTAACGTAAGTGGGGTTGAATTGCAAATCCAATTATTAACCTTTGAAAGCTGATTAGATCAACTAAATAATTTTAGCAGCCTTAATTTGAATGTCTCTACAAACTTTGCTGCCAAGAATGAGTACAGAGACAATATATTTGGATCCCAAAGTGATTGAAGAGGTTCTAATTTCATAAACAAGAAAGGAAAAGCTTTGATACCAAAATAGTAAAAGGTATTGAATTGTCTAGTTTTCATTTATCATTTATATGTTTATATACAAAAAGTAACATACAATAAATAGTTCCTATAATTGTGCTAGTAAAGACAAATATTATCCTAAGTAATGTTGATGAATGATCACATTAATTACTGTAATATTACATAATAAATAAAAATTGATATTATGAATAGCTAAACTAAAAAATCATAAATGAGAAGATATTGAAAAGAATATTTGATTGTCTAACAGTCTTGATGCAACTTTGTATGCCGCGGTTGACTCTCACAATTTTGAATTTCCACTAGGACCATCTTTAGTAACAAAAATGATATTAGCACATTTTTTAAAAACTTTGTTTTCAGTTGAAATTGAAAATTAGGAAATTCTGTGAATAATTGTTAACCAATAATACAGAATGATTTAGAAGAAGAATATCAGAGACTGTGTCGGTAGTACTCTTCTTTCAATAGTCATGCATTGACCTCAATTAAGGAGACTAAGACAGCAGCCATCATTCCAAAAGCAGGACCACCAGCAAATGTTGGAGCACCCCACTCAACAGTGTATGGGATCTTTATCTTGTGGGAACATGTTCAAGAATTAATGGCAACAGCTCAAAAGTGCAGCATGCACCTAAATTATGATTAAAAATTAAACTATTTTAAGAGATGTTTTTGGTACAAACCTTGGAGCAGAAGAAATGAGGTTGGCCCTCTCTCTTCTGCATTATGTTGCGCTAAGTCATGACGGTGTTTGTATGCTCCACTAGCTGTTAACAGATGTGCATATACCCATATCACTGTGGTTGATATTAGTAGGGCAAATCGCTCTAGTATAGGTAGCTCTCTAGTATGAAAAATTTTCATGTACTGTAAACAGAAAGAATCGCAACATTGTCATTAATTATTGTATTGTCAATAGAGAAAAATCAGCAAATATTAGACATGCACAATAAATACCCTTCTGTGGCCCTCCCCACATTGTTATCATGTAAGATTTCAAATTCCAAGTCATAATACCAAAGAATATTTATGTTAAAACCACTTCATTTTAGAGTGAATTGTAAAACGTTCACTTAAGATATTTGACACAGCTTACTTTAATTAGCTTACTTGAACTATCAATGTGAATTTGATTTGTACCTGAGAGAAGGCTACAAACAGAATCAACATGGAAATTCCAATTTCAACGCAATGACCGACCTGAAAAAATTCAAAAAGCTATGGTAAAGAGCAAGAGCCAAGGAGAGATGGATTATAATTTTTAACTTAGATCACAGACAAATTGTATCATTAGCAAATAGATTATTGTTATACTATAGGGAAGCCTCGGCCAAATAACCCAAAACCAGCTAATGCAATTACTGGAACCGTTCCAAGAGGGCTGAAAAACCTATTAAATAAAGCAAGAAGAATATAAGTATTTCATGTGTGGAACAGAGAATGTGAAGGTCTTATCAGGAGGTCAATACTCAACCTAATAAAACTAGTTTATAAAGTGAAGATTGTAACCTAATAATTCCAATAGAAAGAATATCTATATATCTATATGAGGGCTTGTCAGGTTTTATTTCATGTTTTATTTAGTTTAAATAAAGATTAAAGTCCTTTATTTTATGCAGTTAAATAAAAGGTCTTATGCTGACCTATTATTAGAGGATTGAGGAGCTGATTTTTAGGAACAGAGAGATCTGATAGAAGATATCCCACTCATTTAGGAAAGTGGGAAATAACAGTTACTTTCTTTTATTATTATAAAACGTGTGTAATCAAATGCAATAATAACACATCAAAAGATTACATTCAGAAAACGTTTCCTACCTTTATTGTGTTCACAATTTGGTATCAGAGCTCCTTCACAGGGGCCTGAACCAAGAAAAAAAAATCACAGGTGAGTGAGAGAGAAACACTAGAGAGCTTTGTTTTCTGGATTGGATTAGGAAGAGTGATACACTGTGACTTTTTGGGAAAACTTGAGAGTGCACTTTGAGATGGCAAAAAACGGAAAATATGTCCAGACTGCTATTCCAAAATTTGATGGTCATTATGACCATTGGGCAAAGTTAATGGAAAACTTCTTACGTTCTAAGGAGTATTGGAGCTTGGTGGGGCATGGAATTGATGATGTTCAAGACAAAACAAAAGCAACAGATGCAGAACTCAAAAAGCTGGAAGAACAACAGCTTAAAGATTTGAAGATAAAGAATTATCTCTATCAAGCAATAGATAGAGAGATTTTGGACACAATTCTAGACGACGAAACGTCCAAAAATATATGGGACTCCATGAAGCAGAAATTTCAAGGATCCACAAGGGTGAAACGAGCACAGTTGCAGGCTTTACGTAAGGAATTTGAGATTTTGCAAATGAAGGAGGGAGAGTCGGTGAATTCATATTTTGGCCGAACCTTAAAGATTGCCAAAAGCATGAAAGCAGCAGGAGAAAGAATAGAAGAGAGTGTCATTACTGCAAAAATCTTGCGGTCTATGACTACTAAATTCAATTATGTAGTATGTTCAATTGAGGAATCCAACAACATGAATACTATGACTATAGATGAATTGCAAAGTAGTTTATTGGTGCATGAGCAGCGAATGACATGTGCAGTGGAAGAAGAGCAAGTTATGCAAACTGTATTTGAGGAGAAATATGGAAGAGGCAGAGGAAGAGGGAGAACAAGGGGAGCCTTCCGAGGTAATGGAAGAGGGAGACAAACATTTAACAAAAATGAAGTTGAATGTTTTAAATGTCATAAACTTGGACATTTTCAGTATGAATGTCCAATGTGGGAGAAGAAAGCAAACTATGCAAAAATGGAAGAACATGAAGAAGAGATCTTACTAATGGCTCTCGTGAGCAGCAAAGAAGGAAGGAAAGCTGATTGGTTCTTGGATTCAGGATGTAGCAACCACATGAGTAGCAACAAGGAATGGTTCTCAGAATTAGATGAGAACTTTAGAGGCAAAGTCAAGCTGGGAAATAATGCTCACATAAATGTGATGGGGAAAGGGAGCATTCAAATGGAGATAAATGGATTGATGCATGCTATTACACATGTATTTTACGTTCCTGAACAGAAAAACAATTTGCTAAGCATAGGACAACTTCAGGAAAAGGGGCTGAGCATCAAAATTGTAAGCAATACTTGCACAATTACACATCCTAATAAAGGAATACTATGGGAAATTCCAATGAATTCCAGTAGGATGTTTGTATTAGCAGCAACCATTGGAGCAGATACGTGTTTTCAGATTAATGCAGAAAATAATTCCCAACTCTGGCATAACAGGCTCGGGCATTTAAGTTATGATGGTTTGAGTAATCTTGCTTCTAAGCAAATGGTAACAGGTTTGCCTCCTATCACAACCCCTCAAGAATTTTGCACACAATGTCTGGAAGGAAAACAACACAGACTCACTATGTCTAAGAAAGGAGAATGGCGGGCATCTAGGAAGCTGCATCTTGTTCATGCAGATTTGTGTGGGCCAATCAAACCAACTTCCAGCAGCAATAAGAGATATTTTTTAAGCTTTATTGATGACCTAACAAGGAAGATTTGGCTATATTTTCTGAGTGAGAAATCTGAAACGTTTTCTTTGTTCAAAAACTTCAAGGCTCTAGTTGAAAAAGAAGTTGGAGAAAGCATTATTTGTTTAAGAACTGATAGAGGAGAAGAATTCTGCTCAAAAGAATTTGAGGAATTTTGCAGAAATCAAGGGATAAGAAGGCAACTAACAGCTGCCTATACTCCCCAATAGAATGGGGTTGCTGAAAGGAAAAATAGAACCATCATGAATATGGTTCGCACTATGCTGATTGGAAAACAAGTTCCAAAAATCTTTTGGCCAGAAGCAACAAAATGGTGTGCACACATTCTGAATAGATGCCCTACATCTGCAGTACAAGATATGACTCCAGAGGAAGCATGGAGTGGAATAAAACCATCTATTGGCTACTTTCGTGTGTTTGGTTGTCTTGCTCATGTCCACACACCAGATCAGCAAATAGTCAAGCTTGATAACAAGAGCAGATTGTGTGTTCTGTTTGGAGTCAGTGATGAATCCAAAGCATACAGACTTTTTGATCCAATTAAAAAGAAAATAATAATCAGCAAGGATGTTGTATTTGAAGAAAACAAAGGCTGGAAATGGGAGCAGAAGGAAGCAGAAAATCATCAAGAAATTATTGAAAGAGAAGAAGAAAATAGTGAATCAGAATCTGAAGTGGAAGAGGAGCAACCAGAATCAAAAGTTGCAGAATCAAGGGAAGAACAACCAGAAACAGTAGCTGCAGAGATACACACCAGAAATGAATCTCACTCCCCAATACGTGAGATTCCAACTGAAGGGAGGGCAAGAAGAAATAGGAGAAAACCTGTGTGGATGGCAGACTATGAAGAAGGTGAAAGCAGATACTTTGATGCTATGATAGCTGAAACTGATCCAGTAACATATGAAGAAGCAGTCAGAAATAAGAAGTGGCAAGAGGCAATGGTGAAAGAGATGGAGGCTATAGAGAGAAACCAGACTTAGGAATTGACTCATGCTCCCAAAGATGTAAAACCAATTAGAGTAAAATGGGTTTACAAAACAAAACTCAAGGAGAATGGTGAAGTTGACAAGTTTAAAGCAATGTTAGTGACAAAAGGTTATGCACAACACTATGGTATGGATTACACAGAGGTATTTGCACCTGTGGCCAAATTAGATACTATTCGCATTATTCTATCTATGGCTGCACAAAATGGCTGGTTTATATTTCAATTAGATGTGAAAAGCACATTCCTCCATGGAGAACTAAAGGAGGAAATATACGTTCAACAACCAGCTGGATTCATCAAAAAAGGGGAGGAAGAAAAAGTATATAAATTGAAGAAGGCACTCTATAGACTCAAACAAGCACCTAGAGCATGGTATAACAAAATAGAAGCATATTTCTTGCAGAATGGCTTTGAAAGATGTTTCTGTGAGCAAACTTTGTTCACAAAATCAGCAAAGGAAGGTAAAATTCTTATTGTAAGCCTATATGTGGATGATTTGATTTATACCAGCAATGATAAAGGCATGTGTGATGCATTTAAAGAGTCTATGATGTCAACCTTTGACATGACTGATTTGGGGAAGATGAGGTATTTTTTGGGAATTGAAGTTTTGCAGAATTCACATGGCATTTTTATATGTCAAAGGAAATATGCACAGGAAGTTTTGGCTCGGTTTAATATGATGGAATGCAATGCAGTAAAGAATCCAATAGTTCCAGGAATGAAATTATCCAAAAATGATGCAGGGCCTAAAGCAGATGCCACACTCTACAAGCAAGCAGTTGGAAGCCTCATGTATCTAACGGCAACTCGACCTGATCTGATGTATGTGGTTAGCCTCATTAGCAGATTCATGGAGAATCCTTCAGAGATTCATTGGCAGGCAGTGAAACGTATTCTAAGGTATATAAAGGGGACTACAGAACTGGGAATACTTTACAAGAAAGGAGAAGCTATAACTCTGATGGCCTATACAGATAGTGACTATGCAGGTGATGTAGATGATAGAAAGAGTACATCTGGATTTGTTTTTTCGTTAGGAACAAGTGCAGTTTCATGGTCATCTAAAAAACAACCAATAGTGACACTGTCAACTACAGAGTCTGAATACATAGCTGCAGTTTCATGTGCATGCCAATGCATATGGATCATGAGAATTTTGGAGACCATAGGTTTCAAACGACAAAAACATAGCTTAATTATGTGTGATAGCAATTCAACTATTAAGTTGTCAGAAAATCCAGTATTGCATGGCAGAAGCAAACATATTGATGTTAGATTTCATTTCTTGAGAGATCTGGTTAAGGAAGGGAAAATCAAGTTAAGTCACTACAGCACTCAAAATCAAATAGCTGACATAATGACTAAACCACTCAAGCTGGAGCAGTTTTTGAAGATTAGAAGTATGCTGGGCATGATTACAGCATCGGAAGTAAACTAAAAGTCTTTGAAATTTAGTTTAAGGGAGGGATTGTCAGGTTTTATTTCATGTTTTATTTAGTTTAAATAAAGATTAAAGTCCTTTATTTTATGCAGTTAAATAAAAGGTCTTATGCTGACCTATTATTAGGGGATTGAGGAGCTGATTTTTAGGAACACAGAGATCTGGTAGAAGATATCCCACTCATTTAGGAGATTGGGAAATAGCAGTTACTTTCTTTTATTATTATAAAACGACTGTAATCAAATGCAATAATAACACATCAAAAGATTACATTCAGAAAACGTTTCCTACCTTTATTGTGTTCACAGAGCTTACCTAGAACAAATGCTCCTTAATTGACTAAAACCCAAAATATTTGTATGTTTGATGCCACTATCATTGCCCCATGTACTGCTCTCATGGTGTTAAGAAATCTCTGAAGATAAATAAAAGGAATCAGAGTTTAATCTCTTGAAATAAACTTCAATGCTTAAACTCACATTCTATTCAACAGGCTACAATTACTTTTGGTAGAATATACACCACGATAGCAACACTATAGGACACCCGCACTATAACTTACAAACTCACAACATGGACACACGGGAGGAGCAACCACGGCGAGTGCTTCACTTATCACAAACGAGAGCTTCAATCATGACGACAACAACCATGACATCTTGACCCACTCACCACTATGTAGAAGCATTAAACAAAAGCAAATGGCAACTAGTGAAGGAGGCAATTAGCGAATGAGGCCATGACAACCAACGACAACAAAGAAAGCAAAGAAGCGAAGTAAAACAACAACTGTGAAGAAACGAGATTTAGAGTAAGGTGAAGAAGCGCATAAGAGAGAAAGTGAAGCTCGAAAAGCGATTTGGGACCTGTTTCGGATGAATTGGTCTACGGGTTGATCGTCTTTCTCTATTCTGTTTTATGCTTTGATCCAATCCTCTTCCAGAATACAATCCATTTTGATGGGTTGTTGACCTACAAGACGTTCAAGTCAAATATGTTTCATAAAGAGTTCTCTATTTTATTAGGATAGATCATTGTTATTTTACTTGAACATCAATCATATATTTATAGAGCTTGCGACACCCAACACATATATATTTTTAGACAATCAAACCCAATAATTAATTATTAATACTCTATATTTGTAAAGCTTAAGAATGACATGTTAACTGCTCATGAATGACCATTAACTCTGATTGATATATTTCATATAGCACAGGACCCAATATCAAAGCTTCTATATCAATTATAGTATCTAATAGATATAGAAAAAGCTCTAGTTTAATATATATATATATATATATATATATATATATAAAGAAACGACTTTCTATACTTGATATGAGTGTAAACAGTATAAAAATCTTTATAATTTATTATAGTTTTGTCATCAATGTCACTTTCTATACTTATTCTAAGTACAACTTAGTACAAAGTTTCTATACTTATTCTAAGTACAACTGAGTACAAAGAAGCTTCTTTTATTTAGGATAATGTCATTGCGTCACTTTCTATAATTGATAAATTTTATGAAATATAGAATCTCAAAGATCATATATTATTTTAAATAGAGATCGTATATTATTTTAGGAGAAAGATCATATAAATTACACAAACATAAGACTGAATTAATTATTTTAAAATTATTAAATAATATGATTTAAATATGTATTTATAATTTATTATATATATATATATATATATATATATATATACTACAACATAAAATACACATATGATAAATTATAATTGAATATTTGTTTAAGATTGGAAAGCCACCAATTAAGAAAACATATTTCCATTTTTAACTTCAGATAATTAATCTCATTTAACTTATCAACCGTGATATTGGATTAATTTAATTTTGAATCTAAAGGTAAGATGAATTAGGTCATATCACCACATGTTTACATGATGGAACAAAATGAGTGAGACCGAACAAGCTAACTTGTTTTTCTTTCCCAACTCTTTCCAATCATAAATTCTGTGAGGATTTACATAACATTTTATGGACGTGCCAACAACTTCCTCTAAAAAATGTCGAACCAACAACTTGACATAGAAAGTTTTTCCAAGAAATCTATACCAAGATTTGTCGACGAACATATTCAAGTATATTTATGAATGAAATCGAAATATCTTACGAAACGCTTTGATGCCAACAATTCTCATTTAATTGTGTTTAGTTCTCATTTTAACATTCACTCTATATGATTTCATTCCATTCAATCAGTGTTTGATCAAAATTGAGAAGATTTAATTTGTGAATCATATAAACTAAAATATAACAGTACAATCCTTGAATTACTTTATTTTTTAAGGTTAACAATAATTTATTTAACAATTTTATGAAAAATTGATATGAAATAATTATTAATGTATTTGAATTTCAGTGGAAAGTTTCTAAATAAAGAGTTGTCCAAAATGATAAGAAAGAAGCTTGTAGACTGAAATAAGATATATGGAAATTGTAAGGATTAGTGCATCAAGTGGCAAGTAATATTCAAGCAAGAATTGATGTATTTTGTATGTTCCAGAAAGATATCTTGAACCTTGTCTGCATCTGTGAGTGCATTCTTTTAGTTCCATTTTTGTTATTCAGTTAGATCTATAGCTGATCCAATCACTTTGTACATCGTTCTAAGTATAAATGCTACTATGTATTCTTTACATAATAATAGTATTCTTTTTCTAAGTTTCTCTCTCTATATGTCTACTATTCTAACACATTGTTAAGTCTCATTATTTCTAATTTAATTCCTAAAAGGGTGACAAGTTACATTGCTGGAGATATATTATTTGAGTGTTAAATTCCAAGTACGAGTTTAAATCTCACATTGGAGGAGAAGTAAAATATCATATAAGATTAAAGATCCATTAACGCATTGTTTTAAGGTTTTAAGTACATACCAATGTCAATTCCTTATGGAATTGGACTCGGATCTCATTAATGTTATATCTCTCAATAAACCTCTTCGTTCATAAGCCTAACAAATGGTATCAGAGTTTAGACTTAGACGAATAGTCCTTATATCGAAAGTTTTCCTAACAAATGTTTTCAGGTAACTGTGTTCCGTTAAGATGAATGACATTATGAAAAGAGTACCCGAATGTTTTCGTTGGAGAAAGAATGTATCAATGTAGAAGGGACTCATCCTTGAAGGAAGATATTATTAGAATTTTAAGTCTAAGTCTAAGTCCTACATTGAGAGAGTAGAGCAACATCTAAGATTAAAGATTCATTAATCAATGGCCTTAAGTTTTTGATAGAAAATGATGTCAATTCCTTATATAGTTAGATTCATGTCTCGTTGATGTTGTATTTTTTACGTTAATCCCCTCTTCTTAAATACCTAACATTGAGAAAGGATTAACAAGGGCATTGCTAGTTTGTTTGTTTATTGTAGTAACAGTTGGAAATACGAGAAATATATTTTATACAGAGTTAATAGTAAGAATAGTTTAACTTGTACACTAGTATATAAGGTGATTTTCCCTTGTATATGTATTAAATGAGAACAGTTCTTATGGTGAAAAGTGAGGAAAATTGTACAATTTTTCTGGAGATCATTATCATAGAGTATTGCTTATTTTTGTCCTATGTTCATCGTTTTCTTAGCAGCTAACTTCTCATTCTCGTGTGGTACATTGAAAACAGTTAGAACTGGCCTGGAGGGACATGGACTCATTGTTGGGCTGAAAATTTGGTATTGTGTTGCCACCGTCGGTGTGCAGTATATATGGACTCGATTGCGCAGAAAATTTGGTATATGTTCACATCAAAACCAAAACAAAAATGAAATCAGTGTACTTGTTTCTCAGAAATAATAAATATTAAAATTAGGGATGATTTCATTTTGAGTTAGAGAATATTTTCTAAATATTAAAGTGTGCAATAAGAAGTATGATCTAAAAATATAAAAATATTATATATTTTTTAAAATTTTTTATATTTTTTTTTTGTTAAATTTCTTGCAAAAATATCAGTAGAGAAAAATGTACTAACAAATTTAATTTTGCAGGAAAAATTAATTGAAAATTTATTTTGCAAGAAATTACTTTTTGCGATTTTAAAATATGGAAGAAAATTATTTATGAAATTTAAATTTGCAGGAAAATGTACATGCTGTTTTTTAAATTGATTTATTACAAGAAAAGTTATTACAAATCTTTTTCATCAAAATTTGCTGCAAAGTTTTTTTTTTATAAGAAATTTTTCAAAAAAATTTCTGCAAATTTTTAAATTCCACGATAATTAATTACTTACAAAGAAATTATCTATCAATCAAAATTCATATGAAAAACTGCATGAAATACTTTTTCTGCAAATGTTTTTAAGAAAATTGCAGAAAAATCTCCACAAAATGTAAAAGGTTCTAACAGTGATGCTTCAATTACAAGAGAATATATAACTATATTTTAGAAATAATTACACTAGTAATTTGATATAAAAGCCTTAAGAGAATCTCAAATAGTTCTAGAATCGATTTATCGAAAATAATTTTGTTGCGAGTAGTATTCTTTTTCATTATAATTTTATTTATCCATTTTGAAAAACTTGTTTTCCCACCAAACTGGTTCTTGATTTGGGAGGTTCTTTACTCTGGCTCCATTGTGCATCCCGAAACACCCCTTCGTCTTCTTCTCTCACCACCCTCACTCATTGTTCCCTCTAATGCTTCGCAGCCAAAACCCACACATCGCCTAACTCCTTTCTCTCTGGCCCTGTCGACTAGCACCACTACCAACCTTGCCAAGTCTTTCTGTGGCACCCTTTAAGCTCTGTTTCGGTTCCTCACAAGTGGGGTCTTCTGTGTCGGTCATTGAACTCATTCTGCAGAGTGAGATGGTGCAGTGGAGCGTACATGGTAGGAACTCCATGGTGAGAGTGAGCGATGAGGTGGCGTGTTTAAGGTTCTTGGATGGAGGTGTGAACCCAAGAAATTCCATTGTGATCGAATTGGAAGATGTGATAGTTCAGTTTGACTTGGCCACTTTCATGGTGGGATTTAGTTTTTCACTTCTCACCAAACAAAATAGTAATAAACTGTAACCATTTTCTCCAATTGGCGTGGCGAAGGAGGTTGGTGTTGGTGAAGATGGCGAGGTAGAAGACTGGGGCGGCGGGGAAGAATTTCTTTACGGTGGAGATGTTGAAGGGGTCATGATCGAGAATCCCTAACTTCCCCAGGACATAGACTCGGGCGCTGCATAACCCACCACCACCCCGCTCACCAGAAACCTCCCGCGTGAAGAAAGTAGATAGAGTTGACTCCGTGTAAGAATAAAGAAAGGATGATCTGGCACACTGTTAATTACTTTAGTTGATTTTTAACGTGGTCGTTGGTTTCGAAGACGAAAAATTATAGTTTCTTTAAAAAGAAATAATGATCAAAATGTACAAAGTATACCAAAGTTTCAAAAAGTAAAAAAAATAGAATCGTGCGAGACTAAAACATACTTTAACCCTTAAAAAAATACTAACTTCCACGGTGGTTGCAGCAAAAATCCGTATGATATAGTCTACTTTCACGACAATTATGTCTCAAACAGTTGTGATATCAGTTTGCTAGTATTGAATTAAGACCGCAACTATTAAAAACCATAATATTTTAATTCCAAATTTTAATTTAATTTTATGTAAGTTCATTTATATAATGACGTTGTATAACAAGATCATGATTTTCAACAATCACAACAATGTCCAAACCGTCGTGATTTTTGTCAAATTCTTTATTATGATGTGATCAACATGGATGAGGAATTTATGGTGAAAAAACTCTTTTGACCATCATGATATGTCTTTTCTATAAGAGTGTGTGACATATTACTTTTGTTCTATTCAGACAAAACTTTATCTTCTTTCTTACGTTTATGTGATATGGGAACCATCTTCCTTCCGTCACACTTGTTATTCTAATATAAACATGCCATATGACAAAGAAGATATTGATTGGTGTTGACGAGGCTAACTTTCATAAGTTGTTACTGCGGCATCTTCATCCATTTCAAACGATTCGCTTGGTTTTAGATGACTAGGGTACAATATCTTTATCCTTGTCTTCCACATAAAACATGTTGTATTTTTATGTATTATTAAAACTCAGAAGTTTCATGTTACTTAATTTATTTATATCAACATATCTCTTATAATTTTAAAAATAATAAAAATAAGAATTGTAAAAACTTGATGAATGAAACTAGACCTCTTAAACTTTCTAGACTAACACATTAATGTTACCCTACATCACCACACAACAAGTCATGGGTGGAAGTTGAAACTCTTACCACAACAGCCTTTATTGACTCTCCATGCATGACCACATCAATATGCATAGTAACTTGTATTAGACTATAACATATACCATGTATTTTATGAATCATCCTTCGGTGTCAAAGAAATATTTTTAGTCCTTTTAAAATATTAGAGGCTAGAAGTAATATAAAGAGAAATTATATCAGCAGCATATACGGCCATTTAAAAACAATTTATTTTCTTTCCATATTCATGACCATTGTTTCATTGACAAACTAAATTTTCAATAGATTCAGAATAGCAATAAAAAAGTCCTAAGAATTCAAAATTTACTTTTTAAGATAATGATATACATATAGTTTTTTATAAACACGTATTTTACACATTTTTTTCTTCAGCCACATGATACATCATATATATATATATATATATATATATATATATATATATATACTTAATTTTTTTTCTTTAGGTATATAGAATATTGTAGATGTTAACATGTAAGCATTTTTCTTTATATTTATTGAGAGTTGAAAAGTTAGTATGAGAAATAATTAAAAAATATGTCGGTCAATATTTGCATCATAAAGAATGAATCATGTAGTAAGAAATAAGTATTACCAACTTCAACTCGATTACAAGAAGAAAGTATTCTGAAGAATATTTATTGATTAGAAGAGGTTAAATAGTCGGTATAACAAATATTAATATATTTTAATTTTAATATAATAAAAGATAATTATTTGAAAAAATTTCATTAAGTTAGTTTGAATTTAATTATTAATTGATATAATTAAATACATATTTATGTTTAATGATTGTTATATTTATTTATTATAAAATAAAAATTACATTTAATATCCAATTACTTTTGTAATTAACATTAATAAAAGTTTCCTAAAAAGAAGGGCAGCGCAGGAGTAATATACTGTGGGGGCATAGAGATAAAAGAGAGAGTAGGAGCCAAGCAAACGAGGGATTATATGTGCACTGTATCAAGGGTCATTAACAAACTCAATTATGTAAATATTAATTCACTGCCAAACTTATAAGACTATTGCTTCCTTAACTTAAATAACTATCATAAAATTATTTTATTTCAATCGAGAATTACCTTTGTGGGCCTTAATTATTTATGTTCCACTTGAATATTGTTAGGATGATGGTTGATGTAAGGACCTAATTTTTTATTTAACACCTATTCAACATCACCACAATTATATTTTTTATTTTAAAATATAAAATAATTTAAATTTATTAATTAAAAGAATAAAAAATATTGTTTTTATTAGATGTTAAATAGTAGGGTTGTCAAAACGGGTTATCCAGTCCAACTCAGCTTGACCCACCACGAATTGGTCACTTAGTGAGTCAATCCAACTCGGCTCATTTATTAGCGAACCCACAAAATTCGAGTTCAACCCGGTTCACCACGGGTTAGTGGGTTAAACGGGTTGGCTCACCACAGAAAAATTATAATTTTTTTTGTAATTCAAATTTCAATAATTTCACCCTAAAATGATGGTAAACTCCAAACACAATTCAAAATAAAAAAAAAATAACATACAACTCAAATATAATCCAAAAACAAACCCAAAAAGCGAATAAATAAGTTTATAATATTGATAATTTTTGTGTTATTTATCCATTTATAAAATTAGAGATATAAATTTATAATATTTTGCTATCTTAAAACATCTTTTTCTTTATTCCCATTTATAATACAATAAAAAAATGTTAACTAATAAAATTAAAACACAAAATAATAAATAATTAAATTAAACTAGGTGGGTTGCTGAGTCAACCCTCATCACAGTTTCAACTTGGGTGCCAGGTTGAAAATTGACTCGTATAAAAAATTTTTACTTTTTTCAAACCCAACCGGCTCAAACACGTGAGACTTGTACATAGAACTTGTTTCAATTGGTTAATATACTTAGGTATACCCATGATTCACTATTACGAAATGAGTTTTTTAATGTCCAACATTTAATGTCAAGAAAAAGTCAACATGAAAAATGATTAGTGGTATTTTTGTAAATAAAATAAACAATTAAACGTTGGATCATTTACGTTGTCTACATCATATACACATTAGACATCTATTTTATACGACATCGACATTATATGGTTTTTAAATTATTAAAAAATTGAATTGAAAAAACCTTTCGTATACACATATGATGATGTTAGAAAATCCATGGTCCGACCTCATATCAACTTTAGTTGTCGATTCAAGAAGGATCAACATCTAATTCTTTTTAAACATTTAAAAAAGTCAGTTGAAAAATGAATGAATATTTTTGAAGAGTTTGATGTTATAAAGTCAAGACATAAATATCAAATAGTCAAGTGATCGACGTATAATAGTTTTAAAATCATCAAAAAAATCTTCCTGAAAAAACATTTCCTATATTCTTATTATGATGTTAGAGAGTCAACTAACCAATGTCATATCACAAGACGTCAATCTCCTACTTGATGTCTAATGTGATACAACACAATAAAATCTGTCAATAAATATAATTTTATCGATTGATTTTTTCATGGAAAAGACCCTATTAGTAATATCATATTTTCTTGTTATTCATTTTTCATGCACTTGCTTAAGAACTAATAGATTACATGAAAAATAAAACCATGATGAATTATATTTGTTGTCACAATTATTTTTAAAACCAAAAAAAGAAAAAAAAAACTTAAATAAGCTTTTTGATTCTATGAGTACAATCTTTTAAAGGTATTGACATTCTGTAAACGGATTTTAAAAATATGTATTATATTTATTGATATTTTGATCGTATATTTTTGTTCTCATATGATCTCATATTTATGATCATATATATGATCTTAGATTTAGAATATACACATTACATAAAAACTAAAATATGAATGATTATTTTTCTCATATTAATTGATTAACATCCAAAAGAATTATATATATATATATATATATATATATATATTTGTTAATTTATATAAAGTCTTTTTTTAGTTGGTATATTATAATAAAATGTACTAAGTTTTAGATTACAAAAAAAATTCCTATTAAAAAAACATACTTCAAAGTCAAAGATGTTTTAATAATTTTAAAATTTAAATAAAAATAAAAATAATAAAAGATAGTTATTTATCATCATGGTTGTTGTCACGTGTATTAATAGTTATTATCTTTTATTATATATTTTTTAAAAGGTAAAGTTGTTTTTTAAAATAAAAAATAAAATAAAAAGTAGTTGTTTTCAAAAAATAAAATAAAGGATAATAACTAAGCAACAAACATAGATCATAAATAACTACTAATATATTGTAGTAACAATCATAGATAATAAATAAGTACCTTTTATTTTATTTTTATTTTAAATTAAATTTTAAAACTTTTAAAATACTATATTTTTTGTAATAAGAATTTTTTTAACATAAAACTTGGTATACTTTACTAAAATGTACCATCCAACAAAAGATTTTACATAAATTAACAAAAAAAAAAAAAAAGAAAATATATATATATATATATATATATAAAAGAGTTAAAATAAATGTCTGATGAAATTCTGAGTGTACAATGACTTTCAAAGTATCTACGTCATATTAATTTTGAATTTATTGGTGGAAACTATAAAAAAAAAAAACAAAAAGTCTGTGAGTGTAAACGCTTTCAAAAGTATGTACGTCATATTAATTTTGAATTTATTGGTGGAATCTGTGGTAGAATTTTTTGTGGTTCAACGTGTTGTGATACAAAAGCCTGAATAATCGGTAATTAATAATAATAATAATAATATTTATATTATGAATAAATATTTTCTAGTTAAGATTGTGTTATTGAAATTTAATTCTTCAAATGGTATGTTTTTTTTGGAAGATGAAATTTCCATGTATGATTTATAATAATAAAATTCAATTCATATTATTTTAAGGATAATTCGTAATTTTTTAATATTAAAGGAGACTCGTTTTAATATCAAAAGGAGTAATATTATTAATGAGATAGAAGATTTTAATACTAAAATCAGTTAGGGATAAAATTTTTAAAAAGTAAAGACTTTTTTTGGAATATAAGAAAGTTTAGTAATAATAAATTTTTTAATATGTTTAACAATTTGCTTTTTTTCTTATATATGGAATTAAAACTATCGAATATTTTTGTGAAAAAAAAATCATGGATATATTTCCTTTTGCCCTATGTGATGTAATTTTGTCATAGGGTAGACGTGACCTCTCATTTTTTTTTTTAATAAAATTTTCGTGTAATGGTAACTATGCCTAACATGAATTTGTTTAGAAATTTATAAATACTTTTTATAGGTGCAAATATTTATGTGAAGTTTATGTGAGATATTAATGCTTTAAAGCTTTGAAGATGATTTTCGAAAGTTTTGATTAGAAAATGATTTTATTTTAGTATGTCATGTTAATTAGATTAATGATTAGTTGCTTGAAATCTATAAGAAAAGATAACCTCACATTTTTGTAAATATATATATATAATTAAAAACTTTTCACGTGAGATATTATATTATGGGATGATGATATTTTAATAATATTTTTTAACAACTTTTTTGACAACAAAGTTCATGTCATTGTTTCATTTGTCTATTTGAATTTATTTTAAAAAAGTATTTGAAACAAACACGTCATAAACTGTTATGTTGTCAAAAAATTATCAAAAAAAAAAATTGTTAAAGAGAATTTTTCTTATATAACGTGTGTTGTAATATATAGTAGTAGTGTAATAGTCTATTGACAGTTACTTCATGAGGTCTATATGTGAAGACCCCTCCCTCTGTTTTATAGATAGAGACGTTTTCTGATAGAAGATAAGTTTTCTCCTTTTCATATTCTCTGCTACCCATATCATGAAGAAATCGAATATAGTATATAACAAGTGTAGGAATGCTCTGCTTCCACTATAATTGCTTTCTCATTAAAACTACTTAATGGGCTGCTGATATTTTTACCAATGGCAGTTGAACGTGTTTTCAAGGATCGTGTCCCAAAGGTCAGGATGATAGATAATATATATATATATATATACGGTAGGGCTTGAGGGGAAATTTGGTTTATGTCTTTTCTCATATATATAGTAGTTGTAATCGTTTATTGACTATTACTTCCTCAGGTCTATAAGACCCCTTCCTCTGTTTTAAACTTAGAGAAGTTTTCTGATACACTAATATAATATGATTTTTCTCCTTTTCATGATATTCTCTGCTACCCACGTCATGAAGGAATTACATGAACGTTTGCGTTTTGTAATTTCTCTCATCCACGATACGAAAAAATCAATTACTTGGTTTGACTTTTATTTATAAAAAATAATATAAAAACTTAAAGTTATTAGAGTAACTTGTCAAACACAATCATAATTTGCACATGATTTAAGTGTATCCATGAATTAATTTATCTTAAGCTTAACAATTATTTATTGATCAATAATAATGTTATGAACAATTTAATTAAATAATTAATAACTTTTTGAATTTTAGTCAAAAAGTTTCTAAACTCTTATATATATCTAAATTGAAAGAAATAATGTACTCAAATTATAGCTTTCTAAAGTGTAGTGCACGTGAAAGAGGTTATTAAGAGATTTTTTTTAACATACACTACTGTTTGATAAATTTATTAATAAGAAGAGTGATATCTCAAATAAACTTTAGTAAAACATGTTAACGAGTGTATTTAGAAATAGAAAACCAGTAATTTGAGTCTGTAATAAAATAAAAAAAAACTGTTGTAATAATCTTAATTAATTACCTTTAATTTGCCGACAAGACGTAAACCAAACCGTTTCTCAGATATATAGTGGGAAAGGATCGAAGAGGAAAACCAGGAGAAGAATATTACAAGATGAGTTCAGAAAGAATTGTTCTGATTTTTATTTTTTGTTTGAGCATGATGAGTTCAGGACATTGTAAAGATAGGAAGCATTTTGTTCTGGTGCATGGAGCATGCCATGGAGCTTGGAGTTGGTACAAGCTGAAGCCACTCTTGGAATCTGCAGATCACAATGTCACAGCAGTCGACCTTGCAGCTTCTGGCATCAACATGCGGAAAATTGACGATGTTAGTACTTTGGAAGACTACAATCAGCCTCTGTTGCAGCTATTGGCCAGAACTCCCCCTAATCAGAAGGTCATTCTAGTTGGTCATAGCCTCGGAGGACTCAACCTAGCACAAGCCACGGACGAATATCCACAAAAAGTTGAACGTAATGTTTTCGTATCAGCTTTTCTTCCTGACACAGAACACCGCCCTTCTTATGTATTAGAAAAGGTATCTGCTACTTTTTCAACTTTTTCATCTTATTTTTTTTCCATTACTTATGCAACTGCAATTGCTGCCCAGTACTTAGGAAACTAATTAATGAAAGACATGAACCCAAGTTAGCAAGAATAAAGGAATTATTAATGATTCATTATCAAAATATTTCAATCACATGCTTTTATTTTCTTAACGTGTAATTAGAATAGTTTTTACCTTCAGATTTTTATTAACGATTTCGTAATATAATAATGTTAAAAGCTAATTCATGTGTCAAATTTGAAACAATGGATAAAATTAATTTTACCCGAAAATTAAAGAACTAAAAATATATTTATTTTATTTAAAAATTAAAATTGAAAGCTTGGTCGTAAATTTAATAATATGTTTAATCTTATTTTTGTAATATGTAATTTATCACTCTTTATTATTTTATATCTCAAATAAGCTTTCAATTTCTTCACGAGCACAATTATTATAATATAATTATATAAGGTATATATTTCAAAGTTATTATTGAGTCATAGCTGCAGCGTATATGTAATATAGTTTCATACACAGCAAATTCACAAAAAAACAAGATGCTATGTAACATACTAACATTAGAAATCTATCTAAAATTTTAAGTAGTACTTGTAATTGTGCTCCTAATATCGTGAAGAGATATTTTGTTTGTTAACTTGCTTTAAAAGAGTTCATAACAATAATTTTAACGGAGTATTAACAAAATAGTCTTAAGTAATATAGTTAGAAGTATGAATGGAAAATCGGTCAATCTGATTAAGCTTGGCTAGATATTGATCTATCAAAATGGACTTAATTGAATTGGTTTGCTAATTGAAAAGGAGCGGTTGGGTTTATCTGTATTTTTATTTTCAATAAAAATCTAATATATTACATGGAAAAAGATTGAAATTATTTATTTTTTATATGAAGTCAGATTGTATTCATACGAAGTATTGCGACATGGATTTAAATTTTTTAATGAAGTCCGGTTCTCGTACTTAACAGATCCCAAGTCAATTCAGGTTCTTAGGTTAAAAACTATGTCCCGGCCTGTTTTTTTTGGCTAGACGCCTAACTAATTGGACTTTTCTTGTCATCTATAATTAGAAGTGCAATGTGTAAGAAAATAATTCTTTTATATATATTAATGTACATAAATGATTGTCAACGAGTCTCAACTTTATAACTCATCAAAGATAGTTAATAAGAAATTTCTTACAAATACGCACGTGAAGAAAAAGAAATATGATAAAGTTGGTTATTTTTTATTTTTGAAAAGTACGTTGAGAGGACCCCCACGTCTGCATGGTTGGATACTAGGTTTGAACCAAGTGGAAACAAAACATCAATGTTATTTGGTCCCATGTTTTTGACCAACAAGCTCTACCAACGATCCCCCGTTCAGGTAATTATACTATAGTTACAATATAATCATTGTTTTAGTTATGAAAATGTCATAAAACAAAGTATATAAAAGGCTGGGAGTTTCAAGGTTTGAACTAGTTGAATTTTTCAGGACCTTGAATTGGCCAAGAGTTTAGTAAGGCCATCATCACTGTTCCTGGAAGACTTCTCAAGGCAGAAGAAATTCTCGAAGGAGGGATATGGCTCAGTTCCACGTTCCTATATTGTCTGCACTGAGGACATTGCAATTCCTGTGGACTATCAACAATGGATGATCCAAAATGCCGCCGTCAATAACGTTCTGACAATCAAAGGCGCAGATCATATGGTTATGAATAGCAAGCCTAGCCAACTATTTCATGCTCTCCAGAAGATAGCAAATGAATAGACATAAATCCATCACGCAAGCTTTAATTTACTTTTACTATACTTGTTGCTTTTGTTGCTTTTAATTTGACTTTTCTAAGTTCTGGTTTGAAATTACTACCACCAAATAAATGAATAAAGGGCTTGCAACTTCTGCACTATATATCTTTTTCGTGTTTTGCAATGAATGAAGTTGTGTTGATGTTAACCAATTATGAGTAAAACATCTAGGACTTCGAAAACACACCATGACAATCCAAACTTATCAATCTATATCCATCGACATTATGTTTAAAAATCCAAGTTCAACCATCATTAATTGGGTAAAAGATTTACTATTGTATAGAAAGATAAATCCATGACGATTAAAAATAACATTCCACTATAATTCTAAAATAATCCTTGAAATAGTTGTATTAAAAGTGTTGCTAGAACTACGAAAATTGTTAGGATAAACTTAAATTTTAAAAATTTGTTATTTATTAGTTTTAAGTTTAATAATATTTAGTTTGATTTTGATAGAAATAAAATAAAATTAGTTGATATTTTATATATTGTCAGTTTATATTATTTGTAATTAGCATAAAATTCTATTTACACCTATTAAAAGTTGTCAAAATTTAATGAAAAAATACTCTCCAATGAATTAAACAGTCAAATTATTTGTTGGGTAAACTTTTTTTACAAAAATTACATTTAATCGTGGTTAAATGTGGTCAATAATTCATTTAACTGTAGTTGAAAGTTCACCATCATCAAAATATTTATCAAAAAAGAGAAAAATATAAAATAATGAAATGATATATAAGGAAGGTTTTGGTCATAATACACTCAAAGATATATAAATAATAATAATGAAATAGTTAATAAGAATAATCATTGTAAAATTCAGACATTTTTTTTAAATATAATATTTACAATTTTCTCTAAAAAAACCTTTCGAAAAGTTTTCATACAACAATTCAAACAGTTCAACAAACAATGGATTAATACCTTAACAAATAATATGAAGCTATTCTAAAATCATTCTAAAAAATCTAACTTTTACACATTATATTTTTATTTCTTATAATAAAGTATTTTGTCATGTTTGTTGAACATATTCAAATTTACACTCACATCTCCCTTCAAATCATTTGATCCAACACACTTACTATATATTCCTACCTCGATTAGAGTACATCACCTGATCCAAAGAAGCTTAAGTCTTTAATGTTAACTTAAGTACTGCATTATATTATCTTAACCAAGATGTTGATATTTTATGACAATTTTTTTTATCAAGCAATACAAAATATATAAAATAATGAAACACTTGAGGTATTTCAACTCATAAACACATTTCAAGAAAGATCCGTACAAAAAAAAGAAAAAAAAAAGACAAGTCGAAAAAACCTTCTCACACATAAAGGTAAAACAACACATAACCATGGCAATAATATTAGTAAAGTAATAAATTACTCTTAATTGTCTAAGTCATGTCATTTTTATTGTTTTCTATTTTATATTATAAGTTTGAAATAAAATATTATTACTTCATTAAAGAGTTACAAATTATTACGTTTATCAATAGGCATCATGTTTATATTTTATAATTATTAATAATTATAGAATTTTATCCTTTTAAAAAAAATAATCCATAATAGTGATTGAAATAATAATTATAATAATCAATTTAAAGAACATGTCTGTAATCAAATCATTGACCACATTTTATATTAATTTTAAAAAATTTACAATCAATTTTTAGTTAATTTATTTAAAAATACATAAAAAGAGTGAATGAAATTATAGCCATATTTTCGATATGCAAATATTGATTATGCTTAGTTTAATACACTACAAGAAATTTTATAATTATTGATAAAATTTTATCAAGGGAAATAAAATTACTAGTAAAACAAAATTTAACTACAAATTTTACTAATAAATTTTAGAATTTTAATTACTTACAAAAATTCATTGATATTGAACTTTTTGATATATATAATATTTTCTTAGTTTTTAATTTTATAATTTTTTTTCTTTCGTTACACATTTTTTTTTCTCTTTTCTAATGGTTTAGCTTGTATATTATTTATGAAATTTAATCATATCTTTAAGGTAATATTTCTCTCACTATTCAAATGGTGTATTATTAACTTGAGTGAATCAACCAGTTCTTGTTACACATTTGAATATTTATACTCTTTTTAATCATTTTGTTTATTATTTTTTCACATAAATTTTTTTTACTCTTAATTTCAAATGTTTAATCCCATAAACCTTTTATTTAGTAGAAAATAATAAAAAATTATTCTACTTGATTCTTAATTTTTGTTTCATATGAAAACTTTTCTTAAAACAATTTTTATTATCTCTTAACAGTTTTATTACTTTGATATTTAAAAAAAATCTTATATTTTTAAGGGAATTTTTATTTTATCATACCCATAATTATATATTTGGTTTCCTTTGTGCAATTTTATTGAATGATGTTCAAATTATTTTTATGACATACATTTAATCATTTTTATTATTTTTTAATATTTTTATTTGTTGTTTATTTTATCATGTAGAATAATAATGTGATAATTTGTTATATAATTATTTTTATTTTCTAACAGTGTAATTTTATCATTGCAATTATATATAAATATTTTATTACTATAATCTAATAACTAAATCTTATTGTTACGAATATTGTTTATCACCGTCTAAGATGAATGGAAATTCAAAACATGAAATATGTATGCTAAATTTCATGTATTATTAGTTTTATTTTTGTTCTTTGTTTGATTTCACTCAAGTGTATTATAATTTTTATATGTATAAAAAAGCACTTAATTACAACTTAGAGAAAGAAGATAAAGAGACATTCAAAATATTTTTTTTTTAATTTTGTCAACTTTGTTTATTAAGGTTTGCAAACTTAATAAATATTATGGTTTTTAGAATATTTTATTTGATACTCTAATTTGAAACGTATATATTTTAATTTCTTTTTAAATATTTGATATTAAAAAAATAAGAATACATTTCTTTGAGTTTTTATTTTTTTACTAAAAATAATTAATTGATATTGAAGTAGTAAGAAAGTAGGTATGTGCATAGGTATGAGTGTAGTCTTGTTACCTTGTAGGGATGAGGATGGAATAACAATGTTATACTCGTTGGGTAAGCGTACATGGATGCCAATAATTTTTTCCATATGGAATAATGAAACTCGCCCATATCTTGTCCTATTGTCATCCCTAGTGGAGATGGAAAAGAGAAGAATGAAGAGGAGGAAAAAGAGAAGAAGAAGAAGCCAAAGGCGATGACGGTGGCAAAAGGGCGACGACGATGTAGTAGCGATGTTATGGTGTAGGTGACGATGATACTGGCAGAGGTGGAGGAGGTAGAAGAGAAAGAGGAAAAGAATGGGGATGAGAAGAATAGGAAAAGGAGCCAATGGCGCTGGATGTGGCAACACTGGAGCTGGAAAAGGTTGAGGTGTAGGAGGAAGACAAGAGGTGGAGGAATAACAAGAAGAAGAGGAGGAAAAAGAAGAGAAGAAAGAAGAGGAAGAAAAAAAAGACAAAAAGAAAGGAAGAGGGGAAAGAAAAAGACTCTTTCATGATATTTATCAACAAATTAATTGATGACCAAAATTTACTAATAATTACTTACGAATAATTATTGATGAAAACTTACCACCGAATTTATAGTAGTTTGTGGTTATCAACAACTTTTTTTTACCTGTCAGTAGAATATATCGACAAATGTTTACTATCAATAATTTATCGTTAATTAAAACTTTGATTGCTATTTTGGTTCCTACTTTCAAGGTAGTGTGTCCACTTGGTCTTCGTTTTTAAAAAAGTATCAACTTCATCCATAGTTAGTTTAATGTGCATCAATTAAGTTCATTTCATTAATTTTTCATTGACAGTGTTAATTGTGTGGTGATGTGGCAAAAGACATTTGCAACGTGTGATCCATTAGGGCTTTCTAATGTGAAAATTGAGGATTATGGTTTAAAAAAAATTATCGAGTTCAAAAGGGACCTCTTCCACTACCACTTTAGCGTTGGAGTGGAACGGGAACTCCAAGACTGGAGTTATGGCCAACAACTTCGAGCACCGAACACCACTACAAGAACACCAGTACGAACCCAGGATATCGAGCACCGAACATAGGTAGGGATGGCAAAAAAATCCACGGGCACGACTATCCGCGGGTAAAACCTACGGTGGGTAGTTACTACCCGTAGATATTTACTACCCGCGGGTAACGAGTAGCGAGTATTTTAATATCCGCTTCTAAACGGGTCGGGTACAGGTAGTATACTACTCGATTCGCAGGTACCCCTTACCCGCAAAAAATAAAAAAAATAATTTATATATTTTTTAATTAAATTTAATTAAAAATTAAATTAAATTATATTTTATTAGGTTAAATTTAATTAAAATTAAATTTTAATTTATATTATATTATATTATATATATATATATATTGTAATTTTATTTAAATTTTATTTTAAAATGTATAAAAAAAAAATTGCGAGTATCCGCAGGTACCCACGGGTTTTAAAATACCCGTGGGTATTTTTTGAATGGATACCCGACAGGTAGCGGGTCGGGTGACGGGTACATTTATATCCGACGAGTCAGGTTGCGGGTAGACACTATCCGTGCCCGACCCGACCCGTTGTCATCCCTAAACATAGGTATAGTTTAGTGCCTTGTCAATGTCCTCTAGGTGAAACTTAGAATAGTAAGTACTGACCAAAAGATGAATGTCATGTAGTGAAAATATTTTATACCAATAATACTCATTAATATGTGTTGTATCTATCAAATTGGATATATTTAATATACATACATACGAGAGCATCTTTCAAAGTTTCATTAGCAACGAACTTGTAAACTAATATTTGTTCTTCGTGTTCAAAGCAGAATCCCACAAGGCTAACCATACTTTTGTGGTGGACTTGGAAAATGAGTTCAATTTTAGCTTTGAATTCTTGTGCTCCTTGCTTTCACTCCTTTTGAGCTCGCTTTATGGCTACAACTTCCCTTGTGGGAAGAGTTGATTTTGTAGTTTTAGCTTTTCGGTCTTCGAAATCCCCAAATGTGCTTCTTTTTTTCTCTGTTTGAAACTCCCAAATGCATTTCTCTATTACAAACCCCCAATTGAGATTCTCTCCTTCTATGTTCGTAATCTCGATAACAAATTCTCTGTTCAAAATCATGAACTCAGCTCCTCTTGCTCTCGATTAGAAATCCCCAAATTCATTCTCTCTTTTTCTTTGCTCGAAATACCTAATTTCATAACATTCAATTTTTTCCTAAACCTAAACCCTAATTCCAAAATTTCCACATCACCACTTCGATATTGGCTTACACGTCACAAAAAATATTCCACGACAGCAAAATATACACAACACAACTTCACCAATAAGTCAAAGTTATTTATTTAAACATAGTTTATATAAATGGACTTGTTGATATATATTACATAAAGTGTGAATGAAATTGACACTTTTTAAAAAATGAGTACTATAGACACACTACACTGAAAGTAGAGACTAAGAGAACAATATTAAACCTTAATTAAATGGGTAATTGAACTTTTAGAAATAGACTTAATTTTGTTGCTCCTTGCTTCGCTAATCAAAATACCATCTGAAATAGGTTAAGTAGACCAATATCAAGTTTTTTTACTCTAGTTTGTAATTATAAAATAGAATAATAAAAGTATATAGTAAGAAAATTGTAACGGGTAGTTTTCTCCCAGACTCAGACCGATATGTAATCCGTGAAAGTATCGTTCTGATTCTACAGTTATATGTTTGAAAGTCCAGTTTTTTTTTTCACAAAATTTAAATTTAAATTTGGTATCTCGATTTGACAAACATTTTTTCTTTAATTTTTTATTTTAACAGAATCAAAAATTAATTCATGAAATTTGTCTTTCGTCTTTCACTTTAGACACAAATACGAAGGCTGGGGGAAGGTTAATTTAACAAAAGTAGTTTTTCTAAGCTACTAGGCCATTTTTACGTTCTTCATTCTCACAATCAATGCAACCTATAAAGATAATCACATGTCTCCCACATTTGCAATAGACATTCGATTTTAGTCTAAACATTTTTGGTTTGATGCATTCTTCAATTTGTGCACAATTTGTGCACATATACGTGAATAAAAATCATTCTAGCTATATTAGTTCTCGTTTCAAAATATTCTTATACTACAAAAGCATTAATTTTTCAATACATTCAAGAGTCTTATCACTAATGTACAAAGAACTTTAAACGTTTTTTATTTTGGGCTTTTAACGTTAGATTCTGATCCGACGTCTTTATGGGTGACGTTAGTTGGACGTCGAATCTATAGAGTCCGACGTCTATAAAGATGTTGGTTATGTCCGACGTCTAAAGGGCACTATAGACGTCAGACACGACATTAACCGACGTCTTTTGAGCTTTCGTTGTGTTTGCAGTTTTGTCCGTGTCTTTGGGTAGCCTAGTAGCACCTTCTTCCTTTGCTAGTTTCCTCATAAGAAAAGCTTGCGTCTTTTGGATCTCTTATGGCATTTCAACCTAAAACTGAACCTGGGTCCTTGCCTAGTTCTATTCCAACCGCCAATGAAAAAGAATACGGTGACATGAGAACTAAGCAAGGACCCAGGTTCGGTTTTGGGTTGAAATGCCATAAGAGATTCAAAAGATGTAGCTTTTCTTACGAGGAAGCTAGTAAAAGGAGAAGGTGCTAGTACGCTACATAAAGACATGAGCAAAATTGCACCAAAGCACAACGAAAACTCATTTTAATCAGTTCAAATGGAAGATAATCCATCAAAAACTAATTTAATTGGGTAAAAGTAAGTTTAAACGGTTCAAAAGAGATAAAACACACATGGAAATGCAATACCGCAGAGAGAAAAGGCGAGGAGGAAGACGATGAAGTGTGCGTAACCGCAGGTTCGCGATTTCTAATTTAACAGGAATCAAGACATCGGTGCCCCAGTGCCCGACGTCTATTCTCGATTAGACGTCGGTGACCTCACTAATATGATGTCCATTCGAATTAAAATTAATATTCGCGGTGTATATAAACGTCAGATCTAGGGGGAGCTGACGTTCAAAACAATTTTTCACCTACCTGTCAGGCCATTTAAAGTATAGATGTCGATTACAAGGGGGGCCGACGTCTATAATCGTATATAGACATCGGAGTGGCGGGAACAAACGTCTATATGGCGGAAAAAAATGATTTTTCACCTACCTGTCAGCCCCGTAGACGACGGTTACGGGGGGGTTGGGGGGGGGGACGTCTATAATTTTATAGACGGTAGGGACCCTCCTAACTAACGTCTATATGACCACTTATTTACGAAAATGCCACTGATCAATAATTTACGTTGGATATTTTGTGGTCCGACATCTAAGGGGTGACGTTAAAGACCAATTATGTACTAGTATATATTGTTTTGAATCTTGAGATCAATGGTAGTGTAGATACACTTTTCTTTTTCATCTTTTAGGCTTTGTTCTTTTGGAGTGATTTGGGGGAGATGATTTGGGGGAGATGATTTGAATGGATTTGAGAGTAATTTTTTTGTTTTTTTTAGTGGATTTGTGGGTAATTGAGAGTAGATTTAGAGGTAAAGTTTGTGAAAATTAGTGTAAAATTTGATTGATGTGAAATATTTAAAATATTTGTTTGATTGGTAGAAATTAAAGATTACTAAAATGCCCCTAGTTATTAAAGTAATATAAAATGTTATTTGTTAATGTTATATTTAATTGTAAAAATATTTATAAATAATAAAAAATTAAAAATATTAATTAAAATTAATTTTTAAAAAGTAACTAAATTATAATTTAGTAAAATAAATTTATTTTTAAATGTAATATTTTTTTTAATATGATTTATAATATGATTTTATTTCTATGGAAGTGAGATTGAAGAAATACAAAACAATGACCCACTGGACCAAACAAGCCACTATCATTTTTTTAATTTTGATTTTATATTTTATATTTAATATTTAATATTTAAATTTTGTTTGGGCATCACTTGACCAGGGTACCCTATGAGCCTCTTTTATTTTCTTTTTGTCTTGACCAGTTTCTCCCAAACCCTTTCTCCCTCTTTGATGCTACTTGCCCGTGGAGCTCATGATGGGCTATAGGAACGATAATTTTGCCGAATAGAATGCAGATCGAGAAGCCGCATCAGGGTTTGAGAATGCAGATCGACTGTTGATTCCAAACACTATTCATCATCTTCTTTTGCTTCAAATCCGCGCATTCATCTTCAACCCCTTTCTTCTTCATGCCATCTGCATAAAAACAAATCGATGTATATTAAAGTAATATATACAAATGGAATTTGATAAAACATTGAGGACACATATGACTTTTTACCATAAATCCTTCCAAATCTCTTCCCTTCAGCGGGTGATCGAAAACTTCTTCATCCCGCAAATCCGTCTTCGCATTTCTTTGCTTTTCCTCTCAAACGAACACGCAATGCGTTTTATTTCTTCGCTCTCGAACCCGCTTGAATAGTATAATATGTTCAAGCGAACAAAAGCTTAAGGACAAAATCATAAAGAAATTATACACTCCAAAATAGATAATACTTCAGATATAATAATTAACTTTAATGATATTATCTCGATGAATTTAGAATCAAAACATTAACATTAATATTGTTTGTAAGGACAAAAATGAGATTTGAAAGAAGAATTGTTGTTTTCCAAAAAAAATGAAAAAATTGTTTCCAAAAAATAAATACCATTCCCTTAGTCATCTAATGGGAATGAACCACATTTCCTTATCCTTATATCTCGACTAAGAACATTCAATAGTTTTACATCGTTTAGAAATCGAAATTAAGAATAATTTAAATACAATTTTCTCTTTCAATTTTATGAAATTTCTTTCAATATATAAAGAAATTTTAGAATCTAAAAGGAACAATACTTCTAATACTTGTAACTTACTCTAATAATATTATATGGAATTAATAAAAAATTTCTGATATATTAAAATTATTGTCATTTGTATTGATCTTATAATTTTATCATTAATATTTATTTAAGTAGGTTTTAATTTAATTAACTCTAATCTAATTTATATTAACATTTACTAATATTAACATCACTCACATAAATCTAATTTATTTTTTATATTTATTAAAATTAGTATGGTCTCCACATTAATTTTATTTATTTATTATATGTTTTAAATTAACATAATTTTTAGTATATTATATGTAATTTCTTAATATTTATTTAAGATGGTATTAATTTTTACAACATTATTTTAGAAGTTATGTGCCTCTACGACTTAGGATAAGGATTACGTATAAACTTTAAATCTGAAGACTTATATTTAAATTTGATATAATATTGTAATTTACGTGAATCTATAATTTATACTAATGGAAGCTTAAGATTTATTTCCCATTTTTTCTATATATTTATTCTTGCATTCAAGTATTTCTCATAAAAAAAATATTTCTAGACATGGTGTCCATTTTATAGAGGCTTGTTTTTCTAAATTTTTGCGCACTATATAGTTATAAGAAAATTGTAAGTTGTGTTTTGAAAAAGAAAATTATTAAAGGACCCACGAAATAGCTAAAAATTCAATGAAAAACTTTACAACAACATTACCTAAGAGATGCAGGGAACGGAAGATTCATATTATCTACGGATTATAAAGCCTTTCGGTAAACAGAATCATATATATTATTTAATTTAAGAATTCATTTCAATTTTTTAAAATAACTTATTATATAGAAAAAGTTGATTAATTTATAATTGTAATTAGAGTTTAATTTGAACGCGTTGTCGATTAATAAAAATGATTTTGAATGTAATTTTTAAATCAATAATTGTATGAAAATAAACGATTTTACATAACCTATTATTAGATTACAAAAATTAAAGTAAATCATGCCCAATGTATTTAAATTACTAATTTTTAAATTTATGAGCAAAGAAAAATAAACTCTTCAAATAAACTTTAAAAGGAAGAAATAAAACCTTGGTGTCTTGAATCCTATGTTCAGTCAGAAATCAAACCTTGAAAAACAGATATAGTTTAGAAATCGTCTTTTCTTCTTATGATGAAACACATGAAGACGAAGCAACCTTTTATAGAGCAACGGAAGCTGAAAGAGTTTACACTCAATATTTTATAAGTCAAAGAAACAAAATAATCTTAAACATAGGTTGTCGTTATACATCTGAATTAACCAAGAAAAAGGTTGAAAAAGAGAGAGTAAGAAGAACTTCGTTAGATACAGACAACAATCCTAAAGATTATCTAAATATAGTAAACCTAAGGTTTGGTAGTAACAAAAAGGACTAAACAAACCTAAAGTCTTTTTTCGGCTAAGCTTCAACTTTACTTTCTCTGACATAAATTCGGTTGTTATTTTCAATTGTGATACTGATACTTGAAGATGGCTGCTACTAGCATGGTGTGGTTGTTCCCACTACGTTTTAGTACAACGAAATAATCATTAAAATTGTTAGAAAAATGCTTTAAGAAAATTTTATTTTTAATTTTAATTGAGTCAATGTCTTTTCCTTATTTCTAGGAATTAGTTAATTTTTAATTATGGGTTAGAACAGTAAATTAAAATTAGAATAAAAATGTTAATAGGTAGTTACTTTTTTTAAGTTTTAAATATTCTAAGTTTCTCATTATTTTACAATCAATAATACAGAAGTATTTTTGCTTTGTGCTACGTTTCTCAATTCTAAAAAACCAACAAAAAAATATTGAAAGTTGAACCGTGCTTACATATTTTTCCCCAACACATCAATTCTAAATAGGTCCTTCAACATCCCTGACACGCCAAAATTACTGAAAAATTAAGATGAACCACACATGTGACATTATTTTGAGAAGAGGAGCCATTGAAAAACTTACCTTGATGTATAAATTTTATGTTATAAAAGTAGCATATATAGTATTTTCTCAGGAAACCATTCCAAAATCTCTTCTTTTCCTTTATTGTTTTACCACTTGAGAGAAAAATTTAAAAGAGTGTGTTATCGTTTCCTCATTAGAGTTAGAAATAATGTATGTAATTTTTTTTTAATAAAATTACATTATTTTTTATTGCTATTTTTTTTTCATTTATTTTAGTTATGCGTTGTTACTTTTGTATCCAACAATGGTATCCGAATTTGATTAGTTTGGTTTCTTATTACATTTTGTAAACTTGGTTGTTATTACCACTTACTCATGTCTCTTTTCTAAGAATTATCTAGTGTGTTGATTCATAGTTTACTTCTATTCTTTCTATAGACAGTATTATTCATATTAAAAAGTACGTAACTCGGTTTTAAAGTTATGAAAACAAAATATGACATAAATAAGTTTAATGAAAATAATTTTTTATTTTGAAAACTAAAGATGAAATAAATTTTATGAAAGCACAATTGTCTGGCTGCGATTGAAAAATGATTTTTGGACATCACGGATTAAAGGTGAAAAGAAATTAATAATGTTATTACAAATTTACACTTAGCAATGAAAGATACTATTATATCTAACATTATGAAAAAGACTACAATGGAAGAGATTTAAAATACTCTCATCAAATTGTACGAGGTAAAGTCACTTTACACAAAAAATATTCTTGACGAACAAACATTGTCCTCTTTGAATGAATGAGTCGACATTAATGACGGAGTGACGGACCACATCAACATTCTAAATATATTATTTGTCCAATTTTCAACAACAAATTTCAATGTAGTTTGAAATGAATATGCATGTCTTTTACTCAAAGCTTACTTGATTTATATGATAAATTAACCATTGATATAACAAATTATAATATTGACGAACACATACACTTGAGGAGGTTGTTAGAGTTGTAAAGAAGAATCCCAGAAAAAAAATAAAGTAGATAGGATGGAAAGTTCAAAGGAAAGGCTTTGATTATAATGAGAGATGGATAAACAAAATATAGATTTCGTAGGAATCAAACTCGTGATAGATAAAAATCTCAAAGTAAGAAACATTTCAAATGCTATGGACTTGGCATAGGAAAAATGGAGGAAAAACTCTAAATCATTAATTTCAAAAGGTTGTGTTCCAAATGCCTTGGAAGACGATGATATTTTAGTAGGTGAAGCGATAATTAGCTATAATGGTGAAAAAGAACACATGATAGGTGGATAATGGTTTTACCCTTGTGAACTTATTTCAGATGAATCTTTCTTCATAGAAAACGATAGGAATGTCAATCTTGGACAAATCATATAAGTCGGCTTACTAATCTAAAAAAAAATGTGAATATTTTAGTCCATGAATACACTTAGGCCTCTCGTGTATGACTCGCAGCTCGCATGAGCCATGATGGCCTAGAACCAACTAGCCTGCTTTACCTACAATTTTTTTTTATCACATTTTAATCTCTAAGTCAAATAACTCTTCTATTTTATTTTATTATTTCTTCACTTCATAATTGAATTTCTCTTACCCGCAATTTTTTTTATCACATTTTAATCTCTAAGTCAAATAACTCCTCTATTTTATTTTATTTTGTTATTTCTTCACTTCATAATTGAATGTCTCTTACTTACATTTAGCATTGATTAATTGTTATAGTATTTTGGTATCTTAAACAATATTTTTATGTTTTTATTTATGAAAAGTTTAATTATGACATTTTTTTTGAGGTAAATCTTAATCGTATGTTTACTTAGTTTATTTATTGTCAATAAATTCATGTGGTAAACGAAAATGTGAAACATAAAACAAGATTATTGTACAATATTTGTATAATTTTCTTAAAGATTTATTTATACTGAATGGATCAATAAAGCCAATCCACAATTCTTATAAAGGACGGACCAAAATGAGATAAGTCAGTCCGCATTATCATCCATAAAAATGATTATACCTTATAGGATTGATAAAGTCAGTATTGTCAAAATATCTTATTTAAATTAAATAAAAAGTATATATATGTCTAAATCAAATAGAAATAATATGTATAAAATCTTATTTAAATTAAATAGAAAATATATTACTAAATTAAATCATATAAAAACAAACATCTTAGATTAAAATACCTCTTCTTATGCTAAATATATTAAGTAATACTTTCCATTTTTAACATTGTTTATGATGAAGACTAAATAAGAATTAGAAAATGTCATCAAACTTAAGACTAAAGAGAGCAAAGTCATAATTTTAGAGACTTAAAATGTATTGAAGCCGGTACTCTGTGGTCAATTTTAACAATTGTGATTTTTTTTTTCAGAAAAAGTTATTCGACCCAGACATCCTATTCGTATCCACAGGTTACTGTCAAGAAGAAAAAGTGGGTGAAATATATCATGGTTTACTTAACGCCGCATGGGAGGAGATCTTCTCAATCCAAACTTTCTCAAAACTGGAAAAAGGTAATTTGGCTAAGACACTTTCTCAATCTGAATAGAAACTTTCGAGCTTCGTTTCGCATAATTGCATATTCCAGACCATTTTTTCCCGCCCTCTAATATGCTTAAAAAAATTATAACAAAGCAATTGAAACCATTTTAACGCAAGCCTTGAATTGAAGGGGTGGGGTACTAGCCTAAGCAAAGCAACGAAGCTTTCCAGTTTTGGTCTCATTACATGCTTGTTTGAAGAAGAATGCAAGCTCCAAGTACCAAGAGAAAGGAATCTGCAAGAAAGACATCTTACAACACAATAATTGCTTGGATTACTTAGAATATAGTACAAAAGGTCTCGCAAAGGAAGATCATGTTGCTGGCTAAAAGTTGAGGGAATGGACTTGTACCTTCATAAATTCAAGATGACATTGGTAGCCGGATCCTCCGGAGATGACATGTAATGTAATTGATGGATTTGGAGTAATTCCAGCTTGTTACCATAGGTCACAAGCACCAAAAATATGGAAAGCTGAGGCACTAAGTCCCATCTATGCCAATGTATTGGCCATATTACAGCCAAACAATTCTGAACCAGCACAAAAAAATTCCACATTCTGCTCATTTGTGCCAGCAATACCTGTTTACAGCAAGAAGTTTATTCAACTAAAAAACTAAAATTTAACCATGAAATAACAGACAAGAATTTTTCATATAATTTTAAAATTACTCAAGATAAGGCCTGCCTTTATTCCGTGAGCATCCTACTCGCCCAAAAATGTTGTTCTGTAGCCATTAAAATAAGCACAAGATAGCCAAGCTTTCAGGGTCAGACATGCAGTTTTGGTAATTACTCAGTTTTTAGTCCATGGGATCCCTTTTCCTGAGAGCAGAACTCTTGAAATCTTCTTAGACTACAAGAAATAAGTTCATCACTTACTTTTTTTCTTCAGGTACAAAGAATCACAATTCTAAAAGCTTGACCCATTTGTTCAACAATAAATGCATTGTAAAGAAGCATACCGTTTCAAAAGCACTTCGGGATTATAAGGAAACAACTTCTTTTGATGAAGATTATAAACAGAATTGTTCAAAGATAATAAACATTCAGCAGCTTTCTTAAATGGTTTGATATTGTAACGCTTGAAGCCACATCCACTATCTTCCTTATAATTCTTGATAAGCAACATGGTACTTCCACTGTTGTCAACTGACGTAGGCATTCCATCTGCTACCAACTGCAGACCATCCCCTACAATTTTTCTTCTCTTGCAAGATGATTGATCCAAAAATTCTCCAAATAATGGAAATTCCACAAATAACTTCCATGAGTTGCATATCAACTGCAAGCATCTACAACGTGCAAAAGAGAAAAAATAAAAGCCAACCCAGAATTTATAAATGAAAAAAATAATTGTAGGCTAAAACAAAATCTTTAAAACTATGGAGGTGACCAGAGTTTTCTTTTACATGAATCATAGAAAAGCAAGAGGCCAAACTATAACCTTGGGATATTCAGAAATACAGAAGAATATGTTCAAAAGGTCTCGCATTCACAGAAAACAGGTTGACACAACCAGATCTGATTATAGCTTTTCAAGTTTATTTGTAATAACGGAAAGAGGAAATTTTGTTATCCAATAAAGTTACAACGAACTACCTTAAAAGATATTTAGCACAGCTTATTCCAGTATCTTTTGAAATGAGATAATCTAGAAGCACTTGATGATCATAATGTATCTGCAGATAAATAAGGACAAGATAATAACCCCTTTTAAGTTTTACAAAATAAACTAATAATTGATAAAGCGGACAGCAATGGGGTGTCCATCTTCATGAGCTAAGGTAGTTCATAATACTAGCCTCGCAAAGGAACAGATGGAAATGGTACACTGGATTAATAATGTCTGACAACGCAAAAGGAAAATCTTTCATTACATCTTGATAAGTAGCATCCTTTCTTTCAGACCTACATCATCCAAATCTCATTAAAGCGGATCCTTCCATTAACTGGTTGATAAAAAATAGCAAAACATTGAAACAATTTCTTACTGTTGCCGGAGACAGGATGATATACTAAAAAATAGTAAAAGCACTTCAAACAATAGATCATCCTGCCATTCAAGTGATAAATAACACCAATGAAACTTCCAAGATATCATTAAAAGATTCAAAACTACAAAGGAAAATAACACTCATCAATACCTCAGTTTCACAAATATATTTCCAACCTAAGAAGAATGGAAAAACATGCTCAAAATGTCTAATTAAGATTTGAAATGATTTCATGTCCGATTATGGAAATACAACATGACCTCTTTTTCAAATTATCCGAGCTTAACAGTTTACAATACATGATGAGATCTACCTAAACTTGCCGGAGTAACTAAATCAAATACCCGTTGGTACTCAAAAAATCCTATAATTACAGAATTTAAAAATGCTTCGAAGACAATGACCATGCCAAACAAGCATCATACCCATAAACTAATACACACACAAGCTGTATGGATAGACAAACCTCACGAAGATATAGCAGGAGGAAAGATGACATGAAGTCCATACATATCTCCAAGTAATTATCATGGTTAGTGGAGATTGAAGTAGGAAGATGTCTTTGAACCCACTTGTAAAGTTCTAGAAATCCCTTTTTCATGCAGAAGTGATCATGCTCTGAATCTGGGTTAGTGGTGAAACAGGAGGACAAAGTTGAACAAGTACAGTGGTTTGCATTTTCTCCTCTTTGACTGATCAAACTGAAAGAACAAGCCAGTAAGAGGTAAACAGCTTGTCTTTGTAGGTGGTCAGAATGTGTCAGACATGCTTCTCCATCAGACAAACTCACTAAAAATGGAGAGCCTTCCAGACAATTAATTTGATCAGAGTGAAATTGAGTTAAGGGTTGCTGCAAAAACTCTTCAAAATAGTTATGAAGAAGTTCAATCCAAGAAAAAGGGATTCGACAGTCTAGACCTGTGAGTGAACCAAGTCTGATCATCAGGATCTGCATAAAACATGGTAAATAAATAGTTAAGAGTGCCTTCCACTCTGAACGTAGCAACCTAGAAAATGTCTTTTAACAAAGTTCTAAATTCAAAGTAATTTCTCTTCTTTTTCAATTTAAACTTCTCCAAGCAAAGCAGTAATAAATAGCAACTTATGATAACAAAAAATATCTCCCTGCTAATGAAATGATAAAAGGATTACTTTATCTGTTAACAGACCAGTTACTAGAACAAGTAACAGGGTTAGCAAAACAATTCCAAATCCAACAGGTCAGCAAGCATAACCCATCAATTTTGGCAAGATGGGTTGAGTTTTACGACCCACTTAACCTGCTGCCCCACCCAACCCACCATCCAAAGCAGGCCAGGACAAGCTGAACCTATCAGGGTTTTATAAATAAAAAGTTAAAAAGATATATAACTTTGATTTTTATGATTTTTATTATATTATGGCCAATTTAATTTGTCATATTTAAAACAAAAGCTTTTCTCTCATTTTCATTTTTTTCTATTTCAAATATTTGTTCCTTTTTTAATTAATTAATAAATTTTAATTTTTAAATTGTTTAGGTAGTGAACCCACCAACCAACCCAAAATGGGGAAGCGGTTATTGTTGAAAAGCTGTCTTAAACTGAGATCAGCCCTGACCTTTGCTAGTTGTGGCCTCTTTGGAGTCTGTCTTAAGTGCAGTCTCAATTGTGGTGTTTAGTCTTAAATCAACTAAGGATATGGCTGAAATAGAGCTTATAAACCTTGGTAATCCTATCTTACAAGTTGGTTTTTACAGATTAAGCTAGGGCATGCTTTAGGTCAGTCTTGACTGTGTCCCCCTAGTTAGGCTTTGTTGTTCCATCTTTAGGCATTGCTTTAGTTGTAGCCTCAAGGGTCAAATTTAGTCCCATATCTACTAGAGGGGATTGAAAAGAATTTATAAAGTATGAATAGTCCTCGCAAAGAATTGAATTAGACCCTTAACCCAAATTCTATGATATTTTTCAACCAACATTCAAACAAGACTTCAGTGTGCAACTGTTTTCTGAAAAGATCAACGGCGGTGCAAGTCAATCTATTTCTCCAGACACTGATTTTATGGCAAACATGAATAACAAAAAAGACTATTTGGCTTAAAAACTGTTTTTTTTTTCAATATCAGTTTTCACCTTTAATTACAAAAACATAATTTTTTTTCTTATCTTCAAAAGTTTATCTAGGTAAAGTGTGAAAACATTTCAAGTTTTCTGGTCATTTTTCTTTTCATTGTTTCCAGCATAAACTTCTGAAAACAAGAAACAAAGTGAAAATAAAAACAAGATGTTTTGTAATTAAACGTTAAAACAAAAATTAATCCAAAAAGCATTTTCTCAAACCAAATGGCCCCTGAGCTTTTTATAACCCTTCTTCTAGTAACACACTGAAGCTTCAATTGGTGCAACATGTCTTCTTTACACTGGAATGTGGGGATGACTCAACTATTCGTTATGCCAATGTTATATGTTCTAATTTGAGGACGAGGTTTAGAATAAGTTAGACAAATTTTTTGTTTTTGAGAACATTTATGAGTGTTTTATTTTCAGGATAATGCAGTAGATACGATCTCCTTATAATCCACATAGACTCGGTGGGAGATTATTTCCAAGGATAATATAATATTAATTGAGCGCAACTACCTGGACACTGATACCCATGTATGAACAAAAAATTCCAGCACTATACAGCCGAAGACTATGCATACTACTGAATTTTAGAGTTCAGATGGGAAAAGGGAACATATTTCACTAATGATACTCTGAATAACAGCCACCCTAAACAATAACCTAGCCTCTCACTACATTTTACTGGTCAAGGTCAATTGCAATAAAACTAGTACAAATATAGCGTAATAACATAAAAAGCATACTGACACGACATATCAACTCCATAATACTATCTAGATGGTCATATCTATCATGCCAAAAAGAAACTAGATTTGAAATTAAAATGGAACATATTGTTAAACTCTGTCAGCAATAAGATTTTACTTGTTCAACCCCACAAGACAAAAAGCATTTTTATAATAACAACCTACTCTTCCATTAAATTTAAAATGGAAACAATGACCAATACCAACATTAAATCATACAAGTGACCAAAAATTCAATTATCTAGCTCATTCATTGCACAAGTGGATGAACCTTACCAGCAGCTTGTGATTCAAGTAATTAATGAAGCATTTCTCAGCATTATCTTCTTGCTTGCGGAGACACCATTTTGCAAGTCTAGGTACAAGATTCACTATTGTAATAAAAAGTGGATGTTTATCAATAGAATCACAATCAGTTTCCACTAGATCATTCCGGTCAGCCAAGGAGCATAGAAACTGAAGAAAAGTCCCAAGAAAAATCATAACAGGCTCCATAACACCGAACTTATTGAGGTGCACTTGATTGATAGAAGAGCTGTTTTTCATGCTACCAAACTCACCACTCCGGAACTTGTCCAACAAATCCCACGGCATCTTTAAAAGACAGGAGTTGACAGAGTCATGGTACACTTTGACAAGGCCATCATCATAGTCCTCCTCCTCTAAATATTTACATATAACACGCAGGACTCGGAAAACACCAGCCACAGTAGACCAATCAAAATCCTTAATCCCATATTGCATCAGAAACTCAACATCAGAACTATCAAATTCACTATTCTCAGTTCCAGAAGAAGGCCCAGATGAACATGAGATCATCTTAGTGATCGCCATTTCCAACCAACAGCATAAAAAATGAACGAACCTCACCCAATTGTTCCCCTGCATATTATTACACGGAAGGATAAACAAAACAGGGAATCACATGGTAGACTGAAATGTGTAACCTAAATTCATCAAGGAAACTAACTTTACATTCATACCGTTATGTGCACAAACCGTGAAGTTAAGGAAAGAGCATTGACAGCCACGTGTTGAACAAACTCGCTCTTGACAGTCAACAAAACCATCTATGTCACCAAAAACAACACGGAATTATGTTTGCAACAACGACGTTATACAAAAGTGCGTCGATGAAAATCTGGTCCTAACATTTACCATCTCAGTGACGATTCTAGGCAGACATTGATCGACGGACGAATGCTGGTTCGAAGCGCACCATTGCTCTTCGTCGGGAGCACGTTTCACCTCTGCAGAAGAATCAAATTCACGAACCCGAAGCTTAATTTTTGTCACGACCTAAAATGCAAAAATAAATAAAGAAATAAATAAATCAGGTAAATTACATTTGATAGTGTTTTGAATATAAGAAAGCAAAACCTGAGAAGAAGCGATTAGAATCTCCTTCTCCTTCTCTTTGGAAATGGAGACAGAGGCCCATGGTTCCTGAGGCATGAGGAAAGCGTGTTTGGTTAATGGAATGAGTTGACATGTATAGAAGAAAAAAAAGACGAAGGAAAGGGTAGCGTTTAAAGTGGAAGAGTGAAACACACCGTGTAGGGCCGGAGATAATCGTCGATGAGGCGGCAGAGCCACTGAAGTTCAGCGACCGGAGACATTTCACCGGCGCAATTGTCAGACTTCGATTTGTTTGCGGTGTCTTGCAGCTAGCTACTTGTTGCCGAAGAGAGTTATCAGAACGCTGCCGTTTCAGCGTGTAATGTGGGAATTGCCTTTTTAATTTGTACTTTACTACAAACAATAGCTGATATTTGAACAATTCCCTTTTGAGGAATATATTTTAAATTGTTTTAAAAAAAAAGCTTTATTTCATAATGATAATTTTATTTTGAAATCTTGAGATAAATTTATTTTCCAAAACATATAAGAATTTTGCAAAATCTATTTCTTATCATTATAACATAACAGAGAATTACGAGAATAAATTAATAAAATCCAAAAGGCAGATGATGTTAGCTTCAGACTCAAAAATAGGATACCACTGAAAGGAAGGGCTTCCTTATGCACTTCCAAGTTTTCTTCCTACTTTCCTAAATTTTTTTAAATTTACAAATTCACTTTCTCATTAGGATAAAAAAGAAAATTAACTTTCTTTTTGTATTTATTCTCTCACCCACTTTTTTTTTCACTCACTTTTCTTTAACCTCGGCGTTCCACAAACCACCCTTCATCTCCCTATCAGAGATCTCTCTTTTTACATAACTTCTATAGTCCACTTTCAAGCAATTCGTGCCACGAAAATCGAACAAAATACACATTCTTTTATTACATATATAAATTTGAAATATTTAGTTGAAATTTGTAGTTAAATTTATATCGGAAAGTAATTTGGGAATTTAGGTTAAATACTGAATTTTAAAATCTAATTTAGGAGTATACTTAATTTTGAAATCAGTTAAAAGAATTTTATATTATTTTTTATTTTTTATTTTTTACTTTTAATTGCTTATGATTTTGTTATTTTCTTTTTTTTATTTTGTGTGTTAATGTTTATAGTTCAGGATTTAGAATTTATAGGTTAGGATTAAGGATTTGCATGTGTGTATAAATATAAATATATTAACTTTTTAAATTTTTTTTTTTAATTTCTTTTAATTTCTATGGTTTTGTTATTTTTTTAATTTAAATTATTTTATATTTTTTTTAGAGTTTATGGTTTAAGAATTAGAGTTTAGAATTTATATATAGTTATTTTTTTATTTTTTGTAATTGTTATTTAGTTTTTTATTTCAAATTTAGTTTTAATTTACTTTTAAAGGCGTATGATTTTGTTAATTTTATTGATTTTGTGTGTTCTTGGTTAAGGTTTATTGTTTAGCGTTTATGATTTATTTATGTGTTATGGTTTAGGGTTTATTTATTGTTTATTTATTTATTTTCTTTATGTTTAGTTATTTACTATGCATTGATTTTAATATTTGTTTGTTATAGAAATGGTAAGAGCACGAGGTTTCTCTACGTACTAGGGTTAGATTTTTGCACAAGGTGAAGCCAGAAAGAAACTTATGACATTTGTTCGTATAAGGGATCTTTATGGTGAACCCTAGAGAAGTTGTAGCATTTGTTGGTCTTTATGTTTAGGAGGATGTTATTGAGCAACGGAATGAAGTTAATGAGTAGCATGACGATGTTGCTCACTAAGAAGATGAAATGGTTGAATATTCTAGAGGTTCATAGGACACTTTACTAATGAGCTATGTAGATCATGTTGCATATACATTGTAGGAAGGTTAACTTAGTAAATTTTTTGTTTTAATGGTTGATGACTTGTTAAAATTTTATATGTAATTGTTATATGTAGGTAGAGCTATCAAAACGGGTAACCCGACCCGACCCGACCCACCACGGGTTGGTCACTTAGTGAACCAACCCAACCCGGCTCATTTATTAGCGAATCAAAAAAATTCGAACCCGACCCGACCCACCACAGGTTGGTTAGTAAACGGGTTGGCTCACTAGCTCACTGGCTCACTTAATTACAATTTTTTTAAAATAAAAAAAATTACAAAGATTCTATAATTCAAATCTAAACAAATTTCACTTCCAAATTTCACTCTTGTTTAATTCATTTTGAAAATAGGAAACTTAAATATTTTTTCAAGCAAAAAAAATAATAAATATCTTTTTATAAAATTAAAATTAAATTTTAATAAAATAAAATTAGGTAGGTGGGTTGGTGGGTCAACCCGACCCACCACGGGTTCAACCCGCAAGAGCCGGGTTTAACTAAGCCGGGTTGAAATCTGACCCGCATAAAAACAATACAATTTTTTCAAACCCAACCCAACCCGAACCCGTGGTGGGCCGGGTTGGCCCGCGGGTTGTTACCCATTTTGACAGCTCTATGTGTAGGGTCGAGAGAAGATAAAGTTAGTCTCCCATGAAAAAAAATTAAAAAAATTTGGAGCATGTCATATTGTTATCCATAATTATGTGTTCAATTATGCTTTAATGTCTCTCTGTGATATTTCATATGATTATACTAATAAGGGGTGATATTGGTGTTTGTTGAGAGATTGCATAAAGAGACAAACAATTTTCATGTCCTTGTTGGTGAGATGATTATCACACTAGATTACATGTTCACACTGCTTCATCTGCTTATAGTGGGACAAATATGTCCAAATCAACCCTTAGAATTTGAAGCGACTTTAGAAACTCTCATGGACCTATTGAGCATGGATCGTGTGAGGACTACATCTATGTATTGTACTTCATGCTCTTCAGACACCTGTAAATATGTGGTAGATATGCTTGGGGAGTTGTTGCACTTGTCAACTTGTACGAGTAGTTGGGAAATGTTAACTTTGTAGAGATAAAGCAATTAACTGATTATCTGACTCTTTTACAGGTGCACTTATATCTTGCACTTTGATTTCCTTTATTGTTTCATTATTGAAATACAATTTTATTTTTTTGTATAGTTGGTTATATGAACACTTTCATGAGTGGGAAGGAAGTCATTGTTGGCTAGTTATGATTAAGGTAGACCTTGAACCACATGTTTTGTGACGAGGAGACATATTTTCATCCTATATGAGGTTAAGGCATAATGGGATGCTTTGACATATGATGGGGTGATTTAGGCACATATGAATCACATTGGATTAGTCGTCTGCAATTGACAATCAATATGTTTTCTGGTTGGATCAGAGCAGATGAGATTGTACATTATCATCTACCTGAACGTGTGTTAAGGCAATTTGGGTATGAACAATGATAACGGTAATTCTTACCATTATCTATGGTGCAATTTTCTTACAAAATCAACTCTCCTGAAGCTTGAAACACGCTTAATCCTCTCTCTAATCTAACTTTGTGAATAAACTCAGCTTAGGTTACACACATTAGTTTTCATCACTAATTCCTCAAATTTTGTAGGAACTTTGTGTGCTTTGGAAGGACAGTCAAACTATCAAGAGTGGAGAACCAAGGAAGAGCTGAAAAAGGAAGTTTTGAAGAAGTTAATCTGCAAAAGTGGCGCCAGGGCGCCCCTAGAGGGCGTTGGGCGCCCTTCAACTCGCAGTTTCTGCCAAAACTCCATGCCTGGGCGCCCCCATAGGGCGTTGGGCGCCCTTCTGTTCGCAGTTTCTCCCAGTTTCTTGCACCTGGGCGGCCCTAGGGGGCGCTGGGCGCGACTTTTTGTTGACTTAGCACCCTAGCCCTATAAAAGGCACACAGTTTACGAGGGTTGCATGTTCTTAGCGGCTGAAGCTCAGAAACACGATTTTGGACCTCTTGGAGCTGGTTTTGGACTGTGGGAGCTCTCCTTGCTTCCTCCTTGAGTCTCCATCTACCCCATTTTCTTCCATTGTAAGCTCAAGCTCTCCATGACTATGGAGAGCTAAGTTCTTTTTGTTGGGGAATGATGTAAACTTTACAACCCACTTGTAAATGCACTTGTTTTAAATGAAAATATGCTTCTTTCATTACTTGCTAGTGTTTATTTCTTTGCTTAAAGCTTGTTATGATTTGATCACCCATGGCATGATGTTAGGGTTTGCTTAATATTGGGAAATGTTTTGTGAACCTTGAAATTGACTAAACACCTATAGGAAATAGTGTCTAGGGATAGAGCTAGGACTTTTGGTTGTCTTAAACTTCTTTTCTTAATGCTGATGAACTTGTTAGGTTGCCAAGGGATTGAGATTTAACAAGTGAACCTAGGCTTTCTCACCAAGGGATTGGGTTTAAGTAACTTAGCTAGTTGACAAGAGCAAGTTAATAAAGAAGAGTGGTTTAGTGTATTTGCATAGGATTGTATTAGTTGAAATCATTCTCCAACATATCCATTCCATATCATCTTAAATCATTTCATTTTCTAGTGTTTTAACCACAAGAAGGTCATTTTACCATTTATGCATTATGTTTAATTCCATTGCACAAATACACATTAAAGGAAATCATTCTTTATCTTAAATTAGTTAGTAATTATACGATAGTAAAATAGTAACCGAATCTCTTGGGAAACGATATCCGGTCTTACCGGTTTTACTACTTGCACGATTTGGTACACTTGCCAAAGTCACGCAACAAACAACTTATCACGTAGTCACCAAATGTTATTCTAAATGCTATCATAATAACCATTGATAATTATTGGTTGCACTTCATGAGCATGTGTTAGTGAATGTCACAATGGCGTCCTCTTCATTTGCATATGTTGAGGGATACCTCTAGTGGTTTAGAAGGATATCTTGTACCTCGACTTTGTCGACCTCTCTTGGATGACTTTCTAATTCACAGGAGATGTTCGTAAGAGATTAGAGTTAGAATATGGTTTGTTGGTATGTAACTGTACAATGTTTATGTATTTATGTTATTAAACAATCTTAATTATTTTTTTCTTATCGTCATTTTAGGGCTCTATTAGATGTGTTGTGACAATCTTACAAAGGATGATTGATTGTCATGATGTGAGTGTGGACTTTATAGCTTAGGATCAGACTAATGAGATATTACATATAGCTCATGCAGCTCTGAACAACATGCCCCCAACAGTGAAGAGGTTGCAATGTTCATGAAAACGATCATCATTATCTAGCTAGCAACGTTTTTATTATGTATTTCTTTATTTTGAATTTCATAGTAATATTTGTAATGAAACAACTTCCTATTCAATGTTTTATTTATATAACCTATTTACATAACACAAATATCAGTTTTATTGCAACTCTACATAACTAGTATTAACATTTGTTATCTCTACAAATGTTTGCATCTTACTGACATAAAAAGATTATCATGACCGAGCCTTAGGATAACAAAGGGTAGACGATATGATATCTACCATTGTTAAAGGATATGTAAAGATAAAATTAGTAAATGAAACTTATTTTATAATGATAGAAAATAATAATCACTTTATTTGCACAAAATGAGAACCATGAACATGTTTTATACTTATTAATCGATGTTGTTTTTATATCAAAAGGTGATGTGGTACATAATCAAAAGATTATAGTATTTTGACGATATGACAAATATACTAAGATGACATTATATCAATTAATAATAACATAGTCCATGTTTGGTATAGCCATCCACTTTCCATATTAACTTGTAATTAAGGAAACAAATTATTATGAAAGAAAAAGGTAAGTCGTAATAAGTAAACTATAAAGTATAAGAGCATGTATCCCTGATTGTGAGTCCACTAACAAAGACTTCCTTAGTTGTTATAATCAATTACAACTTTCCACTAATCTTGCATATTAATCATGTCACTAACTAAGTTCTTTAAATAAATCATGTCAGATAAGGGGCCATGAATCTTCACTCATCCCCCAACAAAGCAACAATGCATTTATACCCATAATGACCATCAACGACGACATCGACAACATCGATAATGTAACGGTGTCAAATCAAATGGAACTAATCTAACATGGCTATTCGCCTTTGTTGCATAACTCTAAATCTTGCATCAAATTTATCCTTATGTCTTTTTTTTTTATGAAGAACTGTCATGTCAAGAATGCAAGGTGTCTACATGCTCGAAATATAAGGGTTCACCTTTGTAGACCTTTGAAATCATTGAATTTCAATCTTTTATACATCATTCAGTTTAACTTTATGCATTGGAAGTACCATTGATGTCATAGCATGACAAATAATTTTAATTTATTTTTGTTTTATTGTCACTTTTTTCTGCAATGTCAATTTCTTTGAAACGATTGAACACTAGTTTCTTTGAAGCATCACTCTAACTACTATTCATTTGATGAAATATTTGAAAACATCAATCTAGTTCACATTATATGAATTTCAAATATAAGAATCATCTCAGGATTATATCATGTTAATTCACAAGCACATGGTAGACTATATATTCGTTTCAAAACACAACCATAATTAATTTTCATTATTAAATCCTATATGTACTCGATACTCCTCAACAATGAGTCTCAAATGTATCAAATCAAACTTTTGTATTTGTTTGCCTTATAAGCGTCACTCATAAGTTTCCATACTTTATATGTTTATAAAAATATCATCACTACTAACACTATTAAACAAAACCGGACATGACAAAGAAGATTATCAATTTAACACATTCCTAAAGATAGAACTGTCAAAATGGGTCACAACTCGCGAGTCAACTCGGCCCGTTACGGGTTCGGGCCGAGTTGGGTTTGAAAAAATTGTAATTTTTTTTATGCAGGTGAGATCTCAACCCGACTCCTTTAAACCCGGCTCATACGGGTTGAACCCATGGTGGGCCGGGTTGGCCCACCAACCCGCTTACCTAATTTTATTTTATTAAAATTTAATTTTAATTTTATAAAAAAATATTTATTTATTTTTGCTTGAAAAAATTATATAAGTTCCATATTTTGAAAATTAATTAAACATCCATGTTGTGAGTGAAATTTATGAGTGAAATTTGTTTAGATTTGAATTATAGAAAGTTTGTGATTTTTTTTATTTAAAAAAAATTGTAATTAAGTGGGCCAGTGAGCCAACCCGTTTACCCACCAACCCGTGATGGGTCGAGCCGAGTTCAAAATTTTCTGACTCGCTAATAAATAAACCGGATTGAGTTGGCTCACTAAGTGACCAACCCGTGATGGGTTAGGCCGAATCGAGCCGGATTACCCGTTTTGACAGCTCTACCTAAAAAGTTTCACACTTAAATCATATTATTTACAAAACAAAATGTTCAATCAACTATCAAGACACAACTTTAGTATATTTTCATATTCCTAAAAAGAATGTAAAAAGAAAAGAGTTACGAATGAGAAACATATTCATATTACTTATACAGTAAAAGGAACAGAAATCAAAATTATGTAAAAAAAATTGAACGAGAAACTTTTGTAGTGTTTTCTACACAAATTACTTATGGTGTTGGATATTTAAAAACATAAAAGTTAAATCATAGAGAAAAAATATTATTGAGAGTTAAGATTTTCATAAAAGAAAAATGTAGTGTTGTGAAATGAGTAATTGAAATTCTTTCATATAAAATGGAATGTTATCTAAATATATTTCGTAAATTATGGAAAGCAAAGAAGATATAGTCTCTCACACAATTTTTTTTTTCTAGGAGAATGTGTCTTTTACGAGTGACGTTTAAGACTGTTATGCATATTAGATGGTGTGTTTCCAAGACCATAATATTCCTATCATATTATCTATGCAAAAACTAAATCAATTTAAAAATATTAGAAGAATTAGCACTCCTAATTATTTTTTTCATTCTTTGCACATCTTAAGAACATAGTCTAAAACTAGATAAAGAAAACTGTGTTGTCTACTTATATTCTTTTTTAAAAAAATCACCCTCAAAAACTATACAGTGATAAAATCTTGCACAATAATGGTTCAGTCATGAATTCAGACCACAGGCCTGGCACATGTTGGCTGTTTAGTAGACATGTTGAACACGAAACAGAGTTGCTTTGAATCACAGCGATCATGACTATGATGTTACCATTTAACTCTTCAAACCTCTCCTTATTATAATATTATTTTATTTCATGTTCGAGTTCCGTGACAAAGTTTTTATCTGGTTTATATTTTTACCAGATCAACTAACTCCTTAACTATTCTCTTTGATTTGAATAGTGCAAAATCTAGTTTCCAGTGGAATAATTATAAACAAAAGATAATTTAAGATAAATTAAATTAATTTGATTTATGAATCAAATATTCTAAAAAGCATTGTAAATTTAGATATCACTTAATTATAAATTTTCCTGAAAGAAAATTAAAAGAATACCGAATATGTATGTATTATTTACATAAAAGAATACTTTTGGACATTTCTTTACTGTGGTTCTGAATTATAACAAACCAACAAAAGAAACAAAATGATACAAATCGAAGAAAAACTTTTTTTATTTATATGAAGGTTTTATACAATTCTACCACATTTAATGTATCGTTTAAGTTCATGATAATCTTTATATATAAAACTAAATTTAAAGAATAATAGAAAATCATTAAGATAATTATAATTAAAATGCATAAAATTTTCTAATTAGTCTTAACATTAGTAAATTGTGTTTAGTGGACAGTCTTATGCTTCCTTTTATTAGGCGATCTAGATGTTTGAATGAATTCTTTGAAACTTCAGTTGCTCCACAAGATTTAAAGTCAATAATTAAAATTCTTTACATGGACTTTAAATCATAAATAACTCTCAACATCATCTTTTTTTTTCTTTTCTTTTTTTGTCTTTGAGAAAGTAACGAAGCACTATTAATCTTGACAAAAATCGTAAACACATTTATATATTTATCTTTGATTATTATTTTCTCAATTATCAAGTTTTTAAACTTATCGTTCACCATTGTGTCTCATTCACTTATTATAAGAATAGTCATAATTGATTGCAAACTTGATTTCTAATAAGTTGGCTTCTATTATGACTAGAAGTTCTCCTCTACCTATCTGTCCACAAACTAGTCTATTGTATTCTAGTTTTGTGTTATTCTTTATATTAACATGATCTGCACTAATGGTAAGTAGGTTATTGGACTCATTCTAGCCAATTTATGTGAGAAACGACAAACTCATAATTACGTACAGTTATCAAGATAATTGGAAGACATTCACATTTTATAGCGTTAATTTGATGCATCCTACTAATTTAGGCGTTTAAGTGTCTTTTGTAGACACACTATCTATCCATGAAGTGTGAATATCAGAAATAAAGTTAAAGAAAAAACGTTTGACACCATGAAAAATTCAAAATATACGTGAAACTTAACATTCTGGGATATACTTAATTCTGCAAGAACATTTACTTTGTTGTAAGATAATCACTTCATATTGATTTTAATTTGCTTTTAATTTTTCTCATGTAAGATTTTTGTGGAAATTATCTTTATTGAAAATTTAAATAACCTATGATACGCCTACTTAATTTTAATTTGATTTAACATTTAATAAAATTGATCTAAAACTGAAATATATATGATTGAGACTTGTTTTGACCCAAATTTTAAAAGTATAGATGGACTATTATTCCTTTAAAAAATTATAATACTATTATCATAAAATATCACATTTTCACAATTTCTAAATCTTAATCACTGTGGAATTGAAAGTTTTACATGAAATTTATTATATTAAAGTTGTAGTCTATATATTAAATCTATTATATTAACCTTTTAAGTTAAAACTATCATCAGTAAGTAAAAAAAAACAACAATTATTATTATTATTTTAAAAACATTCTATTGAATTATTATTTTTATTTGTCTACTAAACAGTTAAAATCATGTCTATCATGAACAGAAACGTAGAAATATTACTACATCAATGAGAAAAAACTAATTGGTGGTAACAGAAGATCATGACAGAGGAATAGACTTCACCAGTTTTAAAATTTTGAAACTTCACCAATTTCATGCCTTGCCGACAAGTTAGTCACAACAACTTTTTTTCATTTCTTTTTTTTTCAGTAATTCAAATATGTAACATGCAATTTTTTTTAAATAATTATATATATATATATATATATATATATATATATATATATATATTCGTACTCAAAGGATATATTAAGTACAAAGTTCAATAAGATCATTTAAAACTCTTCATCGTGAAAAAGTTTAAACTTAAATTTATTTGAGTCATATTTAAATATTATAAATACATCTTTGATATTTATATTTTTTAGATAATTTGACATTTATAGTATTGTTTTAACATAGAAATAGACTCACATGTTGATTTTATAAATATAAAAATACTCTCAAAATATACTTATTTCATTTGTAGGTAGATATTTTTCTCTCACCAATAAAATAACCTAAGGAGCTATCACAAACCTTTAAAATCTTTTCAGATCAATTATAAAATCCCAAATATGACCCAAAAAAAAAAAAAACTCTACAACTAATCCAACCCAAAAATAAACTCTCCACAACTAATCCAATGCACAATAAAATGATGTAAATTAAAAATGATATTTTTATATATTGTTTAGAGTATATTATCTTCAACAGAAAAAAATAAAGATTAAAAAAACAAACAAAATACATTAAATTTAAACTACTTTTATTTTAAACTGTTTATTTTTGTAAATATTTATTTAAATAAAAATAAATTAATTGAATTTTAATTTTTTAAATGAAATATTTTAATTATACAAAATATAATAATTAATAATTAATATCAATTTCAATAAAAGGAAAACTTGATTTACACTTATTAAAAAATAGTTCATTAACACTAGTTGAGAAAATTCATAAATATTTTGAGTAAAAAATTGTTTTGACTCAAAGTATAAGTAATTAACAATATAAACAAAAAGATAATGCATATTAATATCAATTAAAAAACATTGACTTACATATCATATGTTGATGTTAACAAAAAAAAAAACTGTATTTATTGATGTTAACAAAAGAATCCTATCCAATTACAGTTGAAAACTGACATTGTTTTATATTATTCACCTACAAATAATATTTGCATGAAAATTAAAAATTAATCACACTTGACTTTAACATGGAGGGAATATTTTGCAAAATAAAAAAAAATATTTAGTGATATGTTAACCAAGATTGAAATAAAAGAATGTAAAGAGAAATATGAATTTGAAACATGAGATCTTATGAACTTTGAGTTCTAACGTTTTAGACTATGCGTTCTGACATTTTAGACTAAATATAAAATTATCTTATTTCAAGCAATCAAATTATTCTCATAATTTTTTAATTTTTTAAATTACGTATCCAAACAATATATTTAGATTATTATTATTATTATTATTATAAAAAAAGGTAACGATCAAATGTCAATGTCATCTATGTTAAATACGAAAGATTTTATACATCAATTAAAACTAAAGCAAAAATTTATTTAGCCATATAATGTCAATTAGAGTCATAATTGATATGTGATATAATATATTCATATATTAATTTATGCTGTTATTATGTAATAAGTTAAATTTTTATTATTAATTATATTCTGTAAATTTCTTAATTTATATTTAAAAATCAATTTTAACTTTTTTATGCATCATGATGGATTTATCAATACTAACAAGTAAATACTAAAATTTATCAATAATGTATATCCACATCAACATCTGTAAATGATAAATGATGAAACAGTAAACTAAAACTACCTATTATTTAAATTAACCGAACAATAACTACTAATAAAAAAACTTAAATACCACACATAATTCTAGAATGAAAATATAACAAACATTAATTTCTAATCCCAAAAAACTATCTTTCCTAACTATTTCTCTATCTAAACATACAAAATTTGAGTTCAAATGATTTAATCATCCACAATAAGCTTGTACACAAAAGTCACTGGTAGACTATCTGCTTTGGCAACTGTTTTGTGTACATTTATTTCTATGCACATTTTTGAAAGTATCCCTATCAATATAAGTAGTTAGAATCTAACTATATTTTGGGGGTTGTTTTGTTATCAAAACATCTTATATAATGCTACACTTTGTTATCTTGAGAATATTATTTTTTTACCAAATGCGAATTCTTCCAAAAAATCATTTAGTCAAAAATTATTCTTTTCCTCTTCTCATATTTATCAAAATTTTAGTTATTATTTTTTAAAATAATAGCTTCTATTAAGAAGGACTTTTCATAGCCTTTGAAGCCCAAGACAACTCAACTCGCAATTTCATTGCACTCTAAATTTGACCTACTTAGTTTAATTTCAATTCTAAACTATGCAGTTAATTTTAGTTCAAAGTTGTGAAGTAAAAAATATATAACGTTTGATCAGATAATTGTTAAATGGAAAATATCAATGAATTATATAAACTAAGTAATACAATGAAACTCGAGCGATGAAAATAGGTGTAGGTTTTTCTTTCTCTTGAATCCATTTTACAAGAAAAAATTACAATTTTTTTTAAAATTATCTTCTTTCTATTAGTTCTAACAAGTCAAGGCAGTTACTTCTGTTATGTTGTAATCAATTTTTTTACTTCTTACTGATAGCATATACATATATGTATATATACACTACATCAGTGCAATTTCAATAATAATAGACACTTCTAATTCTTCACTTCACTTCCAATTCTCCAATAGAATTGGTATCCAGAGCCAGGATTCTCCAATAATTGGTAACCAGAGGCAGGATTCTCCAATAGAATTGGTATCCAAAGTCAGGTTCTAAAAGACTTGTGGAGCTTCAGAAATCACGATTGCAATGTGGCTGGTTAGAGTAGTTGGAGTAGAGAAGAGAAGAAGGTTGTCAAGACTTGGGTTCTTGATCAAAGACTGTGTGTTTAAGGTATGGCGGGAAGTGATATTTCAACAACTAATCTTCTAATACTCACATAAAAGAATTGGAATAGATGAAGCACACATATGAGAATGTTGTTCAAATTTCAAGATATATATGATATTGTTGAAGGAGATGGTTGAGAACTTGATCTTGGTGCATTAGAAGATCAAAAAACTGTAACCAGGAGGAAGGACAACAAGGCATTGTTCATTATTCATCAATGTGTTGATGATGCCCAGTTTGAGAAAATCCAGAGCGCGGTTACTGCCAGAGAAGCCTGGAGTATATTGCTTCGATGTCATGCAGGAGGGGAAAAGATCAAGAAAGTGAAGCTCCAAACCCTTAAGAGGCAGTATGAGCTACTACAAATGGAGGACAACGATAAAGTTAGTGAGTATTGTAACAAAATTCTGACCATCACAAATCAAATGAAAGGGTGTAAAAAGTCTATCAATGATCTTATGATTATTGAGAAAATCATGAGGTCATTACCACATAAGTTTGATTACATAGTGGTTGCGATAGAAGAGTCAAAAGATCTTTCCAAGATGAAGATTGAAGAGCTTCAGAGTTCTTTAGAAGCACATGAAATGAGAATGGTTGATAGGAATTCTATCAAGAATGATGAACAAGCCTTGTAAGTACACCATTCCAGAAATGATGAGAAGAAAAAACAAAATAAGTGGAAAGGGAAACATACAAAAGGAAGTTGGAAGGCTGATAAGGCCAAGGATGATCATGATGACAAGTCTATATCAGTGGAGAAGAGTGGAAGGTCAGAGAAGAGTTACCAAAAGAAAGATAAAATAAGTGTCGAATGCTTTAATTGTCACAAGTATGGACATTACTCTTATGAGTGTTATACTAATAGGGGAAAGCAGAAGAAATATCAAGGAAAGGAAGCTTACGTTGCTCAAGAGAATTCAAATTCAGAGCCACTGACCTTGATGGTAACCACTTCTACTGAAATTTCTAGTTCTCATGTTGACTTGTGGTACCTAGATTCTGGATGTTCAAGCCACATGACATGCCATCAAGAATGGCTGATCAATTTTGATGCTAGGAAGAAAAGTAAAGTGAAGTTTGCCGATGATAGTACTTTGAAGGTGGAAGGAATGAGAGATGTTGTGATTCGAAGGAGGAATGGTTCGCATGCTGTAATCACCGGTGTACTACTTGTTCCTGCCATGAAGTGCAATTTATTAACCATTGGTCAGTTGATTCAAAGAGGATTTAAAACAGTGATGGCAGATAACAAAGTTGAGTTATTTGATGTTAACAAGAACCTAATCTTAAGAAGCAAGATTTCCAAGAACAGAACGTTCCAGATCAATATGGAAGTAGTGGAAAGTTCTGAGTGTATGGCTTCAATAAAGGTCAGTGATGAAAGCTGGTTGTGGTATTTGAGGTATGGTCATTTGAACTTCAAGAGTTTGCAACAACTTGATATGAAGGAAATGATTATTGGATTACCTAACATCACACTACCAGAAAAAATATGTGAAACTTGCTTGGCTGGGAAGCAGACGAGGAGATCATTCAAAACACATCTGAACATGAGAGTAAAGGACTTCCTAGGAGTAGTTCATTCAGACATTTGTGGTCCAATTGAAGTTCCTACAATTGCTGGAAATAGGTACTTCATTACGTTTATTGATGAGTATAGTAGAATGATCTGGGTGTACGTGATTAAGATGAAAAGTGATTCACTTGAAATTTTTATAAGATTTAAAGCTCATGTTGAAAAGGAAAGTGAAAGACAACTGATGATTCTCATAACAGATGGGGGAGGAGAATACACATTCACTGCCTTTGAGAGCCACTGCCAAGAGTGAGTCAATGATATTCATTAGCTATCACCCTACTGGAGCTTATAAGCTTTTCGATCCAAGTAAAGAGAAGGTTGTCTTGAGCATAGACGTGATGATCCTAGAGGATGAGAGTTGGAACTGGAAGCATAAGCACACCAGTATGGTGAAGACTACAATACTCAGTGATAATTCCATTCCAGCAAATATAGGGACTACCTCTCGGAACAATAGAGAAGTGTAGAACTGCAAAAATGGTAGACCACGAAGACAACGTGTGCTGCCACAAAGGTTTGGTGGTTGTAAAGCGTATGCAAAATCCACATGTTGACCATTGGAATGCAGTGATTCGCATTCTCAGATACATAAAAGGAAATCCAGGACATGGATTGTTGTATGAGGACAAGGGAAGCACTCAGATTGAAGGATATTGTGATGCAGATTGGGCTGGTTCTCCAATTGATCGAAGATCTACTACAGGGTATTGTGTTCTACTTGGAGGGAACCTTGTATCTTGGAAAAGTAAGAAACAAAGTGTTGTTGCTAGGTCTAGTGCTAAAGCTGAATACCGATCTATGGCTTTAGCTACATGCGAACTTGTGTGGATCAAACAACTTCTCCAATAATTGAAATTTTGTGGAAATGAACCGTTGAAACTGTATTGTGACAACCAAGCAGCCCTTCATATTGCCTCCAATTCAGTGTTTCATGAGAGAACAAAACATATAGAAATTGATTGTCATTTTATTAGAGAGAAGTTGTTGACCAAGGAACTTGTTACTGAGTTTGTCAATTCTAATGAACAACTCGGAAACATTCTGACCAAATCTCTAAAGGGGCTAGGACTCAATTTATATGTTCCAAGCTTGGTGCATATGATCTATATGCTCTAGCTTGAGGGGAAATATTGAAATATATTGTATTGTCTAATTGACTTTTGTGTATTTGGGCTTTTTAAGAATTTCCTTTTCTTTCTTTATGTTTTATGCTGATCCACTATCCCTTAAATAGGATAGTATGTGTAATAGAAAAGTTAATTCAGTAGTAATAATAAAATGCTTAAGTTTTCTCTCCCAAACTTTAACAAAAGGCATTGCAGATTTTGGAATATTGTTTCCAACAGGGAGGCAGATGTGGAAGGCTTAGAACTTGTTGGTTTCACGGAGTCTGATCATGGTGGTGATTACGTTAAAAGAAAGAGCACTTCGGGCTTACATATTCATGCTAAATGGTCTCCTATCTCATGGTGTTGTAAGAAGCAGCCATTGGTAGCATTATCTAGTTGTGAAACTGAATATATAGCTAGAAGTTATGCAACATGTCAAAGAGTTTGGTTTCAAGAAGTACTAAGAATGAGGAGAAGCTCCATTAGCTGAAGATAGATAATGTTTCCGCATAAATCTATCTAAAAATCCAGGCAGAAGCAAGCACATAAAGGTAAAGTACCACTTCCTTGGATACAACACTGAAACACAATTAGCGAATGTTTTCACAAAAGCAATAGAGATTGAGGAGTTTGAATGGTTGAAAAAGAAAATTGGAGTTGAATCTTGTGAGTACTTGTCGAGGGAGAGTATTAGTTGTAACAAATCAAGTTATGTTGTAAACAGTTTTTTTACTTCTTACTAGTAGCATATACATTTCTGTATATATAAACTACATCAGTGCAATAATAAGAAACACTTGTAATTCTTCACTTCACTTCCAATTCTCCAATACTTTCAAACAAACAGTACATGTAGTTTTCAAAGATTACACTAAAAATTAAATGAATACGAAATTTGTTGATTAGAGTATCGATGAATTATATCTAGCAGTTTTTTTCAGACACGCCCACTGCCAAACTTAGAATTGAAGAGAAGCACCTTTACTGGAATCCTAAAGTCGAAAAAACAAATGAAACAAGACAACACAAACCAGGAGATCTTTCAGCTAAACTTTAGGAAAGCAAAACAGTCAAAATAAACAGCAAACAAATGCTTGAGTGTTCCTTCTCCTTTCAACTGCCTTTAAACCTTACACAAACAAGCTATTGCAGATATTTTTTTCAGAACAAGATTATTTAGAATTACCTAGCTAATTAAAATCCATTAAATAGGAGAACTCGCTACAATCTACACAAGTTTAAACAGATAATGTCGTACTACTATTTTCCTTAGATTAAGTCTGGCCTCCCAACAAAAAAGGACAAACTTTAATATCTGAAATTGGTGTGTTTGGTTTATGTTATATTTAATATCAACCTATAATGGTATAATGAGTTTATGAAACACTCATGTAGCCATGGCTGCATTAATTTAGCGAGAAAACCAATCCAATTTCAGAAATATTTGAATCCCAGAGAGCAAACAACACTACGTCAGCCACTAATTGAATCACACAGGTAGCCAAAAATTAACAGTAAACGAGTAAACATACACAGTACTGGACAATTCAAAGAAGTAAAAAAACGAAAACAAAAAATTAAAATAGAAAAGAGAAGTCTCAGTTGTAGTTCAAATTTCACAGATGATTATACCCACGAAAAAGTAACCCTAAACTCAAACCATAAGCACACCCACCATTGCACCCAAGCCAGAAAAAAAGACCAAAAATAAAAAGAAGCATTTCATTTGAGACCATTCCCTGGTGTGGAAATGGCAAGCCCAGGCCACGAAAAACAGTCTCCACTAACAAACCCACCTTCGCCACTCTCTAACTGCCATGGGCTCAATCCAGAAGACGGAACGCCGCTGCCCATGTTGGCACCATCCACCATTCCGGGGAAGCCCCAGCCCGACCTGCCAATCCCAAAGCCCATATCATCGAACCCGTGTCCGAGCCCAAGTCCAAACCCGCCCAGGGCGAGAAAACCATTACCCTGGGTGTTGTTCAGCAAAGAGGTGAAGCTCCCGCAGACATTCACGTTATTCTGTTTATTAACGTCACCGTCCACGAAGTGCATGGACCCTCCTTGGGTCGTTGGGACAGGGGCCAACGCAGGAAGAGCGTGCTCCTGAGGTGAAGTCATGGTGGAGGAGGAGGATGACGTGGCAGTGTGGTGGGTGCGTGAACGCTTGGCATTCTTGCGACTGCCACCACCGACGGGGATATCGCGGAGGGTGCCGCCATGGGTCCAATACCGGCGGCAAGACTTGCAGAAGTGGCGCGGCTGGGAGTAGTTGTAGTTGTTGTAGTAGCAGAACTTAGTGTTGGTTGACTCACAACGGGGGCAGGGGAGGTTTTCTTGCTCTGGAGGTGGCGGCGCTCCGGCAGAGCTCTGGGGCTTGGCTGGTCGGCGGGTATCGCCGGAGTTGGACGATGGCATGTTGCGTAATGAGTTAAGAGGAAGAAGAGTTGAGTGTTGGGTTTGTTGTGTGAAGATGGAATGTAGGGAGTAAGTGGTGAGTGAAGAAGGGTTGGGGTGTTGAGATGTGAATGCGGTGGGGTTTTATGGGGAAGGAGAGAGTCAGGGGATGGAAAGGAATTGAGAAGAGAAAGGAAAGCGGGTCAGAGAGAATATCTGTGGTGGAAACAGAGACATCTTCTGAGGCTTATATGAGGCAGAGTGGGATCAGCTTTACAGTGTTCTGTTAAGCACGACATTTCAGTCGGCTCCAGAACACCCTCTCTCTACTTGGGTCGGCTAATAGGGCTGCGCCTTCTGCACACACACAAACCACCAACCCACAAACGCAATTTACACAAACCCCTATTTCTTCACCCAATCTAATCAATCAAACAAACTATTTTTGTTTTCTTCAGAACGACTTAATTAATTACAAGTATACATAAAGTAGTCCAAGCATTATCTTGTCCCGTATTATAGCCCTTGCAGGGCCACTTAGATGCATTCTGCCTTTGAGGGAGTAGTAATAATTATGGAATGCAAAACTACCCAACTGTTTTTCATTAAAAAATAAATAAACATAGATTTTGTTCACGATTACCTCTTCTTCCAACTTCTCAAGCTAATCATGCCATGTTGCAATATTATATGCATATATTCGTTTCTCCTGTCTTTTCCTTATTCAATCGGGTTTGACGTAGAGCTCCTAGGCCTACGCTAATCTAGCTCATCTATGCTGTCTGTCTGTATGCCTCGAAGTTCGAATTTTTTTTGTTATTAACAACTATGGATAATGTCACATTCTACTCATTTTAGCTTGTAAAATTTTTCCCATAGTTAGGCAAACGTAACCCAATTCAGCTATGGAAAATGTCATTACTAGCACACGTAGAAAATGCATATAGGAAAATAATAATTTGATTTTCAAGAGACATGCAGTTGTTATTAGTTGCTGTGTTGACAGAAAATTTCAATTTGGAAACCTAACTTTGATTATGCTATGGAAAAACTTACGAGACTGATGGATTTTGGTTGGGAGGATAGTGCAAAAATTGAAGAGAGGAGGCGTATATCGTAGATGATAGAAGAATAATAGGAAAAGGAATAGCATGAGATTGAGACAGTGAGAGAAGAGGGAGAAGGGAGTGGGTGGGGACAGAAGCGACAGAATTATGAGTGTCGGGCAGCGTGGGGAGCAATAATTGGGTCTCCCCTCTGATTTCGGACGCGTCATGTCCGCATCAGATTCCTCCTCCGTACCCATTCTTTCTATCTTCCACCGGATTTTCCGCTACACTGTAGCCATTACCAAACAGTGTGGTTTCCCCAACTGCACAAGCACCACTGTGCTGACCGTTTGATAGCGATCATACGGTAGTGTTCCTGTCCGGTGGGGTAGAAGGAGGAGAGACACCTGTCAGCGACAGACCGGTGGTTGTCGGTGATACAAGGAGCGGAATAGGCACGCGCCTTCCAAAGTGATATATCCATAACTCCCTTCCTTGAGAGAGAAAGAATCATGGGTCGCTGTCACTCTCGAAACAAAACTTGGAAACTTGGAAAGTGGTGAGCCTTGTTTCTTTCTCGGAGCACCCAAAACATCCACAATCGCTATCATCTTCTCTCTCGTGGCACACCCTGGGTTTGTTTTTGTTGTGTTTATCCGAAATAATTAAATCACTGACATTTTTTGCATCTTTGCCTTGCGTCTCCCTAGTCATGCCATTGCCCCCCAGACCTGTAATCACCTCTTTTTGGCCTTTTCTGCACGCACATGATTCTCTTTCACTCCATCAAAAATCAAATTGCTACTTTGCACGCTTCTCGTCTTCAAGTGGGGTACGTATTCTTTCTCTTACAACCAGAATTATTAATCATCATTCACACAAAATAAATATATCCCCTTTTACAATTCAATGCCAACATGTATCAACGTAGATGTTTGTCAACTTTCGACTAGCCTCACATTAATTTTCTATTTATGTTTTTAACTAAATATAATATTGTATCTGCTGCCAACGTTTCACTTGCACCAAAATGGTTAAGAAAACCCTCTCCAACCCAAATAATTATAATATGGATATTTCTACAACATTTCACTTGCACTCAAAATTCATGTATGTACTGATTTACATCAACGAAAAATAATATTAATTACAAATTACAATTTCATAATATATAAATAAAACACTTAATTTTGATTAAGAGTGTTTGTTCCACCAAATACGTATCATTTACTTCTATACTAAATCAGTTAAAGTAGCTAATCATACAAAAAAATATAAAAGTAAACCATCAAGTACATACCAAATAATCACTATTTACAAAGGACAAGTTGAGAATAAACTATTTATATCATTTTACATCTTTTAAATATAATTATGAAATTTGAGATCCCAAAGCATCTTGAATGTTTCATAGTTATTTTTGTTTATGATTTGTAGACTAGTTTGACTTAAAAAAAAAGTTTCATGACTTAAATTATATTTTGTTCTTAAATTATAGTTTGAATTATTAAATACTGTTACAAATCAAAATGTAATATATCTAAACTGAATTGATTAGAAAGTTAGTTAAAACAAACTAAAATAAATTATTTTTTCTTTGACTTAGTTAAATTTGATCGAATTTTAGTTGTTATTGATTCGATCGAATTTAATCAAATTAAAGTCATAAACAATTTTATCAAATTTGATCAAATTCTGATCGAGACCAAATAAATTAAATTCAAATGAATTTTGGTTCGAGTTAATTCGGTCAAATATAATTGAATTTTGATAAAAAATATTAGACTTTGACCAAATTTCGTAATGAACTTTAAAGATTTAATTTTTAAAAAATAAACTATAAAATGGTTTAATTCAGTTTTTATTATAAATAATTTAATATTTTTAGTATAATATAATATAATTATTTCACAGCTCACTTTACTCATTCAAATACTCACCTATATAAGCTTCTACATTCTATATCTATTTTGTTTTAATTATTTTAATAAAATGTTCTGGTTTCTTTAATTTCTACATTTAGGCATTGTAATCCACAACTTATTAGATATTAGTTAATTTAAAAAAAAATAGAATCTTGATATTCAACGCATGCAATAGGCAAATTGAAAATTATGCCAAGACTTTCCTTTCCTACACATGCTCGTGACATACCAGAAATTTTCAAGCCGAGCATATATTCGTTAGTTTTCATCCAAGTCATCATATAATATTAATCTATAATCATCACAAAAACAACCACCTAAACATCAACTTAATGGAATTTGATGGACAAATCCCATTCATTCATCTATTCTGTGTCTTGCCTCGAAAATTCTTGCAAGAAAAAGACAAAACAAGTGGAGAATTATTTGTCAAGGTCCGTAACTTTGAAAAACTTTGAAACTTTGAAGAATGTAGAGGTGAAATATAAGACTCTTTTTGAAGAGAAGTGGTGACCAAACACTTAGAAATTGATATCAGATTAAACTAATCATGTTATTGTTTTTTGTAAGTTATTCAAAAACTAAGAAAATCAATAAAAGAAGGTGCACAATTGTCAAAATTTTGGTTTACAAAAGAGTCAGTAAGAAATGTTATAATACAACATTTTAACTTTTCTTTAAAAAAAAACAGACCTAAAACATTTACCATTTTTATTCTACGAGTTCTAAGAGCAGTTATGGTTATTTGTAAAAAGATTGCATATAGTAGACTTTTAGAATATTTTTCCAGATTTCCAGAAATAATTCACAAAAAGACATATGAAATGCACTGTACATAAATTAGGGTGCTATTTTGTAACCAATATCTATGAAAGAACAGGTGACATAATAGATCATGACAATAGCAGTCCATATAACATGCAGGTTCCTATTGCTTTTTACCAACGCCCTACATTTGTCCCTATAATTTCTTTTTAATAAATTGTGTTTTGTCACATAGAAAAAGCAAATATTTCTTCAAACATAAAATGTATATTTTAATTCATGTTTATTTCTTACTTTTAAATAATTGAATTTGAAATAGACAAGAAAATTATAATATTACAATACATATAAATATACATTCTTAGAAGGGAGAAGCATATGCTCGCAAACATCAATGAAGCTCGTGAAGGACTTGTGTTTCTCAGCAATTTTATCTTTTAATGGAGGTGATCATATGTATGGAAAAAAAGAAGAAGCTACTTTAATATGAAAACATATTTTTTAATCTTCTAACCCGTGCATTATGAACTAAGTTGTCAATAAGGATGACAATGAGTCGAGTCGAACACAGATTATTATTATTTTAATAATAATATTGCAAAAGGTGTGCCATTAAAAGCGGAATTTTTCTCTCAAGCTTGGACCGAAAGTTTGCTTTTAACGGTTGGTTTTGAATTTGGGAAGTGTCTGGTTGCCAACGTTAAAGTTTTTAATGTGCAACGTTAAAATTGTTGCTGCATGGTCAAAATCACTACCGCAAGGCACGCTCCCAACGTTTTAATTTATTAAAAAATATTATTTTTCTAAAAGATATTTTGGACTTTTGGATAATGGGCCTCGTCCATGAACTCTATAAATAGAGCACCTCCTCCACTCCAAAATCATTCGTTCTCTCATTCTCTCATTCTCTATTCTTTTTCTCTCATTCTCTCTTTCCTTTTATTTGCTTAAAATTATTCTGGGTTTCATTCTTTCTCTTTTTAAGAGATCCTTGCTAGTTCTGAGATCCTCAGAAATTTCTGAGAAGTTCCTGTTGTATCTTGGGGGCTTGCGCAATACACCGCGGATAAGTCCTTAAGGACAGTGACTCTACACGCCTCAGGAAATTTTGTTCGTGATTTTGTCAATTTTTCTACAACAGTGCCTACCCGTAACTTGATCCGACAAAAAAAAATCCATTTATTATTGATAATGGTAACTGTGGTGCAATTTTCTTACCAAATTAATCGTCTTGAAGCTTGAAACTTGTTTAATCCTCTCTTTTATTTAATTTTGTGAATAAGTTTAACTTAGGTCACACATAGGAGTTTTCATCACTAATTCCTCAAGTTTTGTAGGCAATCTGTGTGCTTTGGAAGAACATCTAAACTACCAAGAATAAGAGCCCAGGAAAAGCTGCAAAAGCAAGTGTTTTGAAGGATCGTGAAAGATTTCCCACGCCTGAGCGCCTCAGTAGGGGGCTGAGCCCAATTTGCTTCGTATTTACCACACCAGGCGTCCCAAAAGGGGGGCTGAGCCCAATTTGCTTCGTATTTACCACACCAGGTGTCCCAAAAGGGGGGCTGAGTCCCAGTTTGTGCGCAAATCTCGCGCCTGGGCGCCCCAGACAGGGGGCTGGGCGCCATTCTTCACGCAGTCCTAGCGCAACCTTCGCGCATGGACACCCCAGAAGAGGGGGGTTAGGCACGACTTTTGCTGACATGGCACCCTAGACCTATTTAAAGCTTCCATACAATGAGGGTGTCATCTTCTTGGCGGCTGAAGCTCTACAACACCATTTTGGACCTCTAGGTGCTGGTTTTGAGCAGTGAGAACTCTCCATTCTTCTTCTTTGGGTCTTCATCTCTTCCATTTTCTTTCATTGTAAGCTCAAGCTCTACATGACTATGGAAGCTAAGTTCATTTTGTTGGGGAATGATGTAACTACGAAACTTTCTTGTAAATTCACTTGAGTTTAATGAATATAAGCTTCTTTCATTTATTGTGAGTGTGTATTTCCTTCTCTTAAAGCTTGTTATGACTTGATCAACCATAGCATGATTCTTTGGTACTTGATATTGGGAAATATTGTGTGAACCTTGAATTGGACTAAACACCTAAAGGAAATTGTGTCTAGGGATAAAGCTTGGATCTGTAGTTGTCTTAAACCTCTAATCTTAATGTAGATGAACTTGTTAGGTTACTAAGGGATTGGAATTTAATGAGTGAATCTAGGCTCTCTCTACCAAGGGATTGGGTTTGAATAACTTAGTAGGTTGACATGAGCAATTAAATAAAGAAGTAGTAATGTGCATTTGCATGAGAGTGCAGTAGGTAAAATCATTCTCCAACATATCCATTCCATATCATCTCTAATCATTTCATTTCCAAGTGTTTTAACCCCAAGAAGTTCAATCTATCACTTTTGCATTATGTTTATTTTCATTGCACTAGATTCACATTAAATGGAATTATTCTTTAGTCTAAATTAGTTAGATAATTATACGATTGTAAAGTGTCATGCGAGTCTTTTGGGATACGATATCTGGTCTTACCGATTTATTATTTAAAACAATTTGGTACGCTTGCCAATGGGTTAACAATTACCTGACCCGCTACCTGCTTAAAAAATATCCGTGAATATTTTAAAATCTGCAGATATCCGTGGATACTCGCGGATACCTGCAAATATTTAAAAAAATATATTTTTATAAATTATTAAAATAAAATTTAAATAAAATTACAAATAATATATAAAATATAATAAAAATTTAATTAAATATAAACTAAAATTTAATTTTAATTAAATTTAACCTTACAAAATATAAATTAATGTTAATTTTAATTATATTTAACTTAATAAAATATAAATTAAATTTTTATTTTTATTTTTTGTGAATAACAGATATCTACGAGTACGGATAATATAATACCCACACATTCGACCTGTTTATAACCCGGTATTAAAATATCTGCTACACGCAACTTGCGGATAATAAATATCCGCGAATACTAACTATCCGTGATGAATTTTATCTATAAATATCTAAGCACTTAGTTTTTTTGTCATCCTAACTGTGAGTGTAGAAGTAGATTTTCTCTTAAAGTCCAGGAGGTTATAGGAAACTTTATGATAAGTACTGTGATTTTTTTTATTCTTTTTATTTTCTTATTTATGATATTTTATTTTGTTCATATTAGTTAGCCACTTCTATTTATTCTTTTCTTTCCTTTTTTAATTTTTTTGTGTAATCCAAACTTGCCTGTTTTTTTTTTCGTTTTCTTTTTCATGAGATCCATTCATGCATGTTATTTGGAAATGATTACCTCAATTTTTCAATTTGAGTTTGTGAATGGAAATGAAAGTATATATTTATTCATTTTTATATACTTATCCTCTCGTATTCATATTTGTTGATGTTTTAAATTATTAAAACGTTTTTAATTTATTAAATAATTTATAAAAATTATATTAATTTTTCTTTAATCTTATTTTTCTAAAAGATATATATTTAATTATTTTTACTTGTTTTTATAAAATTTTCCTTAAAAAGTAGGAGCAAGCATATTAGAGAATCTTCATGAATGTCCCTAAAACGTGGACGTTTTATGGTATTTATAGTATTTTTCTCTATGGAATTGTTATTTTTAATTTTGGCAACAATCCTTTTACATGGCAGCTCTTCACCTACCTCTTTCTTCCACAAGTGTCTAGTTGGTAGGTTAAAACTAATGTACAAAGTGGGCCACAGAGAAAAAAAAAATTACACATAGGTCAAAGTGCAATTATATTTGTCACAATAATTAGTAGAAACTAATTGGTTTAATAGGTTAGCATGATGAACATGAATCACGTATAAATTTATGATTTAAGGAGTGAGTAGCAGTGTTTGGATGATGGAGGGATGAAGTGGAGTTGTGACTATTATACAAGACTCCAAAAAGGAAATAATAGGTTGGTTTGGTTAGACGACTTTTTAAACTACCAAGGCGCGGAAGTTGTGGAAAATATAAACATGGTATAATCTATTGCAAAATGGTCACTGTCAAGAGCGACAAGAAAACGAAAATTTCCCCACGTCTGATTCAGACTATAGCGACTCACTTTTTTTTGTGCACCAGGGACATGGTCGTCAAGTGTTGTTTGTTAACATGTCAACATAATTAAATCTCAGAATCACACCACAGATATAATAATAAAAGAAAGGGGAAATCACGGTCGTAAATTACGTTTATGTGAATTGCAGTGAATAATGGAGGCACAAGTAAAAGGTGTTTGTAAAAAGAAAAGTAGTGGTAGAGAAAGAGAAAGAGAAAGAGAAAGAGAAAGAGAAGAATAATAGAAGATGAAAGATCAAAGATCAAAGATCCCTGAGCTGCCTAAGATTGACAGGAGATATGTATCTGTTGTCTCCGTCAAGTAGCTGCTTAGCGAGGATTAGGTTTGCAGCTTCGCTTGGGTGATAAGGATCCCAGAACACGTGCTTGTACCTATCACTGCACATACTCGAAGTAGGCCCACATGGAATTATCCCTGCGAATTGGCCCCCATTCCCGCAGCAAGCTCTACTTGCTGTTTTGAACCCTGCAAATTTTACTTTCTATATCATTTTTTCATTTCTCAAATACTAATAAAACTTTTTTCGCATAAATATAAAATCAAAGCAATTATTTACCGTATTTCTTATAATTTTTTATAAGTTCAGAGACTAAATCGTAGACATTGGCAAGGACGAAGGTGGCACCGGGTAAGTTGTCGTTTAGCTCGGCAACCAAATCCTTCAATCGAGCATTGTATTGAAGCGCCAGTTTGTTGGCCAAATCCACACACTCATCTTCGTTCAGCTGATTTATGGTCTTCTGGTAAGGTATGCATCCTATTGGCCCAACGTTTCCTATCACGAACTTTCGAGCGTCCATTTTGTACAGTCTCTGCCATTCAATTCAATTTACAATTAATTTTCTTAAAACTAGAACGTACTCATATCAATCTCGATTTTACATTTCGGCTTTAAATTTAGATTGAGGTTATTACCGTGAGTTGGGCCCTGAAATGAGTAATCATGTCATCTATGAAAGAATCTGGACTTTGAGAAATTCTGGCTCCGATGGAGAGAACTGGGAGAAGGTAATTGTTGAGAAAATCATTGGCCCCAACTGTGATAGAGAAAATGGATTTCTTCGTTATGTACTCTTTCGCTTTTGATTCACCCAGCAGTTTGTCAATTTGTTTTCTTGTTATGCTGAAGTAATCTATTTGAACATCCATTCCTATTCTATTCACCTGAAAACAAAATTATTGACACCACATAGTTATATTCCTTATTACACAGAATGATTAAGACTGAGTAAGGAATAGACAGCAGAGAAAAAACAAAAATACTGACAAATATCCTTCCAGTAGCATTCATTATCCCTCCCCCTCCCGAAGCATAGTTCACTCCACTCAGTATGGCTTTCCCTGTTGCATTTGGTGCTAAAAATGGTACAGCATAATTTGGTTGTCCCAATTCCTCTCCTGAAAAATATTAAAACATTAACAGCAACCCATTAATTATGTTAAGAAAAGACATGAGACACGTTTTTTCAATATTGTTTTAGTAGTATAACTTGATAAATATATATATATAAGTATATTATGCATGTAAGGTTGTTGATTGAAAAATTGAAAATGTTAGTGGTTTGTTAACTAGGAAAATCTAATAGGCACAGACAAAGATCCTGGTATGTGAGAAAGAAGGCAAAGTTACCAACTATATCACCAATGGTTCTTCCGTTGGTGTAGCGGCCGGTGGGGTTTCCCCCAGAGGCCTTGAAATCAATTCCATTGGGAGGGATGTTTGCCTTAGAAAGAGTTGACAAATAGTTATTGTTTCCAGCATCAACCAATGAATCTCCAAAGATGAAAGAGGCTCCTAAAGCGTTTTTCTGACCATCTACACTTCCATAAAAGCTAATGTTCACTAGAAAAAACACAAGCACCAACATGTCATAACAATGGAAAGCCATGGCTGCAACTGAAAAGCTCTGCCCAGAGGCTTATAAGGACCACTTTTTTCCCCTTCGCGTGAGAAAACTTGTGATCATGTTTTAATCAAGTTAAATTTGGTTTGACCCTTTTTTTATTAAAAATAAGATTCCAAAGGATTGCACTGGATGAATAAAGATTTTCATGCGGTTGGTCATCAACATCTGAGCATATTTCTCACCCTGCTGTTGAATTGTTCAATTAAAGATTTTGATTTTGTAGAACAAAGTCACAGGGTGCCTAGTTTTATCCACGATGACCTATTCAACAAGACAATTAATTACAGAAGAAAGCTGTGAGAGTCTGGTCTTTTTATATGATCTTTAACTATAAGACATTAAAACCAACCCTTAACTCCTAATTTCATGTTAATGGAAAGTAATACAACAGTCTATCTGCACTCAACAACTCAAGAAAACCAGGTTTTTCCCTTTTCTTTATCCTTCCAACTGCTCAAAAACACCAAACATTTGAAATTTTATTCTATTTTTGAAAGTCTGAACAATCTTTTTGGGTTGAAGGAGCTGAACCGGGCTAATAACAAGGCCCAAAGCTAAGAAGAGGTTCTCATCAGAAATGGGCCAAGAAAAATATTAAAAGTAGTAGAAAGAAACAGTAAATCTTAAACTTGTACAAAATTTAAAAGTAATAGTAATTCATAATTGTTCATGTACGTTAACCTGGATTCATTTTTCTATTAGTTTCTCACTTCTCTCTATTCAACGTGTAAGGGAAGATATGAATGGAAGATTGAAAAGAAAAGTGGAGTCCCCTGACAGTTTTGGAACCATGAAGATCAACGTCATCTAATCTAAACCATTATCATCTTCTCTCTCCACTCTCAACTCTCCTGCACCCGAATGCCTTTTTTTCTTTTCTGTCCTTTCAATTTGAAAACTGAACTCATCAATCTCATAAAACGTTTGATGAGTATCGAAATTCAAAACTTTTCTTTTGCAAAACTCAATTGCAGACTGAAATCTACTTTAAAATTAAATTTTCAATTTAACTCAAACATGCACCGAATGTGTGTTTGGTTTAGAGCGAAAATTAGTTTCTTATACTGCAAAATTTGTATTGAAATTAATTTAAATGCATATTTCAACTGCCTCTATCGATCAGAATTAATTTTATTAAAATTTAAAAGAAACAAACCCTCGTATATTTTTTATGGTTTCATTTTTTATGAGTTAGTTTTTGTTCTAGCTTCGTTGCAGTTTGCCAGCTAGATGAAACTAGTGTTGTAAGAGACTAAAAAGTTATTTAGCAAATGCTGCATTTATAATGACACAATTTTTCTTCTATAACTTAAAACCTAAAGGTTTAAACATGAAAAAGTAAACACTAAGAAGAATGATGAAAAAGTCATGCAAATAAATGTTAGAGGGTACTAATTTCAAAACCTTAATTAGATTATTCAGTTAAGTATTTTTAACAAACATAACACTTCAGATGGAGAAATCCTTAAAATAGGACCACATAGAATACTAGAAGGAATGCGTTGAGTAACATTTATTTGGATGCAAAGAAAGAAAGAAAGAGTGATTGGTGTTAGTTGGAGACAGTCTTTGGCAGTCTGGTGGAACCGAAAGAAGAAACGATCATTTGTGTGGCACGGAATTGGACCAAAGCAAGTGAGAATACAATACAAAACAACACAACAACGCAACCATGAAAAGAAAAGAAACACGAACAAAAAAGCGCGCATTAGTCACTATAGCCGCAAGACCAAACACACAACAGAAAGCACTTCTTTTTAATACCATTCTTTCCCCTCTATCTTTTTAACATTTCAGTTCCTTAGACTTGAGCATTTTCTCTTGGCTCCCAAAGGTGATCATAGTTTTTCTTTTACTTTTCTCCCTTGTTTCCCAAATGGAGTTCCTGTGTTTTAAATGTTAAAGGTGCAGTCTTTCTGGATGATAAGCTGAATGCTCAAATCAGATTGCGATTATGAGCTGATCTGGAAATGGGGTTTTATCTTGGGAGTTCATTCTCTCTTCTGTTGTTCTTTCTTTTTTTGGGTTGGTGAAATTGGAAAATTTTGCAAACTTGGAATTATCCTACAGTATAGTTTGGTGTTTTTTGTCTGTATAGAGTCGTCTGAAGGATCTAAGTTTGATCACCGATTCAGCTGCGGAACAATTGATATGAAAATTGAAACAATTGACTTTTATTGAAGAAATATAAGAATGGAACAATTGATATGAAAATTGAAACAATTGACTTTTATTGATATTTCTGTTATTGAGTCCATGCAATTCGGTTTTAATATTCCTATTCGTGATATTTACCAAGTTCAGCAATTGGTGTCAGGTTGTTGGACAAAGTCGTGAATCATTTCAGTTGAACATTTTATTTATTCTAGCTTGTTAAAGTGTGTGCTTGATTTCCATGCCTTTGCATTGCTATATCTATAGTGTTTGCAATTAAAATGTATAAAGGGCACTTTTCACTTATGTTGAAATATGGTAAATTGTGCAGAGTGTAGCAAATGCAGCATTAATGTTGAAGTTGCAATGTGAATATTGTTTGTGTACATGGGGTTCTCTGCAACATTTCTAAGGATCTCTTTCAAAATATTTAAAAGACTTTTTTATATAAAACATTAAAAAATTATGGTATTCAATAAATACATCCGAATTATTTTAGACGAAAACAAAGTCAAATGGTATATTTAAGATTGTTAGAGACTAAAAAGTTATTTAGCATTTAATGTCATGCTAACTTGAAATGTGTTTTCATTTTTTTCAACAACATTGATTTAATTAATTTTTTGATTTGTGCTTTTTTAAAAATACCAAATTATTCTTTTAATTGATTGTGTGAATTTGGTCTCAATTTTAAAAAAATAATAATACAATTTAATCTTAATTGTTAATTATGTCAAAATTGATATGACATGAATTTTTGTTATATTATAATTGTTAAGTAAATAACAACTTAGTGTTTAAAAATTTTGGTGATGGATTTTTGTTATATTATAATGGTTAAGTAAATAGTGTGAATTGGGATTCATTGTTCTTCATTCTTCAACATGCAAAATTGGAATAGAAAAATGTATAAAAGAGATTATGCTACAAGAAAATTCATAAATAATGACTAATTTTAATGAGAAAAAATAATTAGTTATTATAATGAAAAATTTAGACAAATTTATAAACTAAAAATTATTACTAACTAAAATAATTCTTAGTTGATATTTAAATTAGTCATTAATTAGTTATTAATGTTTTGGCAATTGTTTTTTAAATTAGTCCAATTGACCAACTTAGACACTATTTTATTTTAGTTACTAATAATTTTTAGTTTATAAATTTGTATCTAAATTGGTCATTCTAATGACTATTTATTTTTTGTTACTAAAATTGGTCATTATTTAAATATTTTCTTGTATTTCAAGGATGTGTTTGGATTTTTAGGTTTTAGGGGTTTATTTGTGCATTCTGTTTTTTTTATTCTCAATCTTTATTATTGTGCTTTTTTATGCTGAAAAGTTGTTTACTGTTTAATCTTTTATGGAATTTGTGTGTAAAGACAAGAGTGTTGTCTTCCTATATGTAAATAAGTATCCAGGGCGTCGACTTGCTTATGGTGTTTAGTGTCACGTTTCGATGTATCGGTGGTATGTAGGGATGACAAAAAAATCTGCAGACACGAGTATCCGTGGATAAAACTCGCAGCGAGTAGTTACTATTCGCGAATATCTACTTTCCGCGGATAACGGGTAGCAAGTATTTTAATACTCGTTTCTAAACAGGTTGGGTACGAGTAGTATACTATCCGACCCGCGGGTATTTGTTATCCGCAAAAAATAAAATAAAAATTAATTTATATATTTTTTAATTAAATTTAATTAAAAATAAAATAAAATTATATTTTATTAGGTTAAATTTAATTTAAATTAAATTTTAATTTATATTTAATTTAATTTATATTATATATTTTTTGTAATTTTATTTAAATTTTACTTTAAAATGTATAAAATATTTTTTTTTATTTTTTGCATGTATATGCAGGTATCCGTGGGTTTTAAAATACTCGCGGATATTTTCTAAATGGGTACCCGGCGGGAAACAGGTCGGGTGGCGGATACATTTTTATCTGATGGGTTAGATCGCCAATAAGCATTATTCGTGTCCGACCCGACCCATTCCCATCCCTAATAGTATGACTTGTAATGAGTGCTTTGTGTTGTGAGCATGTGGATATTTCACAGGTTTAGATATATAATTACATGTTGAGATGTACGGCAAGTTTTCTTATAGGAAAACAAATACATTGTCCTATAAGCTAGACATGGAGTTATTTTGAGGCTTCAACCATTCTCAAGGACATGGATTACGTTGGAGTCAAAGAGTTGTAGTATTCTATACTAGGGGCTTCATGGTTGGGAGAAAGGTTCCTTTATAAAGCAGTATAAAAGAATATATGATTATGCTAATGAGTTGCTTAGATCAAATCCTCCTGATTTTACAGGAAAAGTAAAAGTTGAAGAGAATGACAGTCAATCAATCTTCATAAGATTTTATGCATGTTTAAAGATGTGCAAGGATAGTTTTATGTTATGTCGGCCCATTGTTGGATTAGATGGTCATTTTTTTTGAAAGGTAAGTTTGAAGGAGAATTGTTAACAATTGTTGGAAAGGATGCTTATGTTAACTAAGATGAATGTTTGAATTGTGAGCAACATCAAGACCAAGGAAATAGGTCAAGTCTCCAAGGTTCTTGATACTAAAAGTGGAATGAAGAAGGTTGGTGATGAGTTGAATTTCCTCGCCATTATTTTCAGGGAAAATGATGTCATCGACATAGATGAGAAACATCATGATTTTGTCATCAATTTTTGTAGAAAAAGAGAATGATTAGAAGGACAACATTTATAATTATGTGAAAGTATAAAATAATGTAACTTGGTATACCATTGACGACCCACTTCCTTGAGATGATATAATGATCGTAGCAATTTGCAAACTTGATTTTTGGAAGCTAGGCAAAATCTTCATGTAGACATCTTCTTGAAGGTCGCAAGAATACAGTGTTAACATCCAATTGTTTAAGTAACCAATGTTGAGAGGTAGTAATGCAAGAAGGACACAATCAATGGTAAGCTTGACAAAAGCTACAAAGGTGTGAAGGGAGTCTAAACCTTCAAGCTGATTATATCTTTTAGCAACAAATTGTGTCTTATAACGATCCACAGAATCATCAGAGTTATGTTTTATTTTGAAAATCTAACAACAATAATAGTAGTTTGTTTGGGTGGAAGAGTTGTTAACACCCAAGTGTTGTTAGCTGCTAGAGCGTCAAGTTCATCTCACATGACAGCAACCCACTAGGGTTGTTTGGAGATTTCTACATAAGATTGCACTTCAATATTAGAGGAAAAATAGAAAATAATATGCTTGAAATGATGAGAAAGATGAGTATAACTTAAATAGTTTGTAATGGGTAAGGAACAATATTGTTGGTTGGGAAGTCTTTCAAGTAGGCAGATGTTTTACGTGGTCGAGAACAACGCCTTAAATCATCAGAAATGTCATTAACAGGAACATCAGTTTGATTAAAATTGGTGGAAACGGTAGGATGATCATTAGTAGCAGAGAGGATATTGGTGTTAGTAGTAGAATTACCATGTAAAGTGAAAGAATGAGAAATAGTTAAAGATGTGAAAAAATCATCAAAGTTATGATTATAACGTACGGGTTGGCACAGGAAGAGATAAACAGTTATCAGTTTTCTGAATGCTAAGAAAACGTGTGTTCATAAAAAACCACGTTAGGAGATATATTAATACAATAGTTTTTGAGATTTAAAAAGTGCTAACTTTAAAGCCTAGGAAACACAGCAGAACTCTTCATTTTAACATAATGTCTTTGGCAAGAAATTATGGAATGGTGATATGACATTGTGGAAATATTTTATTAGATTAATTAATGATGTTAATGTTGATGCTCGTAGTACCCTTAATGCTTATCTATCTATACATGTTTGTTTTGGTCGTATAAGCAAAACACAGTGTAGACCATTTCGACTGTGCTGATGAATCACAATGCATGTCTTTTCAAATATCAATGAATCCACGTCTTAATTTTTTTTTGCCAAAAATTCCTTTCAATATATATATATCATGCTTAACAAACAAAATTATTTGGTTTTTTTTTTCCAGGATTTGAAGAGTTCATCATTCAGGCCCTCTTACTCAATTCTTTCAATTTAGTATAAAAGCCTATTTTCTTTTACAAGATATTAAATTTAAATAATTATCAATAATGCAAAATTTTAATTTGATAGATGGTGTTTTATATAAAGTGCAAATTTTGTCTCAAATATCACAAATTTTAATAGGGTCGGGATTGATTACAAGCGAATTATCTTGGCAAAACTCTGAGTTGATTAGAATAAAGATAAATACGCTCTTAAGTTTTCCAAAAACACTCCTACAGTGATAGTTGATATTTATGCACTTTTGTGGTCGGTGATTTTGTGTGATATCTGCATTGGAATATGAAAAAATATCTTCTTATCACAAGCAATCATATATGTACAATCTTATTTGAACATATAGGCAAATGATCATTTTACTTAATTTATTAATAATTTATTTATATTATTATATTTTTACGATAATATTGTTTGTCAGGTTTTTGTTTCGTTGAAATTACAATAGAAAGAATGTGAATTGATAAGAAATGAATAATAGATTAATAGCAATTAACTTACATTACATCATGTAAAAATAGTATTATCCAAAAAAATCATTTTCTATTTTTTCGCATTAAAATTCCTACGTGACATGTTACCCGCTAAAGAAAGTATCTCTTGATGATTAATGAATGATTGAAAACAAAACAATAAAGTTTTAATCTTTGGGTCCATTCAAAGCACATACGTTAGGAATAGGAAGGTTTCCATGGTATTGACGACGACGATGATGATGATCCAAATGAAAAAGGCCCAATAATGTTAATAATGTATGAAGTGTGAGGACTAGTTATTAGCTTCCAAAACGTAGAATAGAGACACACACGTGCAACCAAAAAGAAACGATACAGGCCCGTTTCAACCTAGCTTGGACCTGGGCCCATTATCCCATCAATGCATACAACCAATCTTTACTTTACCATAAAAATACTTTTTCTACCTGTTTACCATAAATATTCATGACGGACCCCTCTATTCAGATTAAAATCAAGTATCCCTAAGTCAAAAAATAATGCATGAATTGATTTAATTTATTTATAATTATAAAAAAACCAGATAAATAAATTGATGGTCTTAATGACATTAGGTTAAATATATGATTTTCAAAAATACATATTTGTGAATTAAAAAAAGAAAAAATCATAGTTAGTAGGAAAGACAGATCGAAGGTTGGTCAATGAGTTTTTTCAACACCAAAAAAAAGTGGAGAGATAATTTACATTTATAATATAATGATAGTAAATAATCATGAAATATATACTTTTTTTTTCAAAAAATATATTTTCACATACATAATTTTTTACATTTATTTGACACTACTCTTTTTTATTTTTTAATTTCTTCTTTTTCGAAAAAATACAAAATTTTACTCTTTTAAAATCATTTTACCTTTATTAAGTGTATCAAATGAATGTCAATGTGTGTTATGCTATCCTTACTCTCTTTTTTTTTGTAATATGAACGAAAATATATCAAGTTAAAGATATTCTTTGACACACATAATTTTTTTTATACTATCTTTTTTTATTTTTTACTTTTTACTTTTTTAAAAAAATAGAAAAATTTATAGTTTTATGATCATTTTACCGTTATACTATATGTCAAATGAATGTAAATCATTATTTTACCTAAATTAAGTCAAGGAGTAGAGTTTTTGAAAGAATATGTGAAGTTTGAGGTTTTATTAAAGTGTGTTTGATTAAAAAGGTAAGTAGTTTAAGTAAAAGATAGTGATGAATCCATACATGAGGAATTGATAGCATGGTTTGAATGTAGCGAGGAAGAGAGTTTGAGATGATAGAAAAGTCAAAGTGAAAAAGATGAAGATAAGCAAGATGATTGTTGATTTTGAGTAGTGAATGGGAAAAAGTTAGAATGGTCGAAGTCTAAAGCACTTGATTGTAGCTTGGTGTAGATGGAGAGCACAGTAATGGAAGTGTAGCTAAGTGAGGCCCCATCATCCCACTCAACCAAGTCCCTTTCATTTGAAGTCTCTCAGACATGCAAAGGTTTCTCTTTCTTTACCATATTTTTTTCAGAAAGTGGGGTTGCCTCTGTCGGATGGAGTGGTTGTGTTCTTGAGTGCATGCTGTGTATCGAGGGCATTTTTGTAGTCTCACACATTCACAGTTCACACTTTCATTGGTTCTATCTGTTCTAACCATTTCATGAAAAAAGATTCTCGTTGGAATGATGCATCATGCACACCAACCTCTTTTATTCATCTTTCATGTATCGTTTTGACCACTGCTAAATATAACTTGGTCGACCGGTGATGAGACTATGATCATGTTTCCATTCAAAACTGCCCACCAAATAATACCAATTATTGTCTGTAGTAATGCACGTGATGTCCATATCCATTAAAGCTCATCAAACCAATATACCTTCATCATGCTTTTCTACTCCTTTTTCTTACACCCTATCATTTTACCCCTTTTCAGATCCAATAAAGTTCAAAATATTCTTTATTTAGTGAAATCTCATCATATTCATTACATAAATGGCTTTATTTTATTTTCAGAAACTTTTGAATTTTTTTTATTCAAATAACTCACTCGATAGTATTTATAAAGTAATTTTGATATAATGAATGCAAATAGTTCAAACGATCTGAAAAAAGTGACATAAAAATATATTTGTGATGACCAATGCTCGAAGAAGTTGCATTCAGACAGGAAATCAAACAATAGTTTTATACTATTAATTACAATCATTAGGAAATAATTAAGTAATAGAAATGCTTTTTTTATATTTTATTTATCTTTAGAGTTTTGTGCAGAAATTAAAAGAACAAAGTTTATTTGATTGTCTTACATCTATGAAAGAAAATTTAAATTGTAACTAGATTAATACTTTCACTCACTTATTAATGTGGGGGAAAAAATCCCTTTCTAAAGGAAACGCTACAAAAATGAAGCAGTATTTTAAACAGACTATCAAAAGGAAAGAAAGATGAGGAAAATAAACAAAATAAAAGATAATGGTCATATAAGTACTTAAAATACATAGATATTATATTTTTAATCAATAAAATTGGTCATTGGTTTTATTGATAAAAGTTGTTTTTTATTAGTTTAAGGAGTTCAAGCATGTGTGATATTTTATATTGTATTGCACACATAAATTATAGAAGATTCATGAAAAGGTTAAAATTGAAAAACATGCATAAGAAAATAGCTTAGCGGCATTAAAAACAAATTCTAGAGGACCACATTAGATAAGTTGGGTCAAAGAAGAGTTAAGGATTATTGTCATAAAATTGACCTACCCTATAACTTTTCTTCACCACTCATTTGACAAGGAAAAGAACAATGCTTTATTCTTGAAGGATACAACTGCTAACTCATTGGTCAATTTGTTCCTCAAATCCAATAAAAATAGAAAGTAAATATAATGTAGTCAAGAGACCCTTTTTCTTTATCAATTTAACTTCTAGGGCTTTGTGCATTATCATTCATAATGGAATCCTAGAAAGGAAGTGAAGTGGTTGGTTTACGACTGTTTTAAAGTAATTAGTTTTTTTTTTTACATTAAAGTAAATTAAGGTTGTATTTGTATTTGGTGTAGACGGTCTAGAGTTCAATATCGAAAAGAACAAAGTTTCGACAGATTTCCATTCTTAAAAAAAAAAAATTGTAAGATCCTAATCCTATCATATTTTTGTTATTTTTTCTCATTGAATTACATTTTATGTTTCCTACCTAAGATATTATTTTGGTATATAAAAAACTAAGACACAAATATTATGTTTTAAGATTTTATATTATTAGTGGTGTTAAATTTTTTATATAAACAATTCATATTTAATAAGTCATGATCTTGTCGGTCTATTCTAGTAAAAAAAAATTAATAGTGGTATTACAATATTATATAGGGTTAAATATGTTTTTAGTCCCTATACTTTGAGGCGATTTTGGGTTTAGTCCCTCTTTCAAACTAAGGTACAATTTAGTCCTTCAACTTTATAAAACTCTGGTTTTAGTCCTTTTTACCAATTTTTTTTAACTTTATTTATTGTTTCAAACGCGTTTCTCAATTAACATTCAAGCAAAAATGTGTCAAACAGTGTAAACAATCCAAATGCTATAATGAAACGTGCTTGAAACAACAAATAAAGTTAAAAAAATTTGGTAAAAAAGACTAAAACCAGAGTTTTCTAAAGTTGAAGGACTAAATTGTACCTTAGTTTGAAAGAGAGACTAAACCCAAAATCGCCCTAAAGTATAGGGACTAAAAACATATTTAACCATATTATATATAATGATTTGTTTTGATGTCTGACAAATATTTTTTCATTGGAGTAAAACGATCGAATAAAAATTCAAATATGATTAAAAGTTTCTCATGTAGTAGAAATAAAAAAGGTTGAGTAATATATATATAAAAAAAACAAAACTTACAAACATTAAACATTTATGTTAGAAGTTGTGTCTTATATCTCAAGAGAAAAACAGGGAGAGACACAGTTTGATTTGCTAAGTTCAAGGAAGTTAGAAATTAGCAAAGGTTGAATGAGCATTTGGATCAAGTAGCAATTGGTAATACCAAAATGTTTGTGAACATTCCTGGACACATGAGAAACCAAAAAGGCAAAAGTAAATGGAAATCAGTAGGATGGAAACATACAAAACCATAAGAATATCCAAGAGTTGGATAAGGAGATTTGGAACTTACTCATATGAATATTGTTTACATGGAAGCGTGTGTTATTATCATTCATCTTTGATACAAGAATTCATTATACTTGAGTCCTGAATGGGTAGACTAACATACTCGTCCATGTTTGATAAGCTACACCTAGTTAGCTTTAAAGGAAAACACAATGATTTCATGCATACTTAAAGGGATGATTTGTTTCTAATTATTAGGGTAATGGAGGAAACAATAGAGGAGATTCTCTTTGAAGAAGAAGAATTACAATATGCTTAATTATATAGCTTTTGGGTTGTGAGGTACGGGATTATAATCAAAACACTTCTTTATATTTTTTTTTCAAATTTCTTGATGTCATCTTCCGCAGTTACAAAGTTTTTTCACGTCCTTAATACTCTGGTCTCCAAGCCATGGAGAGTGTACCTGCCAAAGGTACTTACTATTATGATTGTTTAGTTAGCATAGTAAAATATCAAATTTGCAATAAATGCAATTACGTACCTTCTTATCTCAAACTCCTATTTATAGGTTTTGAGATGAACTTATGATTAATATAAATTTAATCATGGTCTAATACTTGCTAAGCATATAATTTTATCTGTAAACTTAATTATAAGTGATACTTAAAGTTTTTTAAGTGTTCATGATCATTTGGTCATCCTTGACATCTGGTCGAATGGTTGCTTCATTTGAACCTTAGTGTTCCGCTGTTCTAGATCATTCGATCAATAGTTGACTAGACAATTATATAGTACATATATAATGTCAAATCTGTATACAATTATCTCACTAAAAGGGACTTGGGAATTCAACAACACCAAAACTGTTTTTAACTTAATGTAGATTTGTAAGGTACCATCAAAATTTCGTGTTTTCGGTTGGAAACAGGTTGGCAACAAAGGACAATCTGTATAGAGAGAAGATTTTGGAATCATGGTCTCAACTCTTATGTCCATTATGTCAACAGGAGGAAGAATCAATGCAACACTTACTTTTTTTTTTTATACGAAACATCATACAAGGTATGGAAAACAGGTTATAGATGGGTGAATTTGAGTGATGTCATATCCTCTTTTCCAATTATGCATTTCTATAAACATAACTTTGGCATGAGCATGTTTAAAAAATAAAGTGACATTTTTGTGGTTTGCAATAGTCTAAATATGGAAGGAAAGGAACACGCATGTTTCATGGAAAAATCTTTAATGTTAATATAATTATTTGCCAGGTTAAACTAGGTTGTTTGTTGTGGACAAGTGTTGTATATTCAGATAACAACCTTTTCCTATTGTGGGAATCCATTCCAATGGTTGTTTCCTAAGATAAAGATACGAATTGACTAGATGAAAAGAAATAAAAACTCAAAAATGTAGCATGTGTGGGATGAATGGAACTTGGTTATGAATAGTTTAAGGATAATGAAGGAATTCAAGTGTTAGTAATGGTGTAGATCTAGGAATGGAAAATTTTTATACAAGTTATGCTATTTTTTCTTGGCCGTTCTTTGGAAGTAAATATGGTGGAAGGATGTATCCTAAGGACAATGATTTATTTTCATATTTAAGAACACAAATGTATTATGTTGAATAATTTTGTATATTATTTTAGTGTCGTTTTCTGTTTTCTGATGAATATGAATTTGGTACCTCTTGTATTGTATATAGTTACTTAATGCTAATAAAAAAAAATATCATTTTAATATTAAAATATTGTTTAACCAATATTATTTTGTATATGAAAGTAATGTTTGTTTATAAGTTATTGAATGTTGGTTCATTCAGAGGTAGATAAGTAACTCATCAAACTTCAAAGACGAAACTATTTTGCATATGAAAAAGTTGAGAAAATGTTTCTTGTGGTTGAGTCTTACATATAATGATTTTTTACTTGTGAGTCCTTACTTTTTTTGTTTTCTTGTAACCGGTCCACTTTTGTTTGATAACCTTATAATAAAATTCAAATTAAGGTAACTTTTGTAAATTAATGAAATGTTGAACATTGAACTTATAAATTGATTTTTGGAGGTATAAGAGTGTATTGTAAAGGTTATTATGAAAGACACTCTTCAACGGCATCCATATGTTTACAAGTTGGTATTGTAAGAACACTTAGCATCTTTAGCTTAAAGCCTAATTTTTTTAATGTGAGCTTTATCTAAGGATTACACTTCTTTATAACATGCATGAAAATCTTTCTCTTTTGTTATTTTCTTTTATATTGTTGTCTCATACATAAAAATCTTTCTTTTTTTTTATAAATTTATTGTCTCTTTACGTGTATGTTTCTTCTATTAATTAAACAATTTTATTCTTCAACTTTTTATTTAATTTAACTTAAGATACTCAAATAATATCTTATTGCTTACCTTCTTCTTTCTCTTATGAAGTTTTCATCCCAAACAGATATTTGTAACTTTCATTATTTATTTTACAAAAAATAAGTTATTAAAAAAATAATAAAAATAGTTACACAAATATTTGTAACTTCCATTATTTATTTTACAAAAGCAAGTCATTACAAAACTAATAAAAATAATTTGAATCTTAAGTCGGTTAAAATAATATGTTAAAATCAATTATCACATAATGTTTTAAAATTTGATGTTTCGTTGTGATTTTATCTTTAAAAGATGTTGAATGATTGAATGAGAAAATTATATTTATATTGACATTAACATTAATTCTAAATGATATGAAAGTATTGAACATATCAAAAAAGTTTTTCGATAACAAAGATTCAACTTTGAAATTACTTTTCAATTTTCTCAATTGAAGACTATAAGAACAAATTGTATTTAGAATCTTGTTTTTTCTCTATACATGATATTAATATTCTTATTTCAAATCCGTTAAGATGGCAAAATTAAGTTTAATCACAACTTGCAAAGTTTAACTATTTTAAAATATTAACATAAAACAAAATAAAATGCTTTTATTTTGTAAAAAGTAACTAGGTTTGCAATTTACTTATGGTGCAACATATATAAGGTTTTTTTTTTAATATTATTCCAAATATTATAAACTGATATAGTATAGTTAATGGACTGAATAATAAAATACCAACTGGACCAATTTCACACATTTGTTTGATACTGTAATTTTTTAGAATAAAGACGTTTTCCTACTTGTCATTGCTTACTCACGCAGAAAAAGTAGTACTCCCAAAATTTCTTTTTCACTTTGATTTCGTATAATATAAAATGAAATTTATATGATGTATTGTAAATTTAATATGACCGTTTAAATAATATAGTATGATTCGATAATCAATTTACATTCATCTTTCGCCTTCGATTTTAGTTTAATAATCAATTTTGTTTACATTTATTTATCATATTTTAATGAAAACCTCTTTGAATAATACCTTTAAGTGAATAGATTGGATTTACCGAAATAAAAGACGTAGATTGGGTGGTCAGAAAAACAAGATTTTTAAAATAGGAGACCAAATATCTTTATTTAAAATTGAAAAATAAAATACATGAATGAAGGATGGAGAAAAACTTAATCAATTGTTTTTTTTTAAAAAAAAATATGTATATAATTTTTAAAATTTTAAAGTCTCTTTTAAGCATGACAACATAACATATAACGATTTCATAATAACCTTTTTTAACAAACAATGATGTCATGTCTATTTTTAACGTACCAAAACAAAATGCTGAGAGGATAAAATACGTTAAAGAATAAGACTAAAAATATAAAAAGACTGGAAATTTAAAACAAAAATCTAAATTGTAGACACTATAATATTCTTTAGAAATGAAACCATTATTAAATCCTCGTAAGCTACTGTTACTACCTTGTCCTTTTATGCAGCAGCTTTTCTGAAATACATTTGTCTTAATTATTTAAATCCTTTAAATTACACGTTGCACTATTTTATGTAGAAAGGAAAAGTTAAAGATAAAATTCTAATATTTGTGAAGGATTAAATAACATGATAATTAATAAATTGAATAGCATTTATTAAACTAAGTAAAATCTTTAATGATTATAAAATGATTAAATATCCATATACGACCTAGAAGTGAAATAAAATATGTTGCATTATAAGCACTCAAGTAGCTATCCTAGCAACATCCCTACATGTCATTATAGTTTACAATGAAACATTACAAATATTTCACCCATTCCCATAAAAATAAAATCATATCTTCTTTTTCATGCATGTCCATTGGACCTCACAAAAGCTAAACACAAATATAAAAGTAAAGTGCCCAAACTTTTACATTTTGTCATTACTATATTTGCTTTATTTATATCCAAAAATTTTCATTAAACATATACAATGTCTTTCCAATGGTTAAATTAGGAAAAACAATTTACTTTTTTATTTTTTTCCCTCCTTCAAACCTTCCCCAAACAAAAAAGTTACATCTTCTAAACCTGAATAAGAGAAGTATCTAATTTCATATTAACTAAAGGATAAATTAATATTTTTTAATTTAGCTAATCTTAATTAATTTATAACATTTTTTTCTAAGATTTCTTACTTGAACTTTTAAAATAAATAAAAAGGAGCTTCACCTAACCTCTTAAATATGTCCGTCCTAACTCCAAGACTGTGTGGATAATTGCTTCTGCACCTGTGCTTTGACATAAATGCTTCTCTTTTTTCCCTCCTTTTTTCTTCTGAAGAAATAATGTGTGACAATAAAGAGATGATACTTTTTCTATTTCTTTTTCAAGATTGGATTTTTATTTTTATTTTTAAAATTTAAGATAATATTAATTATTTTAATTTATATATGTGTGTGTGGTTTTATTGTAACATAAATACTACAAAAGATCTTTTAATTATTTTACTAATATAAAATACTATGTTTAAATATATTTTTAGTTATTGTAAATCTAATTTTTATACTTTTTATTTTTAATTTTTCTTATTTTTTGTTCTTTTTAGTATTTTGATAACTATTCTTATTTGACATTAAAATGAAAATGAAATACTAAAAACTATTTTAGCTTTTTTTTTATGTAATTTCATTTTATAGATAAAAATATACTTTTATGAAATTGTAATTTTTGCGTTTGTTACCTAATGTAAGTTCGTATTAGTTTTTATTTTTTAAAAATAGTGTAATGATTAAAATAAATAAGGAAATATTAAAGAATAATTGTATAAAGAAATTGCATGACATTAAAGAAAAATGAGATAATTTACTGAAATTGTGAAGAGACAATTTCAGTATAATAACCAATACAATTTTTTTTAAATATAATTAATCAAAACAAGCGCAAATGATCTTTGCATAAATTTGGTGTTGACTCCATCTCTGATAATGACATTCGTATAAATCAATTTTAATATTGATTTATACTTAGCCAGGTTAGAGATTACTTTTAAAACATATTTAATCTTGTTTTTAAACATGAGTTATGAATTTGACTTTTGTAAAAAAGAAAACACGTTGACATATTTATCTGTTAAATACATATATTTAAAAACCAAATTTTATCTAGTTTTAAAGCATGAGATATGAATTTGATTTTTATAAAAAAAGTCACATATTTATCTGATATATATATATATATATATATATTTAAATCTGAAATTTATTTATTTATAATCTAATGTATATTATGGTTATTTTAAGAAGTCAAGGAATTTAATTATAAATTTTTTTACTATCCTACTATTATATTCATTATATTATATTTATTACTAGATTGATATACATAAAAAGTAAGAAAACATTACTATTAAAATTATAAAAAATAATTAAATTCTATTAAAATATCAATAATACAAATAATAAAGAACATACATGAATCTATACTTTAAAAATATTTAACAAACCAAATATCAACAAAGTATTTTCTAAAATACTTATATTAAATATTTTCTACTTTAAACTAACATTTAATTCAATCAAGTAATAACAGTTTATCATAATGGCATGGCATGCAGAACATTGTCCTTAGAGAGGAAACATTCTCCTTGTATATAACATAACAAAATTATATGTGTTTCTCTCTCAATATACAACAAATTGTCAAATTAATCAAGTGTAACAAAGGATTTCTGACCCTTATAAACACTGATTTATTAAAAGACAATATAGAACATAAGATTGAAAACATTTTTTTATGAGTTGATGTGTTTGTTTTGGGTATAAGAGAGACTTAGAAGTCAATTTTAAAAAAAATGTAAAACAATTTTAATCCATAAATAATATTTACCTCTAAAATTAATATTGCTTAAAAACATTAGCAATAGTAGGATTTTATTTTAATTATTTATTTTAAAATTATATTAAATATTTTCAACAATCCTCCACATAATATAAAAAATAAAATGAAATAAAATATATCATATTTTAAAACAAAATATTATATTTTTGCATTTAGAACTTTTCAAATTTGAGCCTTATACCAAATGTTTATAAACTTTCAATCGAGAAAATGCAGAGACTTAATTGTCTTGAATTATATCTTCTGTAATTAAGTTTTAGTAACTAACATAAACAATATAGGTGTTCATTTTAGTTTCTAATCCATGGTTGCATGTTACAACCTTATACATATATCTTGTTTAATGAGTGTCACTTAGAGACTTGCCCATGTCTCGAATGATGGTTTCATCATCACACTCACTAAGTAAACCTTCAAAGTATGTGTGGCAAAACGAACCAACCTGACCCATTTAAGCTCAACCCAATGTTGACTGGCTAAAAATGAGTTGGTCCATCAATTGAAAATGAATTGAAATTTACAACTAGTCTATGACTTACTAGATTGACCCGTTAATTTTTGTTTTTGTTTTCTTTTTGTCATCATCGGAAATTCAATATAATATGGAAATGGATTGAAATTTTTCAATTTTTACATTTAAACAGGTTGAAAACAATTATCAATTTGTCAAAAACAAAAGAAATTTAAAAACTTGGGAGAAAATAAAATAGTAATTGAAACCACTTTAAATAGAAACAAAATACAAAACAATAGAGATTCTTCAATTCAACACAAAACAAAAGAAAAGAGAAATTAAAAATGATAAAGGACATTGCCCTATTCATCATTTGTAATTTTATTGACCTACTACTATTTATGTACTTGTTTATTATTTTTCTAAAAGAAAAAGTTAAGTAAACCTATTTTTCAATCAGCTGAACTTTTTTAAATGATACTCCGTTTAAATGTATATAATGGGTAAAAATATTAGATTCAAAACTTAATAATAATAATAATAATAATTATTATTATTATTATTATTGTTATTATTATTATTATTATTATTATAAATTTGAGTACAATTGCAAAATTTCCCCCTTTCAAATCCCACTTAGCTTGTTTCTACTTGAGTGTAATTGCAATTTTGCTGTCATTAAAATAAACAGTAAGATACATAAATGATAACTCAGTACTCGGTATTTGTATTAGTGCACTAAATTCAAAACTGAGATATGGTATTTTAAAAAAATAAAAATAAAAGCAATTAATCGCATTGAATATAGGTCGACATTTGAAAATGTTATAGATGCAGACATTTTATATATGATTGTATTAATTTTTTCATCTCACATTTAAGTACGTTAGACGCATACATACCAAACGCGACGTTATAGAAAAGAAAACGTACAAGTGCATTAAATTAGCAAGTAAACTTTACTATCTTTAGCGTTAAGTAGTTGCCTCATTATCACCATCCAGGTTTATTTACATTACATGAAGAATATCACTACTCATCACTTATTTAGTACTATCACATCACTATATATTCAAAATTTAATTTAATTAATAATGACGAGACTGTAAAATTCACAAACTTTAAATGTCAAGAAAAAACAAAAAATAGTAAATTTATATATATATATTTTAAATTGTCCTAATTAGTTTGTAACATTCAAGAGCTTACAACTTATGACATTCACATTATTCTAAAATATATAAGGCCTTTAAAAAATTTATTATCTAGTCAATTTATTGAAAATAGTTTTTTTTTTTTTTAAATTGGCTTAAAAAACAAATATTATTCATACATTGAGTATTAGTTTACATAAATTTGATCGAAAACCAAACCTAAATTGGACTCTCATGATTAGCATGTTTAGATCTACATTATTAACACGACCTTGTAATTCTCTGAACTTGGTAATATACACGCTAGAAAAAAAAATATTTAGTATTAATTTGTGTTGAAGAAACAAAATGATTTAAAATAGCGTGAGGTTGTCGTTTTATATAATTGTATATTTAAATATTATTCTTGACAAAAAAAATTGCATAAATTATGTAGAAAATCCTTGTCATCTTTAATTCATTTAGTTGTTTTTTAGACACGGTGATTACTTTTATATGTTCATTATCTAGTTTGATTAGTTAAATAATATTGTATCTAGATGATTTCGACCTTTCCTAGTATTTTTCGGACTTTACTAATATTTCTTATCAAAAATAGCTTATAACTTGAATTCATATGATTCATAACCCAAATCATCATGGTTTAAAATCTCTTCATCACTTATCATGAACGAAAGAAAAAATTAATAAAAAGAGGGAATGTTTAATTAAAAAAATAGTAAAAGAATAAGTTATTTTATTTATTTATTGTCATGGTTTAATTATTACTATTATTATACTAAAAAGTAAAAACAAAAATGAAAGTAGATACTCAATAAGAATAGGACTACTAATTATAATAATGTGTTAACATGTGGTAACGTGATGAACAAGGTATGGCAGACGTGTGTTTGAAATTTTGTAATTTTAGTTTTGATTGATCCTCCGCTTGCAAGCGTTGACCAAACTGTGATTTTAAACCAATATTTTTTGACAGTGAAAACTAAAATACAGATCAACTTCATCATATTCTTTTATAGTTTTTTGGGTTCCATTTCCGATTTCTCGATACTTTGTCTCTTCCAGAAAATTAAATATATAAATAAAGAAAGAAAGAAATCGATGTTGTTGATCTGGCTCAATAAACAACATCCTCAAGCACAAGACACTGACACAAAAAGTCTACTATTTTTAAATTGAACAAAACTCAATGAATGTTGTTCCTTCCAAAAAAAATACATCATTAGAGGTTAAGTTGCTTCATAGGTTCATTTGTGTTGAATGTTGAATCTAACAATAAGCTTCTTCCATGCTCATCTGGATCAAATCAAAGATTCGTTTTTAAATTTTCTCTCTTTTAGCTTTAAGGGCCTTCAGGAATAGATTCTTTCTAATTTCAATACTACTAAATTGAATTTGAAACTTAAAGCAACACCTTTGGCTTTGAGCCAAAAACAAAAGCAAAAAATAAATAAATTAAATTTCCAAATGTTATAAAAGTATCTAAATTAAAAAATTATCTATGAAACATCTGATATGGAATATTACTATATTATACATCAACCTTACATGAGGCAACATTAAATAACTTCACCTAACATTTTGCAAGTAACAAGGGTTTGGGGGGGAAAATTCATTACTGCTTTTCCGCTGAGATATGTAAGAAAACACGAAACTAACTTTTTCTAAAAAAATTGAAATAAAGTTGGTGAATTTATAGTGTTATGAATGATGACTTTATTGATTTTTACAATATTAGCATAGAAAATTCATATTAAACCTTTTTTTTTTTTATGGTAGTAATTATTCAAGAAAAGAAATGTGAAGAACAATGAATAATGGAAAGAGGTGGTGGGTGTGATCCCATTGAGGGGTTGGAAGCTTTGAACTTTGTGGTTTGCCCAGTTGGACAGATAACAGCTTTTACAAGCCAGCTGATTATTTGACTTTTAACCATGACTTCAGCCTGTGGGTCCTACCACAACATAGACAAAAAGGATCCTCATTTCTTAAATAATTTATGCAAAATCGAAAAATCATTTTAATATCACTAACAAGTTTGGTTTTTGCGAGAGTCAATGTCCCCTCTCCCTGGATTCCTAGCAACTATTGTTTTTCTAGAGTTGAAACATTGTAGAGAGAGAGAGAAAAAAAAGGGGAGAATGGGAGTTGCTCTAAATTGAATCGAAATCACTCTTTTTCTTTTCTCTACTTTATCTTTTCTTTTCTTTTTGGTTTTCAATTTAAGAAAATACTAGTACAGTGGAGAGATATCAAACGGGTTTGTTTTGGTTTTACTTTGTAAGTAAAAGAGAATTTGATGTGGGGTGCTTTGCTTTAATTATATGCTGCAGTGAACTGAAGAGAGAGAGAGAGGGAGAATAGAGAGACAATCTTCCTTCACCTTTGATGGCTATTCAGGTGTTTTGTGGAGTGTGTTTCGCTACTGATTGAGCTTCAGGGATTCTATTACATGTAGTTTGATTAAAGCCATTTCTCTTATTATTATTTTGTTTTTCTATTTTTGGGGTCTTGTTGCTGTGAGCTGCCTTGCAAATTTTGGGATCTGGGTTCTAGGGTTTGAGCTTTTGACTTTCTCTCTCTTTCGGTTTCTTTTCGTTCGTTACGGTTCTCTCTCCTTCTCTGAGAAACTGTGTTGAATTCTATTCTGGGTTGTGGACAAAATAGAAATTTTCTTTTTCTTTGTTGATTTTCTAGTTAAATGTTGAGCTGAGTTGCTTTAACAAAAATCTCATGTTTCAGAGATTAGATTGTTGGGGAGGTGTGGTCTTTAAAGATTCCAGATTCCTTATCTTTTTGTTGGGGAAGCTGTTGAAGCTGAATTTGTTGTAGATTGATGTGATGGGCTAAAGTAAACCCTGTTGTTCTGTGTTGTTTGAAGTGTGGGGAAGAATCTGAGATTGGTTTGTGTGAGAAGAGGAGAAAAGAGCATGCATCTGTCACTATGGAAGCCCATTTCTCACTGTGCTGCACTGATCATGGACAAGAAGAGCAGGAGGAAAGATGAATCCAATGTTGACATCAAGAGAAACCCATCAATGCTTCGGAAGCTGCAAGAGAACAAGCTCAGGGAGGCCCTTGAGGAAGCTTCTGAAGATGGCTCACTCTCTAAATCTCAAGACATAGACCAGCCGGACTCTGCTGCCAACCAAGATGATGGCCTTGGGAGATCCCGATCGCTTGCCAGGCTGCACGCCCAGCGCGAGTTCCTTCGAGCCACCGCCCTTGCGGCGGAGCGCATCTTCGAGTCTGAGGAGGAAATTCCCAGCCTACCGGAAGCATTTTCCAAGTTCCTTACCATGTACCCCAAGTACCAGTCTTCTGAAAGGGTTGATCAGTTGAGGTCTGATGAGTACTCACATTTGTCTCCCAAGGTATGCCTTGATTACTGTGGTTTTGGACTCTTCTCTTTTGTTCAGACAATTCATTACTGGGAGTCTTCTACGTTTAGCTTGTCTGAGATTACTGCAAATTTGAGTAACCATGCACTTTATGGTGGTGCCGAGAGAGGAACTGTGGAGCATGATATAAAGACTAGGATCATGGACTATTTGAATATACCTGAGAATGAGTATGGCCTTGTTTTTACTGTGAGCAGAGGATCAGCTTTTAAACTTCTTGCTGAATCATACCCTTTTCATACAAACAAAAAGTTGTTGACCATGTTCGACCATGAGAGCCAGTCCGTTGCTTGGATGGCTCAGAGTGCTAGGGAGAAAGGTGCTAAAGTGTACAGTGCTTGGTTTAAATGGCCAACCCTCAAACTCTGTTCCACTGATTTGAGAAAACAGATTTCCAACAAGAAGAAAAGGAAGAAGGATTCGGCTACCGGTCTTTTTGTGTTTCCAGTTCAGTCTAGAGTGACTGGGGCTAAGTATTCGTACCAGTGGATGGCCTTGGCTCAGCAGAACAACTGGCATGTCTTACTGGATGCCGGTTCATTGGGCCCCAAGGACATGGATTCGCTTGGCTTGTCCCTCTTTCGGCCAGATTTTATAATCACTTCATTTTACAGGGTTTTTGGATATGATCCCACAGGCTTTGGCTGTCTTCTGATCAAGAAATCGGTGATGCAAAGCCTTCAAAATCAGTCTGGTTGTACTGGGTCTGGAATGGTGAAGATTACTCCGGAGTTTCCAATGTATTTGAGTGATTCTGTAGATGGCTTGGATAAATTTGTTGGAATTGAAGACGATGAAATCAGTGGGTTGGGGGACAAAACTACTGAAACTCGTCAGGGAACACAGTTGCCTGCCTTTTCTGGTGCATTCACATCTGCTCAGGTCAGAGATGTGTTCGAGACTGAAATGGATCAAGACAGCTCTGAAAGAGATGGAACCAGCACCATATTTGAGGAGACGGAGAGCATATCTGTTGGAGAGGTGATAAAGAGTCCTGTGTTCAGTGAGGACGAGTCATCGGACAATTCATTTTGGATTGATTTGGGTCAAAGTCCATTGGGGTCTGATGGTGCAGGTCAATCGAATAAACACAAGATAGCTTCCCCACTACCACCTTTCTGGTTCAATGGGAAGAGGAACCAGAAGCAGCCTTCACCAAAACCAACATCCAAGATTTATGGCAGCCCGATGTACGATGACAGAGAGGTAAACCTAGGTGCTCATGAGGACCGCCGTGTGCTGTCATTTGATGCGGCTGTCCTGATGTCACAGGAACTTGACCGAGTCAAAGAGGTGCCTGAAGAAGAGCAGGTGGAGGAAGTTGATCATTATTCAAGAAATGGTAATGGGTCTGATCATCTGCATGTGGATGAGATCCTGGAAGAACCTGGAACCAGTGGAGCGGTCAATAATGGGTCTTGGCTGAATAATTCAACTTCTCTTGCTCGGCATCAAAGCTTGGAGAATGGGTCTACTTCGGAAATATGTGCTGATGTGAAAGAGAGTGCCATAAGAAGGGAAACAGAAGGTGAATTCAGGCTGTTGGGTAGGAGAGAAGGGAATCGTTATGGCGGGGGTAGGTTTTTTGGTTTGGAAGAGAATGAAGCGACCAGCAGGGGAAGAAGAGTGTCATTTAGCATGGAAGATAATCGTAAAGAGTACCTCAGCCAGACCTTAGAACCGGGAGACGTATCTGCAACTAGCTTTGATGATGAAGAGGCGACCAGTGATGGAGAATATGGTGATGGACAGGACTGGGGCAGGAGGGAACCAGAGATAACGTGTCGTCATATTGACCATGTCAACATGCTTGGTCTCAATAAAACTACACTTAGACTTCGGTTTTTGATAAATTGGCTTGTTACCTCGTTACTGCAACTGAAGTTGCCTGCTTCTGATGGCGGTGAAAAAGCAAGTCTTGTCCACATATATGGTCCGAAAATAAAATATGAAAGAGGTGCAGCTGTGGCTTTCAATGTGAGGGACAGAAGTAGGGGGCTAATTAATCCAGAGATTGTTCAAAAGCTTGCTGAAAAAGAAGGAATCTCTCTTGGTCTTGGTTTTCTGAGTCATATACAGATTCTTGATAGCTCAAGACAGCATCGTGGAGCTCCTAATCTAGAAGACACAGCTCTTTGTAGGCCAATGGAGAATGGTCGGCGTGATGGAAAAGGTAGCTTTGTTAGGCTTGAAGTTGTGACGGCTTCACTGGGCTTTCTGACGAATTTTGAGGATGTATATAAATTGTGGGCTTTTGTTGCTAAGTTTCTCAACCCAACATTTATCAGAGAAGGCGGTCTTCCTACTGTTCAAGAAGGTTCTGAGACATGAGATGGTAAAGTTGGTCGCAACTTTAATCAATTTTGGAGACTAAACATGAAAGGTTATTTGTGAGAAGTTGCCAAAAGGGGCAGCAGCGTTGCTGCGGGAAGAATGGATTGATTGATGATGATTTGTGAGATCCTACAATGACGCAAACTTATTTTCTGCATCAAAGCAAGATAGGGCAAGCGGGGTGGATTTGTTAATTCATGTTTCTTGTTGCTTACATTTTTATTATTTTTCCCTTTAATTTTTTGAGCTGCATGTAGAGTTGGCTTTAGATATCTATCACATATTGGGAAGCCATGGTGTACTTTGAAGCAATACTGTATGAGTAGAACTTCTACTGATATATACTTAGCTTCCATTGCATACAAAAGGATTTCCAACTTCTGTAAAAATGTAGCGTTCATTGTCATGCTATACTTTATCATACTATCCTTTGTCTTCTCTTTTCTGACATTTTGTGGTCCAAAATGTTGGTATAACTTTGGACGGTTAACTCCTGGAAATGGAATCAGTCAAAGTGGAACGAATGTGGCGATGAATATGCTTTGGAACATTGTTTTTCACTTTTCTTTTTACTCCCTCAGTTATTTTGTATACAACTCAATCCTAAACTCTACCTTTAATGTTTTTCTATTAATTGACAGTGGTGAAGACTGACGATGAGGATTATTGTTAAGGAGAGTTGAAAGAACAAGAATCGACAAGTTGATCAATACTTGCTATTTCTGAAACTGGGTTTTACTTTCTCTTACTAAATATATATGAATCCTTTTTAGCTTAACTTGCTGTACCTGTTTTGTAATCCTGCAAACGTTATGCAGTGTTTTCGTGTACAATCCCCACAGATCGCAAAAAGTGGAGATTATCAAATTACGCAGTATTGGAAGTAAAACTCAATCTGTGTGATGATGGTATGGTTAGGAAATGCCAGTTTCTTATGCTTGGTGGATTCTGTGCTCTACCCTTTAAGTATATACAATAAATTAATAAATGATTAATTGACTCTGCACCTTTTTATATATTTATATATATTGGGTTGGCTTTTTTCTACATATCTTTTTATTGGGGTGTGAATCATAGCTGAGCCTCACCCACTACGTTTTGTTTCAGAAGAATAGAGGTTTTATAATGATTTTCCTTCCAGCGGTCAACAAATCAGTGAGCCCTCAATTAGTTCTTTTCTTTTCTTTTTCAATCATTGATGTACTAAATGCCAACCTGTGATATGTGATTGAAGAAAAATCATATGATGCGTGTTAAAAGTTGATGAAGGAAAAATAGTTTTCTAAATGAATGAGAAAAGAGAAAAGACCGCACACATGATTTTTTTAAAATATTAAAAAGGGTATTTTTAATGAGTAATTTACTCCATTGTTTTTCAAGCTCAGCATTGGAGTCAGGAGTGTGCCACTTCCCAAAATGAGTTATCGAAATGACGAGTTCTGACGTCAAAATAAATTGATCTGCTACATTTGGGATAGCCTCAGGATGATTTATGGGATATTTCGACTACGCAAATTCAAGTTGGGCTGTAATATTTTATTAGATCGGACAAAATTGATTGATTTGAAGTTCATTGATGCGATCTTACTATTGTCGAACGTGGGAAAAGATCATGGTGCAATACGATTACACAATCTTTTATATGAAAAATTCCGTGAGCTTAAGACATGCGTGCACGCGTGGATACCACCATGAACGACAAAATTGCACTATGCTCTTTGTTAAACGATGACGCAAAGTAACATTTACATGTAATGCACTTCAAATTACATGATAAACCAGTAATGTTCCAGTGTCAATTTGTTCAGTACATTTGGAGCAGATCCGAAGTAGGTTTTAAGGCTATAAGCCAGAATATTGGATGGCAAGTATTTCCAAGCAGAACTCCTGACTATCTTGTTTGCAAATGGGGAGTGTATTTCAGAGATTGAGCAAATGATAGATGGATATCTAAGATTCCATCATCTTGATGAGAAATGTACCCTCCAATGCCGATTCCTTGGACTGCAAATAACGGTTTTCTTCTACTAAATCTGTGGTCAAATTCAACAATATTGGCCGCTTTGGGTCGTATATAGAGAGGTCACGAACTCGTGCAACCCATTTTGCTGCTTCCCATACCCCAAACCTGAGTCATGAAATAAAAGCCAAGGTTCATTAGCACCGCATAACCTGTCTGAATATAGGTTCATAAGCAGCATCAAAGAATATTCTCATCAAAGACCTATAGTGTGGATTTTCTCGCTTGAACGAACTGAATCCGATAAGAAAATGTAAAAAATTACATGAACTTAAGCGAGACTTTTTACATAAGGGTTGAGTTTATGAAATCCAACACTAACATCTCTATATCATATTTGTTACATCTTTTCGGTGGTTCAAAAACCACTTCAATTTAGACTTTAATTTTTTAGTTACTATCTTTTATTTTTGAAGTAAAATAGTAGTACATTTTTTTGCACCCTTATATTCATAAACAAATGTCTATAACTTAACACCACACTAGTTAGTCCTTGGGATTCGATACTTGGATTTAAAAGTTCATTTTACTATTTGTAGACTTCGTATACTTGCCCAAATTCTTAACCGCGACAGTCCCTGCAAAGTAATAGACAGCTTAGAGTACATTTAGATGGTCGATAACCCGGGTGAAGAAATTGTGATTTTCACTTATTCCGCATGTACTTAATCCTATGTCTTGGTCAGATCAGACCCAAATTAAATGATGAAGATATTTTTTCAAAGACTAGAAACGCAAAAAGAAAAAAGCTTCTCTACATATTTTGGGGGTGAAAGCAATTCATAGACAACTTACGCAAACATTACGCTAGACATTCTCATTTTGTATGACGCCATAGAAAAAAACCAAGCTTACAGAAAACAAGTCCACATACTAGCAATCAGAAAACACAATGATGCCTATGCATTCAGCATTTTACATATGAATAAACCACTGCAAATCAATCTCTAAAGTATAAACCAATGTAGCTTTTATTCAAGGCAGAAGGGAAAATAAGATGATGTTTGGATATTAGCATAGAGCAAATACTCAAGTATTATATCATACAATGTAGTTATAATTTAAAATACAATTTACTATAAATAACATAAAAACAGTTTATAAGAATATAAATGTAAATCCTAACAAAGTTTCTAAGATCCTGACACATCCAACACCATTTCAGCAGCTACTTTGAACTGTATATATTTTGGTTCACTTTGAACATAAGCGCCTTCATTCTTTACAAAAATACTACTCAATCAACACCATAGAAAACTTGGATCTGATATTAGGAAGTTATGTAAAGATATAAACAACGTACCTTGTATTAAAAGATGATGTTACTAATATAGCTGGATAAAGGACATCCTTTCGTATATTATCATATGGAGAATATTCTCGAATTGCAAGAAAATCATCGTGATCCCAAGGGTAGCCAAACTCTTCATAATCAACAGCTGTAAGAGGCAAGGTGGGATACAGAAGAGTGTTGGTAGCATCTAAAAAGGGAACCTACAGAAGAAACCAAACAAAAAGGTAATTTAGTATTTGAAAAAAAATATTTAAGGTGGAGCCTAAGTAACCAAAACCTGAAAGCAGGCAAACATTCTTAAACACCTTCAAGACTGCAGCACGAAATAAATCAGGAGAACGATTAATGGCAGAAGCAACCAAAAGTCCTCCAGCACTATATCCCCAACCAGCCAATTTGTTTTCATGGACAATATCATTTTCGATGAGAAATTTGGCACAAGAGATGTAATCATTGATTGAGTTATGTTTCTTTGTGCGTCTCCCATCATTATGCCATTTCGTACCATAACCACCTCCACCTCTGAAACATGGCAACAAAACTATCATATAAAGAACAAGACATTGGAGAAAATACCATTTACAATAAAGAATATTCCTATGAATATGAATTGAGTACATGGTCACTAAATAATGTGAATCCTACCTAACATCAGCATATGCCACAACCCAACCTCTATCTAAGAGGCTTTTTACTTCACTGCGCCACCGTTTATCGAGTAATTCACCATAAGCTCCATGTCCATGCAATATCCCTGGTTTTTTAGCTTGTGTCTTATTGTTACGTGAAAAAACAATAGTCAAAGGAATAAAAAGTCCATCAAATGAAGGGACCTCATATTGTTCACAGGCATAAAACTCAGACAGGTCATTCCACAAGTGGTCATCTTCAGAGCTAGCATTCACAGGATTGGAGTGTTTGGAATTTGAGGACTCCATACTAATACTTGCAGAATTTTTACCATAGAGTATTCTTGTCCGGTCATGTAGCATGTTTTGTTGTTGAATGATGTTCCACCGACCCGTAGCCAGGTCATAATCAACCACAGCATCTGGCATCTGCAAGAAACTAGCGATGAACATATTGGGATTTGATGATCAGGTTTTTCTTCTAGGTTGAAATACAAATGTACTATGTAAATTGTAATATGTGTTGAACTCTTAGCCTAGTGGTATATAAACACAGGGATGCTATCCTATAAGATTGAACAAGTGACCTCCTAAGACCACAAACATAGATAAAGATACAGATATGTAAAAAGCAGTACTGAGTATATTACAAATTGGTATATTGGCCAGAAAGACCTAACAAGGAGGTAAGAGGAAGAAAAACCTTGAAATGACAAAAATCAATGTACCAGGCTTACTGGTAAATATACATCATGAAGTTTTTTCTGGAAGCTCAAACTTTTAAAACTTCTAAAAATTTCCTTGGATTCATATTTAACAGGGCGAGTGAATGGTCATTCAAAATGGATATGATACGAAGGTAGAGATATGTTAACAGAATTGTGAAGAGAAACCATCTTCAGAAATTAACATTAAAAAAAAATCATTCACATACCACAGGTGATGATATTATGAAGCGTATGACAGAAGAGAAAAAGTCATAGTTTGGTCCAGGCGAGATTTGGCAAACATGTTTTGGAAGTGACAAGTACTGTAGGTCCAGCTTCCTCAGTTTGAGTGACCCCTATCACAAAAATAAGATGGTTTACGTAATTGAACGAGAATATAAACCAAAATTACATCAAGAGTTTATCTGTAGTAGATATAGTAAATTCTCTTCCATTACCTTCCCAAAGGGCAATGGTAGTCCAACTGAACAAAGTTGAACTTTTTTACCTTCCCTTACAATGAGTGCTAAGTACTTATCACTAAAATCAACATCCTCAATAATCAAATCTGGGTCATCCACTAATACCTCCTGCAGTTCATGAGACCGAATATAACATGTAAGGCAAAGCAGATTGTCACATGCAAGTTAACTAAGAAAACATGAAAATTAGTGGTATTAAGAAAATATCTCACTGTATCGAATAAACCAGTTTTCCTTATGATGTAAAAGAGGAACAAAATCGAAACAAGCTAACTACAGAGAAAAAGAAAATGTGATGCTCCAAACTACCTCCCATTTTCTTGTACTTGAAGAATCATCCACCAAACTACGAAGAAGATAATGATAATCAACTGATTGCCCCCCTTTGGGAGCATCTGTAAATAAATAAAGGTAACCTTGGTGATGTTCAACTGTGCAATGTGCTATAGCATCACATTCCCAAACTAGTTTCAGGCCAGACAACGGGTCAGCTGCATTTATTAGAAAGACCTAGGAAATGGTTAGAATTATTATCCAATACAAAAGGATTTTAAGTTTTCAGAGTTCCTAGCAAAGATCTTTTACCTTTGATGATGTGGGAGAAAATGTATTCACAGTCACGTATTGGAAGTCCTTTGTGTGCCTAATATTAATATGAACACTTTCATCCGACTCTTCCAAAAGCAAAACATCTTCATCAGTGGATCCAATCAGACTGTAGTAGATACTGCAAAAGATGAAATGAAGGAAGATCACACAAACTTCAACGTTTGCAATGATAAGGTAAAGTAAAACTAAGGGATTCTTTTAAAGACCCAACTTAGATGCAATTGCTAATAAATGTTTACACATTAAAGATTAACACAGGTTACTGAGATAAAACTTCAATTGTGATATAAATTTTATTTTCTTTTAATTCTGCCAAGCCATCAAATGATGGATAACAATTAACCCACCGGTAAGGCCTCATCTTTTGATCTGTCACAACATAAAGCAATGCATGTCCGTCTTTAGCCCACGCCAAGTTTGAAACTCTTTCTGCCTGAGGCTTACTGCACAATGAACCTGAATTCAAATTTCTTACGGATAATGTGAAGTAGTCGTTTTCTTTATCATACATAGTGTATGCAAGAAACTGATGATTAGGTGAAACTTCAGAGAGTTCCTCATAAGCATAACCTACAAAAGTCAGGTCAAACAAAATGTCAGCACTCCATAACACTAAAACTAATATCAAAGGTAAGATGTGATTCATTTGACATTCCAAAGGCAAGTTTGCCAGACAACAATGAGTAAACAATAATTGTTCTCGTGTTCCATAATAAGTAAACACATCTGGGTAGTTACATAATGTTCTCGTGTTCGATACGACCAACAACAATGAGTAAACACTAATTGTAATCCTTAAACTTGTGATACACTATCACAATAGTCACTAAAATTAGAAAAATGTAAATAAATCCTTAAAATTGAAATTTCTTAGTGACATTAGTCCTATCATTGTGACATAAAAGGTAGTAAGTTATAAAATTTGGTGACTACAATTAAAAGAAGATATACATTTCAGTTATTGAAATAACGAGAATTTCAATTTCATGGATCAATTTGAAAACTTCCAATCCCAGCTATGACACCTCACTAATTGAAGGGCTAAAACGGGAGTTTAGTGCAAGAACAATTGTTAGGATATAGAGATACATTCTGACAGCATCCTAAAATGTGGGTTTTAATTTAAAAAAGGTGAGAATTGTTCTCCCTTGTACACCATTTTAGCGATATGAGTGGTTTAGCGATCTGGAACAGTGACTGCATAATTTACCTCCAAACCTCTCGGCTTCTAGATTATAATCAACGAGCTTCTGCTCAATGGCTTTACCCGTAGTGAAATCGAACCCAGCGGGGGGATACTTATGCGAAATGAAATCATCGTTCAAGCTAGCCAATCTTCGGCAGAGGATGGGATAGGGTTTTGCCTCTTCGACGCGGCGGTAGTAGAGCCAGGGGCCCCAGCGAAGGGGAGGGGTGGAGAGGTCAAAGGGCATGCGAGAGGCCATTTCGAAGTGGAGCTTGTTGAGGAGTTTCTCTGAGTCAGACATGACGGCCTCACTGTACTTCTCCTCTTGCTCCATGTACACGTCCATGTGACGCATCGCCACTTTGTCGCTCACCTTAGACATCCAGCTGTAAGGGTCTTCCCACGTTATGCCATTGAAACTGAACTTCTGCGGCTTCTTCGGGGCCTTGGGTGGAGTCGGTGGCGCCGCCGCCTTGTAGTGGCGCCGAGCCACGTATGCCAAACGGAGCAGAGGGCGCATAGGTGGAACTTGGGATAAGGATTTACCGCATCACATAACATAAACCCCTGCTTTGTTTTTCTAAGCGGTACCATTTTTCCCTTTACCTTTCTCCCAAACAATAATATAAAATTTAGATTAAACATATATAATTTAATTATTCCTCAATTCTGCAATGCCAATTACGCATAAAAAATTATTAAATCAATATTTTATGCATTAATTCAACCTAAAATGTAATTGAATAGATTTATGTCAAAGATGACATCTTATAAACTTTTAATTGATTCTTATATAGGATAATCTTAATTTCATTATCCCAATGTGATGTTTTTTTTAAGATAAATATATTTCTCAACTCAAAATCATAGGTTTATTTTTACTTATATATTATTTATCTTATTTATATCTTATATTTTAATTTTTTAGACATTTTGAATCAAACAGAAAATATTGGTATATAATGTTACATCAAGAATCAAATATATTTATTTATTTAATTATAAAATGGAAACAAATTTATTTATTTTAATTAAATTTCAAGAAGATATTATATGAAGAACTTTAATCGTAATTACAACATCACATAGTTACAAAATAAACGTATATGTCTAACGTATAGTAATTAAAAATTATAATCATTTTCATAAAATTTCCATTTTTCTTTATTTGTAAAAGGGTAATGATACTTTTACACTCAGAATTTGATAAATTTTTGACACCTGGGTGGTCCACGTTTTTGAAAAAAAAAAAAGAGAGTGACGTGGATTAGTATGAGGGGTCTAAAGAAAGGGAAAGTGAATTTCAGATTTCAAATTGCAATTTGAGAGATTGGGAGCCAAAACCCTAGAGAGAGAAGCTCCCACTCCCGCAACAAAAGTTTCGTCCCCATTTCCATTGTGACGTGTCGTTCAACGGTCATCGGAGGACCTTTTTCTATTGTGTCGCCGATTGGAAAGAGGTCAGCTACCGAAAACACCGTAGTCGCGTCTCTTCCCACTCGTTGCGTCTCTTCTACACAAGGGTGTCAACTTTGAAAATGGCCTTATTTTTTAATTGAACAAATTTTTTTTAATACTTATTGGAATTATTGGATACAGAAGTTCAGCCATTAATGATCACAAGTATATGGATGTACATGCCCAAGGAAGAATTATTGTTAGCACTCAATGTGTAGTAACAGACCTGGGAGCAATGTGCAAATAAGTGGGTAGTTTAGGCTAACTTATTGCATGAAGAAGGCATCTTTCAATCTGCAACTTGTTTTGAACTCCACACTTTATTGTTAATTATCATTTAATAACACATTTATATCCAAGTCCATCCCCAAGGAAACGTGTTTGTTTAAAGTCATGATGCAGAAACGAAAGTGGTAGCAAAGACATTATAAGTGAATAGTTTAGGTTAACTTTCTGCACGAAGAATGCATCTTTCAATCTACAACTTCTTTTGAACTCCACACTTTATTGTTAACCAATTATATTGAATAAAATTAATTAATTATTATTTAATAACACATTTATATCCAAGTCTATCCCCAAGGAAACGTTTTTATTTAAAGTCATGGTGCATAAACGAAAGTGGTAGCAAATGCATTACAAGTGTGTAGTTTAGGCTAACGTTTTGCACGAAGAAGGCATGTTTGAATCTGCACTTTATTGTTAACCAATTATATCGAATAAAATTCAATAATTATCATTTAATAACACATTTATATCCAAGTTCATCCCCAAGGAAACGTTTTTGTTTAAAGTCATGATGCAGAAACGAAAGTAGTAGCAAAGACATTATAAGTGGATAGTTTAGGTTAACTTTCTGCACGAAAAGTGCATCTTTCAATCTACAACTTCTTTTGAACTACACACTTTATTGTTAACCAATTATATTGAATAAAATTCATTAATTATCATTTAATAACTCATTTATATCCAAGTCCATCTCCAAAGAAATGTTTTTGTTTAAAGTCATGGTGCAAAAACGAAAGTGGTAGCAAAGACATTATAAATGAGTAGTTTAGGCTAACTTTTTGCACGAAGAAGACAAGTTTGAATCTGCCACATATTTTGAACTCCACACTTTATTGTTAACCAATTATATTGAATAAAATTCATTAATTATCATTTAATAACACATTTATATCCAAGTTCATCCCCAAGGAAACATTTTTGTTTAAAGTCATGGTGCATAAACGAAAGTAGTAGCAAAGGATTATAAGTGGGTAGTTTAGGCTAACTTTCTGCACAAAGAGGGCATCTTTCAATCTACAACTTCTTTTGAACTCCACACTTTATTGTTAACCAATTATATTGAATAAAATTCATTAATTATCATTTAACAACACATTTATATCCAAGTTCATCCCCAAGGAAACATTTTTGTTTAAAGTCATGGTGCAGAAACGAGAGTGGTAGCAAAGGCATTATAAGTGGGTAGTTTAGGCTAACTTTCTTCACGAAGAAGGCATTTAGGAATAAGCCACTTATTTTGAAATGCATATTTTAAGTGAAAAGATAATACCCTGTAAATAACACCTTAAACACACATTATGAAATACAAATCCTGGACATTGTGCAACAAAGATCGTAGACAAATAATGCTCAGTGTTGTATTCAACCATGTCAAAATGATTACCAAATGTAACACAATCATCATTTTAATGTTCAAATTACATTACTAATAAATGTTAACAATTCATTTCTTTCATCAATTCTAATACATGAACTGTAAATATTGCAAGACTTCTTTCCGCCGCACATTGTCAGGATCCAATATCCATTCAGAAACATACTTCTCCTTAATCTCTTGCAGTTCCTCCTGGAAACAAATAAATGCACACAATATGAATCATATGACCATGTTGAATAAAAGTTGTAAATAACTAAAAATTTTCATAACATACACTAGTGTAATTGGGCATTGTTTTGCCTTGGTATACGAGATTACATCTCAAATCAAACATGATATTGCCTTCTCTATCATTCATGGCTATACGAAAGTAATTGAAAATCAAACGTTATTTTAATAAAACAATTACGAAATTTAGGAACATACTCCAAAATTGGTTCATTTCCAAAAGTCCATCACCTAAAGGTGTGTATAAATACATGGTGACAAGTCATCATTATCATTATTGTAGATGTCAATAAGGACATAAATCCTGTGGTTCTTTTTAATTTATTGTTGTTACAAACGTATCACCTATTTTCTTTTTCTAATTTCAAATATAGGTACAACAAAATGATGAAACAGGAGATGAAAACAAATTTGTTAAAGTGAGCAGGCCTTATTAAAGGATATCTCAAATTTAAAAAAAGAAAAAAGAATAAGCAAGAACCAGTATATACCAAATTTAAAATAAAATAATACATTAAGTCAATGTATGAAATTAAGAGCATTGATCAATTTAACTACATAAACAATTGGATTTCAATTCCTGAAATTAAGATATAACATTTGTGAATTTAGGAATTAATTGATCAAACTTTTCATCATTTCCTAATAAAAATATGTTCAATATATTGAATAAGAGAAAATACAAAAACTAATTTTAAAAATTTATTCTTGAATATTCATATAAAATTGAATGGCCAAAATTATCTCCCCAAAAAGCTAAAAACATTGTAAATTCCATATAACAAAATTTATATAATATAATATAATATTAAAAATACTTTATATAAAATTAATTTCAACTCTTTGTTTTCCTTCAAGAAATAAGCATACCAGTAAAATGAAATATAAAATGGAATAATAATCTCACCCCTTTATCCAAAATGGAATGGTTAAAGTTGCTTCTTACATTATATAAGAGAAATTGAATTTTAAAAGATATTATCTATTTTCATCAAATTTAAAGGGACGGAAATTAGGTTTAAGGAGAACCTGAGGGGAGGGAAGATTATTGATGGCTTCCCACGAAATTGTGAATATAATTCCTTTCCCACAGCTGGCCACACCAACTCCTTGACACTGCCAACATCAATTATTTATGAACCCAGGTTAGATTACAACTCACCTGCAATGCTATATAATATGATGCAATTCTCTCTTGGCCAATCCGTATAATAATGTGTTTGATTAGGGAATTGAAATTATAAATACTAAACTAAATGCCAAGTTTAGGGATATCTATGTCCTGATGAGATGAGTAATAGTATAATTAACTGAATTCAAAACTTCATTAGTTGAGGGAGCATGTCTTATAGGGGAGACAACAACGTCAACATGGATTAAAATTTTAATTACGATCTATAATTGTAAAAGGAATTATCTTCCCCGACTGTTCATCAAATTTTCATCTAATTTCAAAACTAAAATCACTTTAATATCTGTTATATATCTGGGTGCAGATAAATGTACAAGCAACATGTAATTTGCTACCATATATTATTCCTGATGACATCCAAACCTAAACTACGTATTCGGATCGAATTGGATTGAAGTGGAGCAAGTTGTGTTTATCTCTACTATTAAAATGACCATCAAAATGCAACGAATGGATCATCTTATATGTAGAATACATGTCTCGAAAAACAACAAGATGATGGCAAAGTAACAATAGTAGCAACATTATCTAATATGTCTAAAACAGTACATATAGAAAGTATAATGAAATCACTAGGAAAAATGAGTCATACCTCCAGAGTTCACTCTACACTAGTAATGTAATGGAAAACTACAATCGGGTAGGGAAACCACTCAAATATTTCAGCAAAGCTACCTCAGCGGAAGGAGACACGGGGTACGACGACCTCAACAGTTTCAAACGGTGGACCTGCACCGGAACGTGTTCCGTTGATCGGCAAAGGGCGGTGCGCTTCGGTTAAACGGTGGGAAGAGATGTGACTTCGGCATTTTCGGGGGCTGACCTCTTTCCAATCGGCGGCACAACGGAAAAAGGTCCTCTGGTGACTGTTGAACGGCGCGTCACGGTGAAAACGGAGACGGAGCTTTTGTCGCGGGAGTGGGAGCTTCTCTCTAGGGTTTTGGTTCCCAATCTTTGAAATTCAATTCCCCTATCTTCAGACCCCTCCCACTAATCTACGTCATTCTCTATTTTTTTCTTAAAAAACGTGGACCACCCAGAATTTGACACATGGCAGTGTCAAAAATTTGTCAAATTCTGGGTGTCAAAGTATCATTACCCTTTGTAAAACCTGACTTCTATAGTATACATTTCATTCTCTTTTAAATCTTGATTCACCTCTTGTCAATTTGAAGAATTGCAATGGTGGTTTGAGTGATGAATTCTACCACAAAAGCCCTTAATCAATCTCTTCTAGATAATTTCGATTTTTGTTTTTTTTGTTCGGAGGTAATATGGTTCATTTCTCTCTACATGCGATTCTTTTTTCATTGCATGCGATCTTCATTCTTTTTTGTTGAAATCTCTTTTAGAGGAGATGCTAAAGGTGTGTCTTAAAAGATGATCAGAATCATTGACTTTGCAGAGAAAGTGATTTTAAGTGTAAAAATGTTTATTGGAAAAGAGTAGTGCCAGTAAAATCCTAAAAGGTAAAGGAAACTAACCATTTAAGTTATTTTTTTAATATTGATGTTGTCGGTAGAAAGTGAAAAAATTAAAAGATCATGGAAAATGTATATTTGAATTTCATGCACGGTTAAATTGATGTGGGATGTAGTTACAATAGACGTTTATATAGACGTCTGACGTGTCCAGACGCGATGTTTATAGGCTCTGGAACGTTTTGTCCACTGTAACTCATTAGACGTCTATTTGTGCACTGACAGACGTCTATAGACGTCGGGCCTGACATTAACATACGTCTATTGGGTATTTTTTTTTTAAATAATTTATTTTTACAATAAAACCACACCTGAAAAACAGAAAATTGTCCCAGAACAATTTTTTATAATATATATTTGCGTTTCAACTAAAGAAAGGTCTACTTAATCTAAAAAACAATCCAAAACCAAAACTATGAAATTATAAACTTAAACTAAACCTAGGTAATGTTCAACAACAAATATAAGTCTTCCTAGTTCCAGTTTTGCAGAAGATAAGTTGCTCACTCCTATCTTAGTTGCCTTATTGTGTCATTTGGTATAGGAGATGAATTCTTGAAGCACTGCAAAATTAAGAAAGATTCATTATGATTTGTTATATGTTCAAAGATAAATTTGATATATGTTTTTGTATACAAGTTTTTGGATCTTCCCGTGCTTCTAAGAAAGGTTCAAGTGCAACTCCATCTCCAACACCAACAGGGAAGGGTAAAGCGACGACTCAAATTAGGGTTCAAAATGAATTGCATGATAGCTCTAGTTTCAAGTTTGAAAGATTACTTAACTTTGATAAGAGTCTCTCAAAAGGGTCAATTCTCCTATAAAGGGAACATTGAGGACATTTGTGTCGACTTTCAGAAAAGGAAGACATATTGAAGGAGGAATTTACCAAAAATCAAAATTATAGCAACAATCTACACTTCATAGTTTGTGCCAATTATAAAAGATGACAAACAGTGGTGAAACTGTTAGGTTTCTTGAGAGCAAGAAACCCCAAAACTATCCTGGTATGACACTGAAAATGAAACTCACAAAAGAATAACTGTTTCTTTATTTCTGACAACACAACAATGTACAAACACATTCAAGGAAGCTTGTCTTCCTCCCCATAGGATGCAAAGATCCTGTCTCAACTACAAACAATACAACGTGTCCCTTAAAAGACACTTATTCCCCCTTATATAGTTAGTTCTTAAAACAACCTCCAACCGTAAGAGCCTAACCAACTTCCTCCTCCATTCTATTTTATGTCCTGTTTTTGCCCCCTTTTCCCCTTTTCTTCCTGACATAAACCCTTGAGACCCTATTAGAAACTGAAGAAACAAGGGTAAAAAACAAAGAGAAGGAGGTTCAATGAGCCATGTGGAGAATATGTGGACTTGTTCCCGCAATAAAAAGGTGGCCGACAATGGACAATTGATGGCGACAGTGGAGGATAATGGTGGACCATAATGGACAGATGCAAAAGTAGTAGGGTGGGATTGACCTACTCTAAAACCAACTTAAGATTGAAAATATGAGAAAAAGTGCTTAAGAGATTGATTATCTCTTAGTTGATCTTTGTTATTTATAGAAGGAAATTACATTAGGAATATCTAGGTAATTAATACTAAAAGCCAAAAACATGTATAAAAAAAGCCAATAAAATGCATATACACAAAAGCCAATAAAATGCATACACAAAAGCCAATAACATGCATACAAAATAAGTTTTCAACATATAAGCTAACCTTTTTAGCAGATTAAAATAGCAATGGAGAGCAATGAAGGAGTGCACGCCCAAAAACGCAGGCCAAAAAGGGTCAAAAACGCAGTCGAAGAACACGTCAGAAACTGCAACAAAATGCAACGAAAACTCATTTTAATCGGTTCAAATGGAAGATTTTTCATCAAAGAGTAATTTAATCAGAGTAAAACTAAATTTAAACAGTCCAAAAGAGAGAAAATGAACCTGGTAAGCAATGCCGCAGAGGAGAAAACTGCGAGGAAGAAGACGATGAATAGTGTAACTGCTCGCGGGTTCGCATTCACAGTTTAAGAGACCATAGATGTCGGTTAAAAGGGGAACCGACGTCCATATTAGAATAGACGTCGGAGCTCTCACTAATATGACGTCTTTATGATTTAAAAATTAATATTGCACAAATTATAGACGTCGGTTACTAAGGACACTAACGTCTAATTAAACTCTTCACCTACCTGTCAGGCCTATCGACGTCAGTTAGGTGGGGCAATGACGTCTATATTCGATTGTAGACGTTAGTTGGAGAGATCCAACATCTATATGGCAGAAGAGTAATGACTATCCACCTACCTGTCAGGCCTATGACGTCGGCTAGGAGGGGGCCCGACGTCTATAGTCATGTATAGACGTTGAGGTGGCGGGATTGGACGTCTACATGGCGGAAAAGAAAGACTATTCACCTACCTGTCAGGCGTATAGACATCAGTTGGGAGGGTCCCCGACGTCTATAATATTATAGACGTCGGGGCCCCTCCCAACTAACGTCTATAGGCTTGACTTATTTACGAACTTGCCACCGGTCATTAAGTTATGTCAGTTCCCCGTCGAACCGATGTCTAAGAGGTGACGTTAAAAGTCAATTCTGCACTAGTGATACAAGTTTAAATTTATTAATCTATATGCATGATTTTGGTGAATAATTTCAATATAAGATTGTGTTTTATGAACCATGAATAAATGATCAATTTAAATTAGATACAATATTAAGAGGGTGAGTTTTGGGATGAAATTTTGGCTAAGAAAGGTTTGAAATTGATACTATCCTATAGAAATTGAAATCTTATTAGAAAATTTGCTGTAGAGATTAAATGTTTGATTTATGTTGAAGTGTTTTGAGTTGCTATGTTTCTTATGATATGAAATAGATAAATGGAAATATAAAGTAAAGGAAAGTCTTGAATTAATTGATAAAAGTGAATGTAGTATTTTTGAATAAATGATAATTAAAGTATGTAGAAGTGTTTTATTATTGTTTGGAGGTAACATTTTTTTTTATTTAAACCTTTTGTAAATGATTAATTCTAGAACCTTTTTTTGAAGCAAGGATGTGTAGTTGAGTTTGGGGAGATGTAAAAGTGTATTGAAGGGAATTGGGAAGATGAAACTATCTTAAGTCAACCAGTATCACATCACAATTAAGGAGTTAGTGGGCTTAACATGTCATGGTTTGGTTGAGGACATTGGTCCTTAGTGTTGGAACACCAGGATTTGAGAACAAGCATGACAAGTGCAAAGTTTCACAAGTCCATCTAATACACAATCTTTCGAAAACGGAATCTAGATTCATTGTGTTATTTGAACCATTTTGAGCTGATATTTGTTTGATCCACGAGGACTATTCGTAGGCCTTGATTTGATGAATGTGAATTGTTTATGATTTTTGGTTGATTCATATAAGGTTTAAATGTTTATTTCGTCCCCATGTTAAGAGGTGAATTTCTATTTAGTACCCAGTTTTAAAAATGTAGACATTTGGTCCTTATGTTTTCAAATTTGTATTAATTCACTCATATCCGTTAAGTTAATAGAAACGACGTTAACTTCACGCCTCCGTCAGTGCACTTTTTTCTCTCTCGTGTGCTCTTCGTGTTAGCTTTTTCTCTCTTTTCTATTTCTCTCAACGTTAATAGCTTCCCACCTTTTTCTCTCTCTTCCACCGTTAACGTCTGCCTCTTCCCTACATACATCTCTCCCCATTCTTCCTCCCATTCTCCTTGAGCTTTCCAGGTACCACCATCCATCCTTGTCTGAAGAACTAAATTTCTGGGCTTATAAGTTAAATCGTAGAATGTCGTCGCTTTGTGTGAGCAGGGAAGCGGAGAGGATGGACTTCTTCCTCTTGTTGGTCAAAAGGTTGGGTTGACTAACGCAAAACATTGCCTGCGAAGCCAAGCCTGCCATGCAAAACGAAACAAAAATGGTGAGCACGGGGAAGTGAAGTGAAACATGAAGGGGATTGGTGTGGATGAAACTGGCCGGCGCAGGAGTTGAAGATCCATGCCTTGTCGACGAAGGGGATGGCGGTGAATTGGTGGAGCAGGTCGGAGTGAAAGGCGTATTCCTGCTACGTGGCTTGGTTTTCGCCATCCATTGGTGAAATTGGTGAAAACGAAAACCTTCTTCTTCAGCAAATTAAAGCAAATAGAATGAAGGAAAGAACGAATAAATAACGAAATGGATGATTAGGGAAGAAAATGTTACGCAGTGACGGGAAGCGTTGTTGGAGTTGGAATGATGAGCGTTGACAATGAACAAATTGGATTGCGATTAGATTAGAAAGATAAAGTGGGGAAAACAAAGATGGTGTTACTCTTCCATACCAATTACAGACGCTCGTTGTTCTACCAACATGCTGCATATTCTAACACAGATTTTTTATCAAGCAAATGTCATTTCTTTTATTGGATTTAAAATACATTATCATAATAATAAATAAACAATAAACCAGTAAAGAAAATAATATGTATGTTGTGTTAAAGTTGTGAGAATATATATATATATATATATATATATAATTATTTGAAATATATATTTTTACTTCACAACATTATATGATCTTTTTTTAATTTTTGTTTCGAAGGATATCTTTTGTTGTGTTTCATTAATATAGTATGTTTTTATTTGTTAGAAAAATTAATAATGTAGAAAAATACTTCACAAGTATGAGGAAGTATAATTTTGTGATTTAAGAGGAAACGTGAAAATTTAGCACAAAGAAAAAATAATGGTTGGACGAATCTGAATCTGAATCTGAAAAAATAATGCTAGTAGGAATTCTGAAAGTAATGTTTCCGCTGGGCATTGTAAAACTGATGAACTTCTGGTTGATCAGTTGTGTGTACTGTGGATGGACGAATCTGAATCCACTCAAAATTTCAATGACGTTGAAGTTGTTGATCGTGGATTTTTGCATGGTGATTTTGTTGCTGCGGCTTCAGACCCTACTGGGCAAGTGGGTGTGGTGGTTGATGTCAATATATGTGTGGATCTGTTGTCCGATGATGGCTCTATAATAAAAGATGTACTATAGAGTTGAATAGTACAGAGATTAGAAGAGAGAGAAAAGACGTGGCTCTTCGTATGGGGTTCTTGGAGTAGATTCTTGCATCCTTCCAAAGAAGGTTTTCTTCTCATTGGTGAACCAAAAAGAAAGAAAATGGTGTAGAGGGAGGTGGTGTAGGTATCTGAGAGAGGAAATAATTGTGGAAGAGGGTGGTAAAGAAAGAAAAGAAAAATATTTGTTAAACATACATAAGAGAGAGAAAAAGCTGCAAGCATCTAGAGGAGAGAGAAGATAAAAATTAAAGATTTGATAGTCACAAGAGAATTAACGGCGTTTTCACCAATTTAATGGAAAGGATGAGATTGATATCATTTATGTTACATGAGAATTAAATAGAGATATTTTAAAAAATGGGAATTAAACTGAAAATTACCAAATAACTGAGGCACAAAAAATTATTTAAATCTTGATATAATGAATAAATTTTTATTTGAGTCATTTGAGTATAGAATTGAATGAGTGAGTGGGTTAGATAGTGGATTCCGAAGAATGTGAATCGTTTGAGTATTGTAGATTGTTATTTTTTTAATGAAATGAGTAATTGAGTGATGTTAATGAAAAAAAAAAAAGAAAGATTAAGTTAAAGATTGAATTTATGCCCTTGTAGTACAATACATTTTACCTATAGCAAATTTTTGTAAGAAGATATTATCTATTTCTATTTGAGTTTATTTTTGTAAAAAAAATAACTTATCATTGTATTTAACTGTCTCTTGTTTCTTTTCTAATAGGATGATCGTATAATTTTTATATACATAAACAAAGATAAGAGTTAATGAGGATGGTAATTCTAAAGTTGAAACAGAAAACTGAATAACAAAAGTATTTTAGATTATAGATTTATTTTTAAAAAATTATACTAAGTCCATGGTTAGAAATTGAAATACTTATTACTTTACAACTTTATTTTGAATGTATTTTAAAAAATATCTTATCTAACTATAAATTATAATGCAAAATAGTTTATTTTCAAATACTAATGCTACTTCTAACTTTATTATATTATCTCTTAGAAAAAAAGGTTGTTACATTTTCCCTATACAAAAATAAAATAAAATTATACCATACGTTAGACTACTTACAAACCCAACATCTCTTAAGAGATGTCAAATAAAATTTATAGTAGGAAATTAGTTGATTTTTCTATGAACACGTAAATGGCTGAAATTCCTGTTTTGAGCATACCAGACAAACATACGAAAGAAAACACAAAGGAATGCAGTCATTGATCTTAATAAACTTAACATGTAATACACAATGAGTCATGACTTAAAATTAGTGCTATAAAAATGTGTCACTCGACCAGATTCGGTCCAGATCACCACAGATTGATCACTAGTGAGTTAATCTAACCCGACTTATTTATTAGTGAGTCAGAAAAATTCAAACTTGGTCCGACCCACCACGGTTTGGTGAATAAACAAGTTGGCTCATTGGTTCATTTAGTTACAATTTTTTTAAAATAAAGAAAAATTACAAAATTTTTATAATTCAAATCTAAACAAATTTCACTCTCAAATCTCATTCCTAGTGTTTAATTAATTTTGAAAATAAGAAACTTAAATAATTTTTTCAAGCAAAAAATAATAATTAAATATTTTTTATAAAATTAAAATTAAATTTTAATAAAATAAAATTAAGTATGTGGGTTGGTGGCCAATCCGGTCTATCATGAGTTCAACCTGAATGAGCCGAGTTTAAATGAGCCGGATTGAAATTTGACTCACATTAAAAAAATACATTTTTTTTAAACCTAACTCAACCCGAACTCGTGATAGGCCAGCTTGACCCACGAATTGTGATCCATTTTAACAACTTTACTTAAAATCATAAGACGACTAAATATATGGATGCCTATCCAACCTCTGATTCATGGTGATTATCAAATTACTAAAGTCATATTTGATTGGATTTAATTGAGTTGGATCAATTAAACCACAAGTTTTTAAATTTCTTTTTGCTAAAACTTTTGAATTACAAATATATTTTGTTTGATTTTTTATAATAATGTAAACAAAATACATTGTTTAATATTTGAATAATTGCAAAATTTAATGTTTTAAATACAAATTTAATTAGTAAAATAATGGATTGAATGGAACAATAATTTTATTACTATTTTTTATTAATATTACTTAATAATTTTTTTTGGCTAGATTTAAATGTTTCGTTTATACCGACAAAACTTGTAATCCAATTTGTAACTTAATATATTTAGGTTTGATTTAATCATAAAGAAAACTCAACCTAATTTATTTGAGTTAACTTGTGTTTGATTTCTTCATTGATAAGTCTCTTGTAAGAATTTTTCTAAAAAAAAAAATGTTCATTTAATTGTCAACAAAATTATAAGATAGATTGACTGACTATTTCACAAAAAATATGTCAATAAATGTTAATGTAATCATGATTTTCTAAGTTGGTTCTTAAAAAATTTTATGTCAGTTAACGAGCCAACACAGTAAAATATGACATAAAGAAAGTTTGAACGTATATCTCACTGTTGTAAAGAATGTGAAAAAAGAAAAGTTTGAAAAAAATAGTTTTTAATCCAACAAACCTTATATGTCAGTTTAATATACAATCAACACAGAAATTAAGACTTTCAATTTCCATTCTAAATTAAACTAATATATAAAATACTTTTTATGTTTTTCAAATGATAGCTAACATTAACATACTTTTTCTTTACCTTATTTACATATTTATTGTCGTTTCATTTATTATGAGAAGTGAATTAACTATCATAGTAAACTTTCACTATATCTTATTTTTATGCTAAGGAAATTTTCAAAAAAATCTCAAAATTAATTTACATAATACATAATATAAACTGTATTTATGAATTAACTTTTTAAAATTTGTTAAATGCTATTTTTATTATTAAACTACTTTGTAAAGATTTTTAAGTTAATTTACATACTCAAACATTACTTGAATAAAATAGCAAAGCTCTGAAGAATGAAGAGCTTTGTAATATAAATTTAATTTAATCCAATAAATGAAATTGGAAAACTTCATTCTAACTCTATTAGATTGAACTAACTCAATTATATTGAAGTACTGATTAGTGGAAATGAACTCTTTATATTAGTCCTTAGCTCATTTACTTTAAGTCTTCAAATTAGGTTGCATTGATTTTCAATTCTTTTTTCCTTTAACTATTTTCTTTATATTTATAAATACTTTAAAAGTAGCATTTTTCTTATTCAATATTGTAAAAATAAATAACTTAAATTAAAAGACTAATATCAACACGATTTCATAATTACATTCACAACAACTGAGAAATTAAATAAATAACTAACTTTATTTAAAACTCATGCATTTTAACAAACTTTCCCAAAGGTAAATCATCGCTTATCCAAAGATCAATTTAATAAAATTATTACAAATTAATGTATTCAATCTTAAAATGAAAACAATCAAATTAGCATCACAAAAGACTTTAGTATTACCGAAAATCATATGAAAGATTAAATGCTTAAATATAATTTTGATCTCTATTTTATTTAATTTTGTTGGGTTTTTTTTTTCAATAAGGTTTTAATTTTCATCAAATTTGATCATTTTGTGTATCGTTTAAATAGTTAACAGTTAGTTCATGACTTTTTAGTTTTTTTTAAATTTTCTTAATTAAAAAAACTTGGTCACGTGTCAAGTTAGTATTGTACCACTTAATAATGTTAGTGTCATATGTCAAGTCAATGTCACATGTTAAGTTAATATCAATGTTACATGTTAGTGTTAGTGTCACGTGTCAACATAAGTGCCACGTTTTAATATCAAGTTAAATATGTTTTTCGTCCGTTAAGTATCACACGATTTTGGTTTTTGTCCCTACTTGAAACTTTGATGGTTTTTAATCTTCATAATTTTGAAACTCTTACCATTAGTCCTTAAAATTGGACATCGTTAACTTTTGTTTGATGTGGCAAATGGCGAGGTCACGTCTTATGCCAGCTTGCCTCTTCACTCTTTGTCACATTGCTTGTGCTTGAGAACTTTGTTCATCTTCTTCGGCAGAGCAACCATGGTTTCGCTTCTCGTGCACCATCACAACAACCCAAGTCGCAGATCAAACAAACATCTCCATTCTTCACCTACAAAGAATCCAAATAGCGGAGCCCTTTCTTCTTCCTCGTGAGTCATCCATGGCATTCCCAGAATCACAAATCCAAAAAATGCGAGCAATCCCAGTCGCAAAACGCACCATGCCGGAAGACGCACACCGAATTCGCTTCGACCAATCAAGAACCACGGCCAAGCGAAATCCCAAATCGCGAGTGTTGCGACGAACCCTAAATCGCCTAAGCCTCTCCGCTGTCGCGCCTTCATTTCTCAAGCTCCCCTACAACGACGCCATCCTCCATCAACGCTACCTTCAATGCGCAAAATCCTTGCAAGCCGCGACATCCTCCCTCACATTAGGGGTAAAATCGATAAAAAAAATCTAAAACAAAATCATAGAAATCCACTAAAATAAGAAAGCAAATCCAATTTGACACTCTCCCGACATCATCTTTGATACATCTTTGTCTCCAAGGCACCGCCATTCCCCTTCGATATTAAGAAACCCTAATTCCACAATTCCCTCTTATAGACTCAATCTTCTTCATAGTTTCGTAATTCCAACTTTTTTTATCGTCCTCGAAGGTTTTATTTTGTTACTTAGGTGTTATTCAGATTTATTTTTTATGGTGTATATTATTGTCCCTCTTTTGCTCCGATCGGATTATTCTCTGGTGTGAAAATTCTTTGAAAAAAATACTTCAGAACTCACATCTTCCATAAGTAACTCAGAGTAATATAACTAATTTGGTTGTTTAACTTTTGTCTTGTGTGTGTGTGAAACAAGAGGATCATTGTAGGTGTTGTTTGTTCAGTCCAATGTATCAGATTATTTAATTTTTTTTTTTTCTGTATTTGAAGTTGAAAAAAATTAAAATTTGTGGAAGATTAGTGTTTAAACTTTGATCTGTGGTTTGTGAAATAAGTTGATGTCTATTTTTATTTGCAGTTTGAAATCATGGCTGGACAGGCACCGGAAGGATCAATATTCGATGGTCGTTAATATGATGCTAAGATGAATGAGTTGTAGGTTTTCCCTTTCTTTAGATGCTTGCTTAGTAGAGATGTTATTGCTTTAACATGTTTGTTTCTTTTCTGTATTTGTGATTCCATCTTATTGTTTCATAGGCAATGTCCACCTGTGATTCAACATGTCAGATTTTTATTGGCCAGATAAAAAGAAAAGCAACGTGGCTGAGAGTAAAAAGGAAAGTTGGCTCGCCGTTAAACAAAAGTTAACGTCGTCTAATTTTAAGGACTAATAGTAAGAGTTTCAAAACTATGAGGACTAAAAACCATCAAAGTTTCAAATAGGGACAAAAACCAAAATCGTGTGATACTTAAGGGACGAAAAACATATTTAACCCTTTTAATATCTTATATTCAATTCAATAATATTTTTCATTAATTTTGTTCAATTTAGTCCTAGTTTTTGTTTATTTTATTCAATTCAGTCCCAATTTTGTTACTCTTCAAATTGACCAAATTTAATTTTTATACAAATGTTATATTGAATTTTTTTATTAAAATTCACATTTTAATTAAATCTTTTTTTCATTATTTTTAAATCAATTCTAACTATATTATTGGAAGGAAATTATTACATTTATGTTTGATTGATATATGTAAAAAAATAAGGTTAGAGTTTGTTTAAAATTAGAAGGAAAATTTTTCATTATTTTTAAACCAACTCTAATCCTATCTTTTATATGTAAGGTTTAGGGTTTAAAAATATGAAAGGATTAAAAATAATGAAAAAAGTATTTAATAAAAATGTGAATTCTAATAAAAATTTCAGTATAACATTTATATAAAATTTAAATTTGGTCTCAATTTGGAGAAGAACAAAACTGAAACTAAATTGAATAAAATTAACAAAAATTGAGACTAAATTAAATAAAATTAACAAAAATTGTGATTAAATTGACTAATTTGATAAGTGGATAACTTTTTTTAAATTAAAAACATTTAAAAAGTTTTAAAAAATAAAATGAAAATTAAAAAAAAAAACTATGAACTAACACATGTACAGATTGTTCTCATAATATAGATTGTTCACATAATATAGAAATGCGATGGTAAATAATATAGAAGAAAACAAATAGATTGAGACAAGTAAGATGAGGAGAGGAATCGAAAGAAGATTGAAATACATGATTGAAAAAAAAAACATACAAAAAAATGCAATCGGGCCAAAGACTAAAGTTAGATCGAGACAAATATTATTCATAATAATTGCTGCAAAAATGTGAAAATAATGAACATATCTGGCACGACATGGACAATTTTAAAGTAGTTGTTTCATTTATGTAATTTCTTTTTCTATTTTATTTGTATGGTAAAAAAAAAGGAGAAAAATAATACAAGATAAATTCAAATGTAAAATGATAATGACAAATTGTTAATACAATTTCAAACATGATGAGAAAACCATAAATAAGAAGAAATAACAAATTTAATGTTGGTTGTAGCAATTTGGATCATGGCCACTTTCATTGGTTTCTCTTATTTTACTCTTGGTAATTTACTTTAATACAATTTCTATTTATCCAAAACCTTCATCTCCATTCTCTTTTCAATTTACTCCAAATTTATCTTTTTTAAATTTGATCCACCATTCCATCTATAAACACAAAGAATATAAAAAATATAATTGTTAGAAAGAAATACATTAATTCTTTATTGAAATATATATTAAGAAAATTTAATGATTTGAATATATTCGTGAGATTAATCCATATCATAAGTATATTCTTTATCAAATTCGTTTTGATAATGAATTCAATAATACTAAAACACTCTAATTCAGATTAAAAAACGATAGCTTTCTAGTCCATTGCACAAGAATTCACCTACAGTTGATTTGGTTTGTTTATTAATACTTTGAATTGCATTGAATTAAAATTATCGAAAAACACCTGTACGCAATATTTTTTTTTCTTCATTTTTTAACAATGTAAATTTCTCCCAAAACTTATTTACAAAAATTATATTATCTTTATCAATTTAGGTGTAGGTACAACATTGTTTTTCAAACTAATAAGTATATTTACATACCTTTTTGCGTTTGTGCATTTACATTTGCAGGAAGCTGAAAACAACATGAAAATAATAATGACTCAGAATTTGGGAATCTATCAATGTGGTCAATGTTGAATTCGACAACACCCTTGTGAGGGGGAACAAAAACCAAGTTGATTCAAAATATGTTCCACCGAGAATCTCCTTGAAACTACAAAGAAAAAAATTAACGATGTATTGGCAGTAGTAGAAAAGGAAAATCCATCCATGTCAAAATATGTTTAATGATTGGAGTCCAAGATCCTGACCAAATGTCGGCAGAGGAAGCAACAAATATTCATGTTAAATCTTCATATAACCTGACAACCAGTTTTAGGATATTCATTCATAGTGTTCGGTTTCTTTTGGTTGTCTTTTGTGAACTGGCCAAAGTGCTCTAAAAAAAATCTTACTCGCGTACATACATACGAGTTTCATAATTTTCTCTCGGTTCTATAGATCTATCATGTTTTTTCTTTTAAAATAATTTTTTTATAGTTAAAAAAAGGGGCTATAAATATAAATAATTAAATTTCTTTTAAATAGTTAGCCAAAAAATACACATAATTTTCTTTTTATATTTGACACAGGGTTAGATAGTACATAATTGATGATAGTAATATGATTTTTATATTATATATTATCGGAGGAAGGTATCAATTAAGTACGCACTTTTAGGAGAAATGAGAAAAAAAAATGTGGTAAATAATGTGATTAAAAAATGTGTGTATAAAAGATGTGAATAAAAATCAGTATCGAACCGTAAATAGGAGCATCAATACTTGCTTTACCATATGAAAAAATGAATTTGAACATTACACATTCATCCGTGTAGCACGTGCTAAGATACAACATACCCAAACAGCGTGAAGCATACGACTGCAGTGCATAGTGGAAGGAATGTGTTTCCGTGTACAGCTCCTAGTTAGCAATATATGTACATGGCACAGGATCAAAGTCATAGATGATATGACTTAACCAACACTGTTGTCTGAACTAGCAGTTAATGAGAGAATGAACTCGCCTCAATGCTGTACATTGAGTTATCACTTAAGCTAAAGTTTGGTCTCTCTTCGTTCCACTTCAAAATCTCCTTTGCATATTTAAGTGCTGCATCAACACTATCAGGTTCCAGCCCCTTCACCAAAGAGACATACATGTTTCGCCCCGTAAGAGATGAATAGAGCCTCTTAAACTTAACCGCTATGTAATAGGAAGCAAGAAGAGAAAGGGAGGGGCTATTGTTAATACTGCTGCTGTTGATGCCTGAGCGATGTCGACTAATTACTGGACGAAAATCAGATAACCACTCACACTTGCTAAGTGGGATTCGTTCAATTTTCTCCTCAAACTCATCTAATTTGTTTAGTATCAACAGGAAGTCCATTTGTTCGAAAGTAGGATGAGTAACTGTGGCTTCGAAAAGCTTCCTGCTCAATATCATCTTGTTTGTGCAACAACCATTTCCATCAACAGAAAATTGATCGTAGTCGCTCAGGGAAACACAGAAAACCACCAATCCAACGTCCTCAAACATTTCTAGCCACTTGCAATTTTCTGCTAGCCCTCTTGCATGTATTGTTATTAGTTGATACCTGTAATGAAGGAGAGCAAAGAACGGTACAGATCAGCAACATTTTATAGCTGCTTTAGCAATTGAATCAAACAGGGCTACCCAAAAAAAATTCTCACAGTAACCATTGGTGCAAATGTTTTCACCCACCTAACTAAAGAATCATGTAGATCAGCAGTGTCGACAATATCTTCAGCAGCTAATTGAGGAAATGAAAACTCTACAGAAGCCATCCCATTGGATGAAGTAACTCCTTCAGCATAGAGAATATCTAAATCCGAGGGTTCATAATCAGTCCTCAATACCTCAATAGCCTAAACAAAGAATTTAAATATTAGTTTCTCCAAGCCACTAGCACAACAACGTTTTTCAAGAGTAAAAGAACAAGTATCGAGGAAACATAAAGAAAATAAGGGCGCAAATTTTGTATAACTATTACTGAAGCACTCTAGTGCGTAATGGATGGATATAAAGCAGGTTGAGTTTGATTAGTTAGCAGATAAATTAGCTCACATTAACCAGAAGCCTAAAATTGAACTTAACTCTAGCCAAACAAAAAAGCCAGGAGACGAAAAACTATATGCTAACCTCATTTGTATCAAATACATTGAAGTCATCATTCACATTCATACATTATAAATTTAATCAAGATTTGTTCCAGCCTAATTGACGGTCCCATTTTTTTTTTATAACTCCAAAAAATTTACTACATATTCCTTTATACAGAGTGCTCTTAACACTTTTTGTTATATGCAAAAGTGGAAAGCAAATACGTGTCCATGGTCATTCAATTCAATTGCACTTAAGTGAACAAGAGTACATGCATTAATTAAACTTTCGATGAAAATAAACACAAAACAACAGAAGGATCCATACCCTCTCTAAGAAATAACTGGCAACACTGGGTAGCAATTCTATTTCATTTCTTCTTTCATAGGTGGCCTTAATGGCTGCATCATTCCATAACTCCTCAATCAGTGGAGCATACTCACGTGTAGCAGCTGGAAAGATAGCATCAAGCTTGCCCGCAACCATAGTTTTCAGAAGCCAATCAGAAAATGCTTTCAATCTTGTGCCAATGGAATAAATTGTCTTCTCGCCAAGTTTTGGACCGGTTCCTGAACCGTAATGATATCAACCAATCTTTAGTACAAATTGACAACCTAAATGTGAAATTTAATTGTCTCTTGTACAGGAATCAGCAAGCATTATTATTTCTGTCACTACCAGTTGGAAATCAACATTCTTTTTTTTCTCTTGGTTGGAAATGTAGCAATATATTTAATGTCTCCTATACAATTATTTTATATTCAAAGCAATTAAATGAGTTACGTGAAGGGGCTAAAAAATATTAAGTGTGAAACGTAAGGGTACCATAAAAACATATACGCTTAATGATTAACATTGGGACTGTGGATGACTTTATGCATCAGATTGTGGTAGGGAAGAAAGCTTACTGAAGAAAAATTCTATAGATTCCCGTACAAAGAAGGAAGAAATTAGAACTGATACCTGTAGTGTCAAGCGAAAAAGATTGATTTTTCTTTAAATTCGCCAGGCTTTCTTCTTCAAAACGCTCACGACCCTCAAGGAGTATGCCAAGATAGGCGTAGACATTGGTCTGAATGGTCAACTTTATACTTTCACGTTCATCTTCTGAGAAGGGAGTGTTTTTGTAAAGAATCTTGGCCTGACACATTTAGAATTCTATAAATACATTGATTTCTTGGCTTTTAGCAACAATACGCATACATCCATGTAGACAAAAAGGAAGACAAAAAATGCAGGTAATTATTGGAAGTAATATCATCGAATTTGTTTACGTAGCAGCACATTGATAAAGATTAAATATAAGTTAGAAACACCTAAACAGTTTGAAATAATAATGCTTCAAGTGCCTGTGCATAAGCACATAGCATCAACCACCGCTCACACAAACTTTCTCCAAGTTAGTTTTATTTCGAATTGAATTCAGAGATGAAGATTTTGATGAACATATGCCGAACGCAATCATAAAATGAAAAATCACCTGCTTGAAAATAGTGCTTGTTCCCGACCCAGTGTAACCAAGTAAGAGGAGCTTATGAACTATTCCATGGTCAAAGTGATCAGGAACTGGTCTGGTAACCAGATTGGAGGATAGAAACCCACATGAATTTGAACATTTAGAATTAGAAGGAACTGGTAGCGCCAGTAAAGCACATACAAGCTTCGTTCCAGCCTAAAAAGTGAAATAAAAGAGTTTAATGATGCAAATTGAACATTGGCTTAAATAAGCAAAAAATAAAACGTTACCTTTCCCCAAATGCACCCTTTTGTATTTTTCTGTCCTTCTTCTTGGTATGAACCATCCTCGTTGACCCAAAAATGTGGGTTACCAGCACACTGAACTCCTGCCAACTGCTCAACCAAAACAAAATCCTCTCAACAACTTTTACTTTTTAACAAAACAAGATACAATTAATTAAAAAAAAACAAAAAAAAAACAATTAAAATCAATCATAGAGCCATTCAAAATTTTCTATTATTTTTAAATATATTGAAATTCAAACCTGCAACATTCGAAGCTCAACTTTTGTTATTTCCCTTCCATTAATGAAAACCTGCGTGTTTCCATTGCTAGCATCCGGTTTGATGGGACCCCCAACATTCAGATGCGGACTAATAATTCTACAAGGCTTTTGTCCTTCCTGCGAAATTCACACAACCAGACAAACAAAAAACCAATCAGAACAGTAAAACCAAAGAATTCAACACAACTAATATCCCCAAAAAATACACACGTACCTTCCCCCAAAAACCGGACACCTTATCATACCAATAGTTCCCGGGCTTCAAATTCTTCGGAGGGTCAGCACAACTCTGCAACGTGACAAGTTCCTCAAAAGAAAGAGCGTTCCCATTCACACAAATATACTCAGGTGGAAGCTGGTTCACTTCACAAAACCTCTCCGCCTTCATAATTTGTCTAATCTCCAAATGATTAAGTAATCTCTTCAAAATCCGCGAACACTTCCCCAAACTACCCCTCTTAGATTCATCAATAGGAAACCCAATGCAACCAACACATTTGCGACCTTCTGGCATAGAACCCATCGCTCTCAACACACAATTCCCACAATACTTAGCATCACAAACGAGACACACTTCTTTCTCCGTTAACCTATTCCCTTTCAAGCAACGATAGCACGAACCTTTCCTCCCCTTCCTAGCACTCTCTCTCTTAACCCTCTCTCTCGCTACGTATTCATCCTCCTCGATACTAACCACAGCTCCTCGTTTACCGTCACTATCAGGTTCGTGATCGTTAGTTTTCGAAGGAGAAATGTGAGACGATGGATAATCGGAACTCAACGTGGAAGCGTAATCTTGCTGGCTCGAATCGTTGAAATCCAAGCTCTCTTTCTCGCAAGTCGAATGCCTCAACAACAACGCGCTCGAGTCTCTTACTGTTCCTAAATTGTCCGAAAACGAGTTTTCGCTACTCAACTCGCACGCGTCATTGGCTTCCGTGGCGGCGTCTCCGAAAGCGATCACGGACGTCGGAGACACAGTGGTTCTGCCAGAGCCTCCATCATTGCCCCGGTCGAAGGCGATCACCGACGTCGGAGACACAGTGGGCTCAGAGTTCAGTGTTTTCAGCTCCTTCGAGAATTGAAGCTCCGGCGCCGAGAGCGGTTGCACCACCGGCAACGAAAGCTCGTCAGAGAAAGAAGCCTGCGATACCGCGACTGCCGTCGCCACCGGAATCTTGTCAACGGTGATCGGCACTGCCCTGGGAAGATCGTAGGCCGGGTCTGGTCCGCTGTACGCAACGGCGAAGGAGTACTCCTCTTCCTCGTCGGAGAGGACGTCGGCGATCACCGTCATTGTCCTGACCGGCGACATGGTTGCCCTAATTTGGAGGAGGAGGAGGCAACATTGACGAATGAAAGTAAGAAAAGGTGAATGAAAGTATGAAAGTATGAGTTGAATGAAGTTGGCACCAAAACAACAGAAATTGAAGTTTCAAAATAAAGGCAGGAAATGAATATTTTACTTGTACTTGGAAAGAATAAAGACAGTCAAGACTTTTAAAACGTAAGAGACGAATAGAAACAGTGAAGGAAGGAAAAGGAAACCTAATTTTAAGTGGGAAGAAGAAAAGAAAAGCAAGAGAGGGTGATATGTTTTTCCGAGAATGCAGCAACTAAAAGTGTGGATTCTGATTTTACGTGGGATTTGTGTGATACGTTTAAAATTTAAAAGTAGCAATGGGAAGCAGTGTGCAGCTGTGAAGGGTGTAAGGAAAAAAACGAAAAAGTGGTGTGAGTGGAATCTTTAGTTTGGTTTTTAAATTTAGTTTTTAGTTTTTTGTGCAGGTGGGGTCGGAGATGGCGTCCTTTTGCAGAGTGCAATTAGTATCGGAGTTTTTGGCTTGTGGTTGCAATGGATAGAGATAGCAGAAGCTGGGGAGGGACCATGGCCAAAGGAGAAGGAAAGATAGCGACGCAAGAGCATAATGGCTTAAATCGATCCCTTACTCACCACGGGCTCCGCGTGAAGCCTTTTAAGTCCCAAACATCCAATTACTTCTTTTACTACACATCAAAAACATTCGCTCCAATTAATACTAAACTACAGTAAGAGAGAGTTACAAGAACCTTGCATGAACTAGTGTATGGATCTATTCCAAGGATCACATCTCATCAACTTCATACACCCATTCGATGAATGCCTCTTCAAAAGCCGAATCCAACAACTTGTTTCTTTCCAATTTGTCAACTACCGGATGGAAAAGCAGCATCATAAAATCTTCTATGATACTTCCTTTTGGTGAAGCAAAACTTAGTGGGTGAGGCCCAACAATGATTGTCACCCGTATGAAAAACATACAATTTCAAATAAAAGAAATTGAACCACAAAATATAATATTACTAAACTAAAGTATAACTGACAGGAATTAACTACACCTCAATTACAGATAAAATTGATTTACAATATATAAAGATATAAGTAGATAACAATTGAGTTTATTGCATGATCACAATACACAAGAATTTGACATTCTCCTCTAATTTGCAATTTGTAGCTATTGGTGGATGCTAATGGGAGCCCCTGATACTGTTTAAGAAAAGTAAATTTGCGCAGGTTCCAATTATTTTATTTCGATTAAATGTAACAATTAAACTTAAAAAGAAATGTTTGCCAAAGTATTTTGAAGACTAATCTATCTTTACTCAATCTTCTAGTATGATCCAACTTTTTATCTTCCAAAAATGGGTTTATGTCATTTCAAAAGACACATATATATTGGAAAAATAAGTAAAAGAGGCATAATTTTTTGGACATTCTGTATGTATTGGCAGTATACCCAATCATGTTGGATGACGGTAGGTATAGGACATGCGCTAGAGTGTTCACTGCCACATTTTGCTGGAAGAAGGCAAGAAAAAAGGTCTTAATCAGTCCCACAATATTGAATACTCCATCAGAAGCGCCAAATCTATATGTACTAGTCTTGGATGCTCAAAAGGAAGGAATTGCATGTGAGGGTGATAGTGAAAACATACAAGGTAATTCTATTTTCCTCCTCTCAAACTTTTCCCCTTATTTACACTCTTTTCTGTACAGCAAAGTATATAATTTCATATGTTGTTTTATATGCAGGTTTTGTCCCAATTTTTGTCATAGCATTATGGGAGAAAATAGGTGTATTTTTTTAATAGAAGAATTATTAAACGCCTGACAAATCAAGAAAATTCACACTCCAACCACACTTTTAAGAATTATTTTCACTTGAAATCTCTATTGCAATAATGATATCATATAAAGACATTACAAATTCTTAAGTAAGTTGAAAAGCTCTCAATATAATCACGTCACTACCCTTATAGAGATACCAGCACAAGTAGCATGCCCTAGGTTACCTCTACTTACTATCCATTTTCTTATCAAAGGAACTACATATTTATTGATCAAGTGTACAGTAGAGTAGAAATCGAAGCATATGTTTGAATCTCTCCTGATTTATGAATTTACATATGATCCATATAGAGTAAGTAATAATCGTGAACTTAATCTCACGAAGAGTAGGACTTCCATGGAAATAAAGTTAAGGATATTATCAGGAGAAATCCAAACAAAACTAGGAAAAAATTTAATACATCTAAAGACCAAAACCTGGAAGTAAGAACACTCAGAATAAACGATGCTCATTACAAAGATTACACATGAAACTAGGGGTGTCAAAACTCCAAGCCACAAAAGAACTACCTACTATCAAAGGCTTAGCGGAGCAAGAAACATTTCTATCGAAACGACTCCAAGGAATTGCAAACCTGTAGAAAAAGGCCCCACTGCCAAAACCAAGGAACACCAAAACTCCACTAAGAACCAAAAAAACAAACACTTCGCAAACAAGCAAAACAAACCTGAGCGCAGATAAGAAAACCCCAAGAAGAATATGTTCACACCACTTAAACAAGAAATGTAGCAAGAATGTGCAAAGCACAAGAAAAAAGGACAAGAAATAGGAGAAAGCAATAGAGACCACCTAATATGCTCTTAGCACAACTCCAATCGTTGAGCAAGAAGAACCAAAACCAAACAAAAATAAGTGAATTTACTAAAATGAATTATAGTAACTTACACTATAATTTCTTCCATTTATTACAATAATGTTCCTTTCAAATGTTTATTAACATTTGTAGTGAATTTTTATAGCATTTTTTTCCCTAATTCTATTGTATAATAACATATAAATCCAAAGAAAATTTTATTTAAATGAATGTAATGTAAATAAAATCGATTTCTTAGATAAGATAAGATTTGTATTTATTTATACGTTTAAGTTTATATACTTTGGTATAAATATTATATTAATTTGTTTGTTTCTTTTTCTTCTTTTATAATGAACATTATAAAAAGGTTTAAAAGGAAGTTGATTGTGTGAAGAGAAATGATGAAAGTTTTAGTTAATGTAAGCTTATTTAGATGGATTTTTATTTAATTTTCTAGCTGATTTCTCAGTCAAGTAACCTTTTTGGTGATGGCCGCTCTCGAAATATGCTAAAAATATTTCTTGAGGCCTAGATGTGCCACTGATTTTATTACATTGTGTAGAGTGAGTGAAAGCGTATAACTTACAAGTTCAATGCATACATTAATTTGGTGGGTAACGACATTATTAAAAGAAAAAAAATTAATAAATAGATAAATAAATAACAAATAATGTGATGTGATGGGTAACCTTGTTTAGATATAATAGAATTTTTATTGATATTATGCATTTAATACTATATTTAATTTACATTTTTATTTGTTTCAACATGCATTTAATGTTTCTTAACCATGTCCTAGGCAATGGTTAACAGGACCAGGTCTATATAAAGATCAAAAACCATTTTGGAAAATGCAGAACAATTGTTCACTTTGTCGTTTCTTGTTCTGCCTTTTTTCCTTAAAACCAGGACCAATCGTTATCGACAAACTTCATCACCAGACTGTCAATTATATGGGAAAAAAAAAATCGAGAAGTCCGATGTTTAGGATTGAGGTGTCTGTAAAAATCCTGTGGTAATAATAACAAGAGGGGAAAAAATAGCCACAGAAAAGCACATTTCGATTCCGTTCTCACCTGAAGTCAAATACTCCAAGTTTCACCAACATTTGGGAAATTGAAGTCGACAAAGAAAGCACCAATTGGATGGTACGGTAAAGTATAGCATGAACATGAACACTACGTTTTTACAGAAGTTGGAAATCCTTTCGTATGCAACAGAAGCTAAGTATATATCAGTAGAAGTTCTACCCATACAATCTTGCTTCAAAGTACACCATGGCTTTCCTATATGGAACAAATCTCTAAAGCCAACTCTACAAGCAGCTCGACAAACAAAATAGGAAAACTAAAAATGTAAGCAACAAGAAACATGAATTAACAAATCCACCCCGCTTGCCCTATCTTGCTTTGATGCAGAAAATATGTTTGCGTCATTGTAGGATCTCACAAATCATCATCAATCAATCCATTCTTCCCGCAGCAACGCTGCTGCCCCTTTTGGCAACTTCTCACAAATAACCTTTCATGTTTAGTCTCCAAAATTGATTAAAGTTGCGACCAACTTTACCATCTCATGTCTCAGAACCTTCTTGAACAGTAGGAAGACCACCTTCTCTGATAAATGTTGGGTTGAGAAACTTAGCAACAAAAGCCCACAATTTATATACATCCTCAAAATTCGTCAGAAAGCCCAGTGAAGCCGTCACAACTTCAAGCCTAACAAAGCTACCTTTTCCATCACGCCGACCATTCTCCATTGGCCTACAAAGAGCTGTGTCTTCTAGATTAGGAGCTCCACGATGCTGTCTTGAGCTATCAAGAATCTGTATATGACTCAGAAAACCAAGACCAAGAGAGATTCCTTCTTTTTCAGCAAGCTTTTGAACAATCTCTGGATTAATTAGCCCCCTACTTCTGTCCCTCACATTGAAAGCCACAGCTGCACCTCTTTCATATTTTATTTTCGGACCATATATGTGGACAAGACTTGCTTTTTCACCGCCATCAGAAGCAGGCAACTTCAGTTGCAGTAACGAGGTAACAAGCCAATTTATCAAAAACCGAAGTCTAAGTGTAGTTTTATTGAGACCAAGCATGTTGACATGGTCAATATGACGACACGTTATCTCTGGTTCCCTCCTGCCCCAGTCCTGTCCATCACCATATTCTCCATCACTGGTCGCCTCTTCATCATCAAAGCTAGTTGCAGATACGTCTCCCGGTTCTAAGGTCTGGCTGAGGTACTCTTTACGATTATCTTCCATGCTAAATGACACTCTTCTTCCCCTGCTGGTCGCTTCATTCTCTTCCAAACCAAAAAACCTACCCCCGCCATAACGATTCCCTTCTCTCCTACCCAACAGCCTGAATTCACCTTCTGTTTCCCTTCTTATGGCACTCTCTTTCACATCAGCACATATTTCCGAAGTAGACCCATTCTCCAAGCTTTGATGCCGAGCAAGAGAAGTTGAATTATTCAGCCAAGACCCATTATTGACCGCTCCACTGGTTCCAGGTTCTTCCAGGATCTCATCCACATGCAGATGATCAGACCCATTACCATTTCTTGAATAATGATCAACTTCCTCCACCTGTTCTTCTTCCGGCACCTCTTTGACTCGGTCAAGTTCCTGTGACATCAGGACAGCCGCATCAAATGACAGCACACGGCGGTCCTCCTGAGCACCTAGGTTTACCTCTCTGTCATCGTACATCGGGCTGCCATATATCTTGGATGTTGGTTTTGGTGAAGGCTGCTTCTGGTTCTTCCTCCCATTGAACCAGAAAGGTGGTAGTGGGGAAGCTATCTTGTGTTTATTCGATTGACCTGCACCATCAGACCCCAATGGACTCTGACCCAAATCAATCCAAAATGAATTGTCCGATGACTCGTCCTCACTGAACACAGGACTCTTTATCACCTCTCCAACAGATATGCTCTCCGTCTCCTCAAATATGGTGCTGGTTCCATCTCTTTCAGAGCTGTCTTGATCCATTTCAGTCTCGAACACATCTCTGACCTGAGCAGATGTGAATGCACCAGAAAAGGCAGGCAACTGTGTTCCCTGACGAGTTTCAGTAGTTTTGTCCCCCAACCCACTGATTTCATCGTCTTCAATTCCAACAAATTTATCCAAGCCATCTACAGAATCACTCAAATACATTGGAAACTCCGGAGTAATCTTCACCATTCCAGATCCGGTACAACCAGACTGATTTTGAAGGCTTTGCATCACCGATTTCTTGATCAGAAGACAGCCAAAGCCTGTGGGATCATATCCAAAAACCCTGTAAAATGAAGTGATTATAAAATCTGGCCGAAAGAGGGACAAGCCAAGCGAATCCATGTCCTTGGGGCCCAATGAACCAGCATCCAGTAAGACATGCCAATTGTTCTGCTGAGCCAAGGCCATCCACTGGTACGAATACTTAGCCCCAGTCACTCTAGACTGAACTGGGAACACAAAAAGACCGGTAGCCGAATCCTTCTTCCTTTTCTTCTTGTTGGAAATCTGTTTTCTCAAATCAGTGGAACAGAGTTTGAGGGTTGGCCATTTAAACCAAGCACTGTACACTTTAGCACCTTTCTCCCTAGCACTCTGAGCCATCCAAGCAACGGACTGGCTCTCATGGTCGAACATGGTCAACAACTTTTTGTTTGTATGAAAAGGGTATGATTCAGCAAGAAGTTTAAAAGCTGATCCTCTGCTCACAGTAAAAACAAGGCCATACTCATTCTCAGGTATATTCAAATAGTCCATGATCCTAGTCTTTATATCATGCTCCACAGTTCCTCTCTCGGCACCACCATAAAGTGCATGGTTACTCAAATTTGCAGTAATCTCAGACAAGCTAAACGTAGAAGACTCCCAGTAATGAATTGTCTGAACAAAAGAGAAGAGTCCAAAACCACAGTAATCAAGGCATACCTTGGGAGACAAATGTGAGTACTCATCAGACCTCAACTGATCAACCTTCTCAGAGGACTGGTACTTGGGGTACATGGTAAGGAACTTGGAAAATGCTTCCGGTAGGCTGGGAATTTCCTCCTCAGACTCGAAGATGCGCTCCGCCGCAAGGGCGGTGGCTCGAAGGAACTCGCGCTGGGCGTGCAGCCTGGCAAGCGATCGGGATCTCCCAAGGCCATCATCTTGGTTGGCAGCAGAGTCCGGCTGGTCTATGTCTTGAGATTTAGAGAGTGAGCCATCTTCAGAAGCTTCCTCAAGGGCCTCCCTGAGCTTGTTCTCTTGCAGCTTCCGAAGCATTGATGGGTTTCTCTTGATGTCAACATTGGATTCATCTTTCCTCCTGCTCTTCTTGTCCATGATCAGTGCAGCACAGTGAGAAATGGGCTTCCATAGTGACAGATGCATGCTCTTTTCTCCTCTTCTCACACAAACCAATCTCAGATTCTTCCCCACACTTCAAACAACACAGAACAACAGGGTTTACTTTAGCCCATCACATCAATCTACAACAAATTCAGCTTCAACAGCTTCCCCAACAAAAGATAAGGAATCTGGAATCTTTAAAGACCACACCTCCCCAACAATCAAGCTGTGAAACATGACATTTTTTTTAAAAGATAAACAAATAACTCAGCTAAACATTTCCCTAGAAAATCAACAAAGAAAAAGAAAATTTCTATTTTGTCCACAACCCAGAATAGAATTCAACACCCAGTTTCTCAGAGGAGAGAGAAGGGTAACGAACGAAAAGAAACCGAAAGAGAGAAAAGTCAAAGCTCAAACCCTAGAACCCAGATCCCAAAATTTGCAAGGCAACTCGCAGCAACAAGAAAATTCAAAACAGAATTTTGGAGTAATAGGTTTCGAGAAGAATCAAACGACAAATAATAGAATCCGTGAAGCTCAATCAGTAGCGAGACACACTTTACAAAACACCTGAGTAGCCTTCAAAGGTGAAGAAAGATCCTCCTCCTCTCTCTATTCAATTCTTGGCATAATAATTAAAGCACAGCGCCACAGCGAATTCTCTTTTTACTAAGAGAGAATGATAACCAAAACAAACCAGTTTGATTAGATATCTGCCATGAACGATTTTCTTCTTAAATTAAAAACCAAAAAGCAATGAAAAAGAAAAGGTAAAGAAAAGAAAAAGAAGGGAAATTTCAATTCAGTGTAACCCCCTTTCCTCTTTCTCTCTCTGACCCAAGCACCTCTTTCAACTCTTGGAAAACAACCCTTGCTTAGCATCCACTATAGGTCAAATTATCAGAATTTGCCAATTGGTGGAATTTTAGAGATGCTATTTTGTAAGTGTCTTTTGTTCATTAGATAATTGTTTAATTAAAAAACTATAAAAAATAAAAAGTGTAAACAACAAATATAGACGGATTTCTTTTAAGACAAATAAAAAACTTATAAGTCCTGAATATAAACTATAAAACACAACTTGTTACTCTTTTTTTTTTAATTTCGAGACATGACTCCTAAATAAAACTCACAAATCCTTGTAACTGTTTTTTTTAATGATAATTTTACTAATTTACTCTCGTAAAAAATAAAAATATTTATGGTAAAAAATAATTTATAAATAAAAAATTTAAAATAAAAAAATTATAAATTTATAAAAACAAGTTGATTAGTAATAATAATGTTATCATTTCATTTTTTATTTGAAAAAAATAAAAATTTACTATTAATTGTATTTTAACATTGTATACATAAAGAGATATTATATGTCGTTGTATAAATCTTTTTAATTGAAATATAACTTTTACAAATCTATTTAATTGTTTTAATATTAAAAAATAGAAAATAATTAACTAGAGTTTATTATTATAAACGTCATTATTTTTCTACAAATAAAAAAATTTATTTTTTATTTTCTTTCTAGATATTTAATTTCATCATTTATTAAAAATTATAGAACTCTTAACGTTGAACCCTACCTTTCATCTAATTATTTTATTCAACATAATAAGTCTTCTTTTACTTCTTTTAAAGTCAATTAGATTTTGGTTTACATGTAAAGGGATTTAGGTTACATGTGTGGTTTGAGAGTTATTGATGAATTTATGTTCAATTAGATCCTTAGGGTATGGTTAGATATGTATATTCTTTAAGCAAATTTTGTCTATCTCAATTATTATGAGTACTTAATGTCAAAGGATCTTTGTAGTGCTCTTTAACATGTAAGAAAATTTAGTTATTTAAAATTTGTTTTGTCTTTGTATGGAATTGTGATGTATTGTAGTGAAATTGAAGTGTGATTTGAATTGACTGATTTCAATTGTTCGATATTGAGTTGTGATGAATATTTTGTGTTATGTGAAATGTATATGTGAAAACATGAATTATTGACATTTTGGTCTCAAAGATTGATAAATTTAACTTCTTTGATTTTAATTGGTATATTTGACATGTTGGCTTTTGACTATAATTTTTGAATAGAAAAGGGAAAACAATATTTGAAACCTAAAGGAGTAGAATTGTCATTTACTTGAACTATGTTATAACTTTGATGGGTGAAATCTTGTTGTTATAATGGTTTGGTTTCAAAGATTAATAACTCTGTTTCAATTAATATTAAAGTATATGTTTGTTCTAGTAGAACTAGGTTTTGGTTGTTAATAGGAACTTCTTTAGGAGATCTTTGATTGATTTCATTTGGTACTTCTTGAGATAAGGCATTGATATATCAAAGCATTATGAAGTTTATTTGGTGGGGAATAACTTAAGAAGAGTCAAATTGCTCAATTAAAACTTAAAGAGGAAGTTTTTGCTTCTAGTATATTGTTGGGCATCGTTGTAGTAGCATTAGACACCACTTGGATAGTGACTACTGTCTTGAGGGTGTTGGGTGCCACTTATAGACTATCGGAAGCTCTCAAATTAGTGAGTCCCAAGAGTTTGTAGTGTTGGGTGCCACTCTATTTCTTATTATGAGTCACCTTGAAAAAATTAGGGTTCTAGTTTCGTTAAATGTTGGATTAAGCTGAAATTTCGACAATTAGTCCTAAATATGTGATTTTTCACTTTGACTATTGAGATCTTTGATTTAAGGTTTATAGGTAGAGTAATGCATCTTGCAATTTTGATGTATTTAAGGAAAACACGGTATTTAAATGTTACACTAATGTAACTGATAATGAAAGATGAATTATTAACATGTAATTTGAAATGAATAATATGTGAGTGATTTAAAACTATATAAGAATTTGGTAAATAAGTTATGTGTGATATGTTGCACTTTGGTTATTTTCTTGTGGCTGTGTGATATAGTGTGATGATTTAAGACTATATGAGAATTTGGTAAATAAGTTATATGTGATAGGTTACTCTTTTGTTAGTTTCTTGTGATTGTGGTTACTATCTTGGTAATGGTTATTTTTGAATTAGATGTGTGTGGGTGGGTGGGTGAGTGTGACTGCTTGAGATGTTTAAATGTTGAATGTAGTTGGAATAAGTTGAAGGTTAGATGCATTCTACTATTGTGTTAGGTATATATGAGTAGGGACTATGGAAGAGATTATGCAGACTCTGTTATGTATCCCAACTCATATAGAGTAGGATATTTAGTAGTGAGAGTCGATGGAGGTTTCCTATGTTAGGAAAGGATAGGGAATGATCCCTTTCTAACTGGCATAGACAAAATAATTCTATCATTACGAAGGCAAATAAAATCGTGGCTTTTGAGCCAAAATGTTATTGGTATTATGATGATAGGGCAATATCTTTGAGTTTGATTCTATATATAAAAGTCCTCCGAAGGTAGTTATTATATTTGATTTCATGACATGTCTTTTGCATGAGTGGTTTGAATAAGATATGTTTGTACCATCATTCTTTAAGATTTCATTATACTTCTTTCTTTTAAATACACCACCTTATCCTCTCATGTATTTGTATGTTTTTCTTTTGTTATAATCATGTGTGGATACATGAGAGCATAGATACTACAAGTGAGAAAATCAGTGTTAAGGGTGCTTTAAAATAAAGTTAGGTGGACTCCTATTAATGTAGAACTTTTTGTATTATTTTTGTTTTCTTCCTTCCTTTCACTTTAACTTTTTATTTTGAAAAAGCTTTGATGTATGTATTTATATATACATTTTCAACTTGGGAAGTCAATCATTTTCAAATATAAACTCTTTTACAATACATTTTGCTTTGTTTTCATAGATAAACTTTATTTTACACTTTATGTCATCCATTTATTGTTTTCTTCACAGTTAAACTAATTATAACATTGTGTTTTCTGCCAAATATCTTGGATACATCACTTGTTGTACTACAAAATACCCAATATACTTTGATATATTTAGTTGTTGTGTGGGAATCCCAACATAAAGCCCCATTTATCTTCATTGTCTATAGTTTCTTGAGTTTTTTCCCACCTTTAACGCTCTATTTACTCCTCTTTCTAATCGTTAATGTCTTGTCTAACCTTTTAACTCCTTCAGTAACCACCAGATCATAGGTAAACCTTAAACCTTCTCCTCATGAATAACCTCATCGGTATTGGATCTTTCATCAGATAGCCCCAACCTTTAGTTCTTTAAGGCTAAAAAAAATGTATTATCAACTTATTCTAATTGGTATTGAACCTATCACTTTGGAGTTTTTCATCTGTAATCCATTTACACATGTTTTGTTAAAATATTTTGACATGTCAAGGGAAAAATATGTTAGTTTAGAGAGAAAAAAATGTTTAAATTATTAGTCTTAACTTTTAAGTTATTTATAACGTGAGTTTCTTGCTATTTATTAAAACAATCACCTTATTGAAAGGGATAAGAGTGATTTATTTCTAGTGTCCTTCTCCTTCTTTTGTGATTGAAAAAATACATAAATTTTATAACTTAAATGAACATGAAAAATGATCACATAGATGTATTATTGTTTTAAGTTAACTAATTTCATAATGATTTTATTATACTAAGACACCTTAATATATATATATATATATATATATATTTATTTATTTATTTATTTATTTATATGATTCCTATATGGAATTTAATAAAACTTACTTATAAATTACTTATATATAGTTGATAAACTAATTTGTAACTTAGAACTTATTAGTCTTGTGCCCATGGTCTATATATCAAATAGGAAATAACTACTAAAAGGTTAGTTAATAAATGTAGAATATAATAACAAAGATTACATATAAAAAAGTTTTGTATATCTTAACATAATATATGACTTTGAAATAAAAACTTGAATATTTAATATAATGTTGTAAGAACATATTGAACATGAAAGATAAGACGTGAATTAAAAAAAAACACTAGGAAGATGAAAATGTGCTAAAGAAACAAAGATGAAAATGTAGAGATTAAAGAGTGAATAAATAGCAATATAGAACAAAAGAAATGACAAAAACGAAACATAAAGACGATAAATCAGTAGTAAGATGATATATTCCTCAACGATATCTATTCTTTCTGGCATAATATTTGAGTAATTGCATTCTTCATGTTATTCTATTTGTTGTATTCATTCATCTTTTTTCTGTTTTAACATGTTATTCCAGATAGGTTCGTTGTTCGTTTTATCATGTGTCTTTGTAAAAACAAAAGTGAGCATTTATTACCTTTGTCGTCATTGGTATCTCTATTCTCACCTCAAATTCTTCCCTTTTATTTGTGAGATGTTAAATTATTATCATTTTCCAACAGTAGTTGAGAGTGTGAAAAAAAGTAACGGTAATAATGAGTATAATTGATTCATATAAAAAATAAAAAAGATGTTAAGAGAAATATATAATGCAAGTCCTTGATCAGATATAAATAGACATATGAATTTGGCTGGTTACATAGATCTTGTCTCTTGACTCATATTTAAGGATGGATCATCCTGAGTTAAATTGAAAGCTCTATATATTAAGTATTGAAATTTATTTATTTTTTCTTTTTAGAAATAAAAAAAACGCAAAACTTATCTTCTTGAACTTTTAAAATTTTTAATTAAAGGAGTATTTCAAATCTCGGAAATAAAATATGTTTTAAACAAAATTTAATGATTAATTTTACTGAATTGCATACCTATTCGTTAAAATAAATCACAGTTAATTACCTAAATAGTAGTTAAAATTTAAATTACAGAAACTAAAAAATTGATAAAGAAACGCTATAATAAAAATAAACATAAATGTAAGTCATGATTTGTTTTTAAATGTTTTAAAGTTAAAAAATCTTAAAAACACAGTTAAAGCAGATTAATAAAAGTTGTTGAAATAAGTAAATAAAAGCAGGATTATTTCATAACTGTGAATATTTTAAACTTTTTATACCAATAAACTTTTACATATAATTTAAAAATATAATAATATTAAAAAAAAATAATCCAATTTTATCAATAAATGATATTTTCAGTATGAGAGTACCCTAAACTAAAATATATTTTTTATTTTCATTAACAATAAATCAATAAGTAATGTGTTTAGCTATGATAGTAGGCTAAACTAAAATATTTTAAATTTTATTTAGTTTTAATTAACAATAAATTATTGAGTAATATTTTTCGTTATGAATGTGAGATTAACTAATTATACTTTTATAAACTTTTTATTCATATTTTAAAAACTATCAATTATATTTATACTTTGGTGTTGTTTTAAAAATATGAAAACAAAATTATTGTGATTAATATCAATTAGACGATATAAATATATTATTACATTCATAAGCTCATCATACTTTGTATTTAAAGATAATAAGTACTTACCATAAGACGACTTTGTTAACCCATATTTATTCTTAAAAAAATGATTATTTTTATTTTGATTTTTAAATTTAATAAATATTAATTTTGTTTTGTCTCATTCTTATCTTCATCTATCAGATAACTTATGTACTTGTATTCGCACACATTATCTTATTATTTGAGTATCGATCAATTAATTAAATTTTATAAAATTATAAAATATTAGTACAAATGAAAGAAAATATTATCAAATATTCAACATCCAAATAACGTATTGCAAATAACATATTATCATATCTTTAATATCAATTATTTAGAAAAAATATGTATATATATTATAATTGTATATTTTAAATTAGGGTCTCAAATAAAATTCATAAAAATTAAAAAAATTATTAAATTTGATGAAAAAAATTTGATAAAATTTAAAAATATTTTTAAAAGTTATAAAAAGAAAATAAATATTTAAATTTAAAAATATCTTAAAGATCTCTTTAATTCCATTCTTTAAATAATAAAAATTATAATTAAATCACATAACAAAAATTAAACTAATAATAATTAAAAATTAATATACATATTTCATATTTTGATCTTCAATATCTTGAATGGTTATAAACAAGATTATGATAATACTATTAAATTATTATATCAAGGTGAATGAAATATCTTCTACAATTACACTAATAAAGTTACCCAATGAGTTAAAAAATAAAAATAATTATATAAAAATTATTAAAATAGTATTGTACATGAAAAAAATAAACAACAAATAAAAATATTAAAAGAAATAAAAATATCAAAGATCTAGAAAATGGTATGTTAAAAGCAATAGTGATTTAAAATTAATGAGATTCTATTATTTTAATATTAAATGGATTCTTAGTGTGTGTTAAATTGAGGTTCAGACAAATATATAAATTCTTATTCCATACTTAATTAAAAATAAAAAATATTATTCACATTCTATCGATATAAAGATTTCTTGTTAAAATATAAATAAGTAAGACAATATTCATGTAAGGTTTAGAAAATATAACTTTTAAAGTACACACGTGGCAGCAGATAAAGTGGTGTGAGCAATTGTTCCTAAAATAAAACTTTAAACCCATTTACAAGTTCAGATCACTTTCTTGATAAGCCATCACCCCTCTTCAAAACATTATTCTCCCTCCTTTATCTTCTCTCTTAAATTCCTACACGTTGAACCAATTCAATCTCGATCAGGAAGCACTTGAGTAATCCCAGCACTGTAAGCTCCGAAATCAACCGATCAGTTTAGCGTTCTTCATCTGGTAGGTTTTCCCCAAATTTCTTCCATGCTCTGAACTGTTACCATGCAATTTTTCTACCTTGCATGTGCTTAATAGTTCCTTTTCTTTAAATTATTAAGTTCAATCGATGTTTAAAAATCCTTTTCCATCCCCAATTGGTAATTTATAGGTGTGCATAGCATTTCCGTGAGGTGCAAGAGAGCGGGCAAGGTTCAGTTTTACTGTGCAACAATTTTGAGGTAAGGGAAGCTAGGGTATTTTCTGTTTCTGGGAATGAGGGTTGTATGAATTGGGGGTCTTGGTTTGGAAATTGTGTAACAGTCTATGCATGCAGAGATTTTTAGTGTAATTGTGCTATGTGAACTAGAAATAGTAATTCTGCATGTTGAGTTGGGTGTTTCTTGTATGATTCTGTGAATTGGTGTTGTAAGTCAATTTTTTATTTGATGCATTGTTGAGATTAATTTTATTAATTATGATGAATCTGTTTTGTAAAGAGTAGAGAGGCTAGTCTTAACTAATTATACTGGTTTTTAGAGTAATTGAGAGGAAGTGAAGTAGTCAAATTAGGCGTTAGGGGTTGGGGGCTGTTATAGGCCATTAGAATAGTTTAGGTAAGTTGTTTATGACTTATTAGAAGGGTTAAAATGTTCAAAAGTAGTGCCAAAGTGATAAAACTAGAATTGAGCCATTAGGTTGTTGAAATTGAAGTTTTAGAGTGAAAATCAATGCTTAATCACTAAATAATGAAGTTATGAAGTGTTAGAAGCAATTAGACAAGTTTAATTTATCATATAGATCAAGTTAGGAGTGCTAGAAGTTCATCAAAATGGTTGGAATTGGTTTGGGAGGGTAGAGTTGCGTAATTATGCAGATTTTGACTGCTGCAAATTTTGCAGAGTCGCACAGCGCACCCTGTGCGCTCTGCGACTGTTTGCTGTTAGGAAAAATTCGCTCAGCGCACCACAGGGTGTGCGTTGTGCGAATTTTTGCTGTCAGGCCATTAGGAAAATTTGCTCAGCGCACCACAGGGTGTGCGCTGTGCGAATTTTTGCTGTCAGACCACCAGGAAAAATCGCTCAACGCACCACAAGGTGTGTGCTGTGCGAATTTTTGCTGTCTTGCCTTTTTACCTATGCGCTATGCGACTTGTTTCTTCCCGTTTTGATTCCTTTCTTCTTCTGTTTTGTTTGGTTGATGATATATGGGTTTGGTATGAGCTAATATGGCATGAATACACTTAGATGACTATGAAATTGTATGTTCGATGAATCAAAGAGGATTATGAATTGATCAAAATGTTGCGAGTGGTATTAAAAATAAGATCTCTAGGTGAGATCAACATAGTGTTTAGAATGAATGTAAGAGACTTTCATATGGGGGTTATCCTAACACTCTAACGGTCTTTAATTCTCACTTAGAGAGGATTGACGCGTGTGGTGAGAGTAGTAGGAGGTCCTAGGGTAGGCTCTATCACTGGAGGCCTATCGTGCGGTAACGGACTAACCTTGTGTGTGGTCGGGTTAAACCCCTCGACAATGGCTTTGCAAAGCAGTAGAGGCCACCACAAGTGCACAACCCACCCCAGATCGACATTCTAGTGAGTCTTAACATGATAGGATTGTTCATTTGATTACTTGTATGATGATGGTTTCTATTTGATGTTATTTGTTAACTTGTATGTTTTGAAAACCTAGCTTACCCTTACTCTTGTGTGTTGTATGTGTTGTGCCTTTTCTTTTTGCGATGATCATCCAACTTTGGATGTGAGCAGAGGCGGATGATGAACCTTTGGAGCAAGCATTGGAGAATGAAGATATAGCCCCTAGCTCTTAGGATCCTTCATAGCTGTCTTATCTATTTTGAAATACTCTTTTGTAAGTAAAGTTTTAAATTTATGGTCAATTTTGGATGACTGTAAACTTATAACTTTATCTTCATCGATTAAACTGTTCTATTATATTATAATGTTTAATCATTCAAAATTATATTATCATATAATTTTTGGGACTCACAATTCACATAAATTTGTTCTTCCAAATAATAGGTAAATATTCATAATAAATAAAAAAACGGTAAACTAAAAAAAAGTTATAAAATAAAAAGCATATAAGAAAAGAAATATAAAAGTTAGAAATGAGTATAAATATATAATTGATCGTATCTAAATAAACTTACGCAAAGGTTAAACTATATACCTACGTATACAAATAATTTATCGTTTTATTCTGGTACTCGTAGTGATATATTTCCAATCATTTAGTAATAACTCTCTTTGAATGAACTATGTTTTTTTAACTTCTATTTCAATTTTTCTATGAAATGAATGGCGATATTTATATTTTAATTGACATATATATACTTACTCTTTCTTTATATTTTATAAATTCTATCTATTCTTTTCTTAGAGAATTTTTGGTTGGCCATGTATTTGGAAATATAAAAGTTCAAAGAAATCACCTTTAATAATTTTAAATAAGCTATTTGAGTTTTGCAAAAGAGAAATATTATAATTAAAAAGAAAAAAATTAATAAAATGAACTAGTTAACTCTTCGTTAATATAAAAGAGGATGAATACAATTATTTTTAATTAACTTTCAAATCTTTATAATTTTATTTTTATTTTTAATTGAATTTTTATTTAATTTGTTATTTGTTAAGCAATTGAATAATGTGATTGTTATTTAAAATAGTAAAATTTAATTATAGTTTTATATTAATTATTTTGTTAATATATGATATTTCATATATTTTAAAATTTAAAGATAATAAATAAAATATCGAAATAAAAATCCAATCATTTAATTAATAAAAAATTAAACAAAAATAAATAAATTAAAAATATAAAAATTTAATATAAAATATATAAAAAATATCTAAATTTACGATAAATTCAAAACTTAATTAATTTTTTTAAAATTGATATAATTTATTACACATCTTGTGTATTTATATTCGTATGCTTGTCTTGTTACCTTTTTCTTTAATAAATAATTTCATTTCTTTTTACTAATTCCAATCTACTTTTCGTTACACCTTGAAAATAAAAAATAAAAAACTAGCTAAATTCTTTGGTTGAAGATTCTGTTAATCCTAATTTATATGCATGATGTATAATAAATACATTTTTCAATGTAAGTTGCATCAGGCATAAGACTTCTTTGTTTTTAAGTTTTTTTCTATCGTAAAATAAACAAATATTTTATTATATGGGACACAATTTTATGACTACTATCTATTTCATTAATAATTTCAACGACAAGCACCAATTTAATATTTTAATATAAACTACTCGAATCCTTTCTAGAGGAAACTACATCTATTACCAGTTTCTAGGAGAAGGACGTTGACTATTGAAAAACCAAATTTGTTATCAATATTAAAATAATATTCAATTTTGTTATTTATTTAAGAAATAAAGTTTTTTATGGTGTGACTTTGTCAATGTGGGACCCACACACTGAGTAATGGCTGAAAGTCAAATAATCAGCTTGTAAAAGTTGTTATCTGTCCAACTGAGCAAACCACAAAGTCCACACCAAAACCTCAATCCTTCTTTGCTTTTCATTTTCTAAATCTAAAATGGAATCATACACCAGTTTTTTAATTTTAGAATATCTTTTCACAACATAAAAATATGATTAAATATAATGAAAATTCATATGATAATTATTTTAATTTATAAATTATATTTTCAACTTGCATATTCTAATTTTAAAATACTGGAATAATTATTCTACGTACCCACATAGCTTGCTTTCAATAGATTTAAACCACCATATTTTTTAAAAATTAAGTATCATTTTAATGTCATATAATACACTCAGATAAAAAGATTATAAAGTCACAAAAATATAAAATAAAAATTATGAAAACGAGTCTTTGATATCTAACCAAAATACAGTAATGTTTTCTTTTTTTCAGTAAACCCTTATAATTTGAAAAAGTTTGATAAATATGAATCATGTTGGGTGAATTTTTCGATGTGGACAAAATTTCTCACACTGTAATGTATTATTTGATATCATTGGCTTCATGGATCACTTTTGGAATTTTTATTCTTTCTGGTAAATTACTACTTTTAAAAATTAAATTAAAGGAGTATGAAGAGAACCCATTTTGTGTGCGTGGTTTGGCTTTATCAAAGGTGTTGCTTTTAAGTTTTAAATTCTTCAATTTAGTATTGAACTTCGAAAGAAAATATTCCTCAGCCCCTTAAGTTTAAAAGAGAGAAAAATAAAAAAACGAATCTTTGACGGAGGTGGTTAATTAGAAAAAATATACTCAACATTCCTAAAAGTAAATGATATAATATGCTTTTAGATAGAGAACACTCCAAGTAATGAATTGTGACCAATCAATGCAATTCAATAATAATAATAATAATTATTATTTATAATTATTAAAACATCCTTCCTCTCTAATATTTTTAAAAATAATTTTGTGCCAGTCATTTGAATTATTTTATTTAAAAACATACTTACAAAAATATCTCTTACCTTTGTTTTTTTTTATTGTGGAATTTGTTTGGAAGTAGAAAAGGAAAAGAAAAAAAAATATTTGTATAACTATTAATAACAATTTACTTAAATCATTAATCTTATTGTGAGTCGAATATTTACATTTATTAAACTGTTAGTTTTGATACAATCGAAATACTTGTTTGTGAAATATTATGAATTATCTGATATTGTCAGTACGTGTAATGTACAAAAATATGCTTTTAATAAATTAAATTCAAATTGAAATAAAATTAGAATTGAAATATATTCTAAAATGTTAATCCCAACATTTAAATTAGTTAAAAATTAAAAATAATTGACTTATTGGTGTGAGTATCACATTTAAGTATAAAATTTAAATTACACATACAAAACTAAAAGAATATAGCAAACAAACAAGTTAGATTATAATAATTGAAATAAAAAATAAAATAATAGAAATATCATGTCAACTTATATAGAATGTAATTTAAACTATCAGAACTTTTAAATTTTTTTATCTCTAATTTATATAACATAAAAAAAAAAACCCTTCACATTATATCACGATAATTGATTACATACAACACCATTGACATTGTATCAACGGATAAGCATATCTGCTTTTAGCATCCTACACACATTCATGAAAAAAAAATATATTTATGTTCTTACACCTAATACATCATGATCAATTATTAACATGACTATCATCGATAATTGACTTCAAAAATAACACATAATCGATTATGACTATGTAAATTTATTACATGTCTTTTCTTAAGCATAATAAGATATCCTCTTTATCATAATCAAGTCTTACTTTAATTTATAATATAAAAAAAATAATACTGCCACTAATATAGAAAGGAATTTAGACGTCTGTTATTTTGAGCGTCAGTTCCAGAACCGACGTTTTTATGGATGACGTTAATGGGACATCGAAATTATAAAACCCGACATCTATATAGACGTCGGGCATGGCACGAACCGACGTCTAAGGGCACTATATAGACGTCGGTTATTGTCATGTGTGACGTCTAAGGACACTATAAAAACGTCACACATTACACTAACCGACGTCTAAGGGCACTGTAGACGTCGTACTTGGCACTAACCGACGTCTAAGAGAGCTGTTGTGTTTTAGTGCAGTCTTGCTCGTGTCTTTGGATAGCTTAGTAGCACACTCTCCCTTTCCTAGCTTCCTCACAAGAAAAACTTGGGTCTTTTGCATCTCTTTTGACATTTCAACCCAAAACTGAACATCGGTCTTTGCCTAGTTCCATTCCAACCGTCAATGGAAAAAAACTACGTGACACGAGAACTAGGAAACGACCCAGGTTCGATTTTCGGTCGAAATGTCATAAGAGATCAAAAAGACGCCGCTTTTCTTGTGAAGAAGCTAACAAAGAGAGAATGTGATACTACGTTACCTAAAGACAGGAGCAAAATCGTACTAAAACACAACGAAAACACATTTTAATCGGTTCAATTAGAAGATAACCCATCAAAAGACTAATTTAATCGAAGTAAAAGAAAGTTTAAACGGTTTAAATGAGAAAAGACGCACCTGTAATGCAATGCCGCGAGAGAGAAAAGGCGAGGACGAAGACGATAATGTGTGCGTAACTGCGGGTTCGCGGTTTATGATTTAACATGAATGTAGGCGTTGGTTACCCTAGTGACCTACGTCTATTGTCGATTAGACGTCGATTACCTCACTAATGTGACGTCCATCCGTATTAAAAATTAATATTCGCTGTGTATATAAACGTTGAGTCTAGGGGGCCCCGACGTCCAAGAGAACTTTTCACCTGCCATTTTTAGGCCATTTAGACGTCGGACATAAGGGGTGTCGACGTCCAAAACACTTATAGACATCAGTTACGGTGGGCCTGACTGACGTCTATATACAGATATAGACGTCGGAGTGGCGGGAATTGATGTCTAGATGGCGGAAAAAAGTGACTTTTCACCTACTGGTCAGGCCAGTAGACGACGGTGAGTGGGCTCCCAACGTCTATAAGATTCTATACGTCGGGGCCCCTACTACATGACGTATATTTGTCTGCTATGTAGGTGAATAATTATTAATTTTCGCCATATCGACATCGGTTACGAGAGGGCCCAACGTCTATAATATTATAGACATCGGGTCTCCTCATAACCAATATCATATGACCAACTTATTTACAAAAATGTCACCGATCATTAATATACGTCGTGCCATCCTCTAACCGACGTCTAAGGAGTGATGTTAAAGAGCGATTCTGCACTAGTGCACCGTATTGCATTAAGTAGGTGTGTTTGAATTTGAAGATAAATTTGAGAGAGAAAAAAAGATATAAAAGTGTAATTGTTTGGATTAAGAGAAAAATGATAAAAAAAAATAGAGATTTAAGATGAAAATTTAAGAAAATTAGTGAGAGATATGATAGATTTGATAGATAATTTTTTTTTATTCATAATTATTATTTATATTATTATTACAATAAATATTATTATTATGATCTATTATTAATAATATTATTTTAATAATAATTTATGTTTTAATATTTTTATTATATTATTAAAAAAATATAACAAAAAATAATTATATATCAAATAAACACATTTAAAATATCAAATAAACTTGATAAAATTTAATTAAAATAATTAAATTTACACATATATAAAATTAAAGTATTAAATAAATTTAAAATTTTAAGGAGAAACTAATTCTAATTTAAACTAAAAATTAAAAAATAGAAAACATATTTAACACTGAAAATAAAATAAAGATACAAAACTACACATTCGAATTGACTTTCGTCTCATCTTATTTCATTATGCTTACATAAAAAACGAGTGTTTCTTTCCACTCTTACATTATGCTTACATAAAAAAAAAAGGCTTATGAAATAAAAAGTATTTATGCACAATAAAAAGGAAAAATAAAAAGAGAAGCTATATGGTTGAACGTGCCATAGATTTAGTAAAAACAAAACTCATTATATTCTTGTATTTTGTTAACATGGATTTTAGTTTGAGAGGAACAATTTATCGACAAGTTTTTTACGATTTAAAAATGATCAAACTTCAGTGTATCCGCGTTTAGTGCTTGGAAGAGAAAAGACAAACGAGAAATCAGAAGCATAATCTAAAAAAAGAATATTATAAAGTTGAGTGAGTATATTGCTCTATTTTAATTTCCATTATGTACTCCAGAAACAAATTTAGTCTATTGTTTTAATAACTGATATCTGGGTCAACCCTTGTATGCGTGTCTGTGCCTAGTCCCTACTTTATAATCATCCGTGATAAGCCACTGTTTATGACGTTTACGTGATGTTAACTACATATTATTATTATTATTACTGTTATTAATTGATCTGGTAATACGTACATGGTGTAAACATAAAGTTTATAGGTGGGGAACATTCATCCCATAAACTTGCATATGAAGGAAAATAGCATGTTATGTGTTCGTATTTTAATACTTATTGGTTTTAAGAGCGGAAACAAATTATGATTTTAATTTTGGGGACGATGCGTGAAAATTGTCATAATAAATTCATCGTGTGGAAAGCTACTGAAGATAAATGCACATGAAAAATCAATCATACATCATATTTGGTCCTGTCTGAATAAAGTATTAGCTCCTTAGAAGATAATCAAGTATTTTTTATCTTTAATTAGTAATTTAAATTTATGCTTTAATTTGTTTTTATATTATATATTTTTAATTTAATTGAGTTTTAATATTTGTGAAATATAATTAATTTAGTAATGTTAAATTCACATTATTGCAGTTTAAAAATTTGATTAACTTTTCTTTTCTCTAACTTCACATCCTACAATTTTTTTTATTGGGTGTTTATCTTTGCACCTCTCTATTTTCTTTTTACATCTCCAAAATTTTAATTTTATTTTTTCAGTAATAATCAATCAGCTTTTAAAACTCAATTACCAATTTTACAAATTTTGAAAATTGTTAAAATATTAATTAATTTTCTAAAGTCATAAAATCTTAATCAAAAGCTGATTAAGCTTTTTTAAATTTTCTTATATTTTTAAATTTTAGTATGCTATTTTATTTTTATTTAATAATAATAAAATAATAATAATAATTTTTTATTATTATTAAATAAAAAAATTAAACTAAAAAAAATAAAATGAAAAAAAAAATTTAACGGCTTTGGAATTTCTTAATCAGGTTTTCAAAACCCGTTAAGGAATTTCTTTAACCAATTTTTGAAATTCAGTAAAATTTCTTATTTCTTTTTAAAATTTTCTTTATTTTAGTTTATTTTTTGTTTTTTATTTAATAATAATAATAAATATTATTATTTTAGTTTAACTTATTATTATTATTATGATTATTATTATTATTATTATTAAATAAAAGACAGCAAACTAAAATATAAAAAAATTGTTTTCGATTCCTCTTTTTCTCTTCTGATGTGCAGTTTATCAACATCCAGCTATTACATTAAGAAACAGAGTATTGTAAGTTGTTTTCGATTCCTCTTTTTCTCGTTTCCATCAGAGCTCAAATATTAATTTTTATTATCTAAAATTAAAAACATAAAAAAAAAGAGAAAATAAATAAAATTCCTAAATATTCTAGAAAATAATATATTCTACTTTAATACTCTCAAAATAATTTCTAAATGCTTTTAAAAGAGTAATTTTCTTTATAGTAAACTGAGTTAAAATTTTAAAAGTCTGGATTTATATTGCTACACATGAAGAGGGATACCCTTTTTTTTTTTTTTAGATTCCTCAATATGCCTAAGTTAGGAACAAAAATTGGCTCTAGTATGAGTCTTTTAATTTGGATACAAAGCCTAATATTTTTTAGGAAGAGAACTTATATGTATTCTGGAAAGAGCGCTGCTTAGTTTGAATATTAAAAATAAGTAATTGAGATTGGGATGGTTGAATGTGTTACCAGCAAAAGCAAAAAACAACCCATTTGATGTCAGCTATTAGAAGACAAGTGAAATCACACATTGAATAAAATGAATCCAGGATTGACCCATAAATGTAATGTCTTTAAGTTTTTTTGCGGAATATGGTATAAAGTATACTCTTGCGTGATTATGGGTAGTGTGGTGTTTTGATAAATTGCGAGCTATTGGTCTGAGTCACTTGAACTTATCCTTGTAAAAGAGCAAGGAGAAGAAATCTTCTAAAGAGAAATTATCCACAACATTAAGATGCACGGTCTCCATGAGATACAATGAATACGAATGTATTCTGCCCATTGAATAAGTTCCTAAAATAAATGGAGTTACATAATTAAGCTTTAGATTAACTCCAATATATTAGTCATTTAAGTCTATTTCATACGAAACTAATTGTTGAACTATTAAGAGTCTAGAAAATAGAATTTTAAGAGTTAATAACGTATTTTAATCAATAAAATTATGTTATTCCTCGTATTTCTCTATTTTTATGAGACATACGAGCTTAGTTCTATCGTATGTGTTATCTATTCCTTTTATTCGATTTTCTATTGATTAGTGATTTTAATGATGTACCATAATCATAATTTTGAGAATTATAAGAACAAATAAAGTTATTTGATTTATAGGGATTATTTGATTCCTTAGAGTTGTTTGGGCTTCTAACAGGTAAGGAGAGTTAACTAATGTTTTTCAATTTAGTATGATGTGTATAATATGTTTAAAATATTGTGAAATTTGGTGGTCTGATTTAATGAATTTCTTTATGAGTTGTTGGTTGAATGAGTATTGGTTTTGGATGATTTATGATGGTTAGGAATGATCATTTAATTGATTTGAACGGTGTTGAAATACTATTGTGATATGGTATAAGTACTTAGGTTGTTGGGTTTATAATCTCTTAGTTTGGTATGAGAAAGTTACGAGAGAGTTGTTTGTTCAATAAAATAGGTCTTATAGGTCTGAATTGATAAGACTGGGAAATAATTGGTAGTTTTGTGGTTATATGTATGAATGAGTAAAAGGTTAGGATGTTGGTTAAAAAAGAGGGTTTAGAAATAAAGGTTTTGACAAATGAAATTATAAGGGAGTGAGTTCTTTAGTTAGTTTGGAGTTAGAAATTGAAGTTTGTGTCATTTAGGACTTAATTAGCTTCTTGTCTTGTTGAAATCTGATATGTAATTATGTTAAATTGGTAATTGGGTTGTGGTGAGTGTGAGCTTAATCTAATGGATTGATAGTGATTGACCATTTGAGCAAATTGATATCCAAACCAAGGGTTAAACGTGTTTCCAAACAATTACAAGTATTAGGATACCAATTTGGTCATTTGGAAATAACTTGATGCACAAAGATCAAGAAATCAAAGTTGTTGTTTTCTGGTATGATGCTGAGGAACATGGAGTGACATTGAGCATCACGAAGTCAGAGAGCCACTGGACTCCAGGGCACTAAGCGACCAGTTTGGACGTTGAGCAGCTAGTTTGGGTGTTGAACCTTGCGAAGACCGTGAGTTTTTTGTGTCTTGGGTGCTGAGGGGACACTCTAGACCGTTGAGTGTTGTGTTCTCTGTTTAGTGGGCGTTGAACAGTAGGAAGTGGCGCTCAACGCCACTTCTTTACTACAAGTCTGAGCTATTATTTCTCTTAATTTGTTGGGCGAGTGACTTGCTTGTTGGGCACAGTATAGTATAAGGCACTTGTTTTGGGTTTTCCTTTAAGAGTCTTGTACTTTCAAAAGTTGATTTGTTTAGAATGTTTTATACAAATTAATCAAATGAGTGTAGATATTGTATATGTTGATGGTGGTGTTTATGATATTATTTCAAATATGATATGAGAGTGATAATGAATTTTGGTTATTTGTATAATATCAATGTTTGACGTAATCCATGGACCTCGTGTGGTGAGACTCTATGGTGGCGTTCAGTAGTGTGTTGCATTGAGGTAGGAACTCAGTTTTGGAAGTTATCTTGACACTTAATAATCACTCCATCTCAAGTAAAGAGGAGATTGTGTGGTGAGGAGTAGCAATAGATGCTAGTCCATGGTTTGATTCTTTGACCATAGGTAATAGACGGACTAACCTTGTGTGGTAGCTTGGGGGACAGTTGTTCCACCACTATAAGTGCAAAACTTGACATAGTTTGATTTCAATACATATATCTGAATGGTCAAGTCTAAATGTTATGAATCTTTTTAAGTTTTGATTTGAATTGAGAATGAAATTATTATGTATGGTTGAATTAAATTGTGCTTGTTTCTTTGTAAAAGTTAGCTTACTCTTTTGTTTTGTTTGTATGTTTGCTTGTGTTCCTCTTTAGCAATGATCACCTGATTGGTGTAAACAGAGAATGAAATTTCAGTGGAATAGGAATTGGCTGGAAATAGAAACGATGTTTAGGAGAAGGATATAGAGATCATAGTTATTTTTAATACTTTGTAAATATTTTTGATGGTTTATTTAATTATAAGGACTCTTGTACATAATCTATCTTTTATGCTATGGTTATACTGAGATGACTATAATGCTATTTGTTATATGCTTTCCTTTAAGTGAATTGTTAATGCTATTTGTTATATGCTTTCCTTTAAGTGAAATGCTTTTGTTTACTGGATATGTGAACTTCTATAGTAATGTTAAAATTATTAAAATGGGACATTACATATTCTACTGTATGCAACTTTGCCTATTTTTTTTTTTTCATGTACATTACTTTTAAGCAGTTTTCGTCAAATTTATGTTACTCTTCCTATATGTCAAAGACAGCAGGAAGAACTCTTTGGCCTTTAGGAAATTACCCTATGTCCGCGAGGCACTTCTTGAGGGATTTTCCAAATCATCCAAGAGTCACAATTCCCCCACCATCTTTTGCCACGACTCAGTAGCATGTGGTTAATCCGTGCATCATCGCAGAACCTGCATAATTCCGCGCTGGCAAATATAGTAAGCAAAGGGTCAAAGCCCGGCTTTCTATTCTAACTCAACAGTTAGTTTATATATTGAAAAAAAAAGTTCCAAAGTGGTTATGTCCTACCACGTGTTGTGTACTTTAAGAGAATTCAGACAAAAAGGGCAGTTACAGAATGATCGCATATGTCAGCAGGTAAGAATAAGCTCCTTTTTGACACGTTCTTTGTCAGGAATACTTCAAACTGTTTTTTTCAAGACAACGTGGTGCCTGAAAAGGGTCATGAGCAAGTCGTCTCAAGTCTTAAGGGGTGCACAAATTTTGTTTAGAATGCGTTTCAAGAAGTCACCAAAATTTTATAAACGTCATTGCTGACCACTCCCTTCAAAGTTTCCAACCTTTCTTCAGCATATAGACACTTGTGGATGACAAAATATTTTCCTTGAATTTACCTGATGAAAGAAAAGAGACTTGTCAGCCTAAAGCATTTGATCTTGTCTCGTAAGGGAAAGCACAAATAATGTTTTACTGAAAGATTACAGGTCAAACCAAAACGCTTCTGTAATCTTAAAGCATTATTTGCAAAGAATAGGAGGTAAAGATACATACAGATACAATAAGCTTGGCCTTTGATTTAAGCTGCTGTACACTCCAGAAATAGGAATTCAATTCACCTTGCATGCCGCTATTTTCGTTTCACTGGTAAAACTTACCAAAAATACTTAAATACCATGTGATGTTCGAGAATTTCCAACATGACCTATTTCACATCCGTCTTTTGCTATCTCTAGAAGAGTTTATGAAAGGGGACACACACATAAAAGCACTGAATATGGAAACACAGAATTTCTTAATGGGCATAGACTTCCCAGAAAGAATTAGTTATGGCAAGCGAATCTTACCCTTGACTTGTTCAACAGATCTTTGTACTGAAAATTGTTTCATCCGATCCACCTATACAGGTCAACTAAAGGAAGGACATAACTAACATCCCGGATAACTTCCATTCTCAACTTGCTCAACAGTCACTTATCCATGAACAAGTTGAAGATGGAGGTTTTCAGGAACGCAAGAAGCACATATTAGATCGGAATTCCAACACATTCAAGTTTCATCCCAAAATTCTCCGTGTGCCAACGGATAGACCAATAACGAAGTTGTGTAGTCTATCCCATCATAACAACCTTTGGCTTTCTTCCTCTACTAAACCAAACAATGTACAGGTTATCATAGGCAAAAGAAAAATAGATATGAGAAGCTTCACAAATGGAGACCTTGCTTTCTCCTTCAAATTTTGAGCTGCAACGTAGGTGATTGGATTGCAATTGAGAAGATTAATATCGTGGGAGAGCGAATCATGATATATATAGGGCATAGTTTTGACTCTACCGGTTTCCTGTCAGTTTCTACGAACTTACTTGGTTCTAATGATATATATTTATTGAACGATAAAAAATTACATAGACTTTTTCAACGGGAAGAGAAATTACTACAGAAATGTCAATGTGAATACACACATACATTTATACTTGTCGGAATCATATAATCATTTACTATGTAATCATTTCTCAACTGAGAAACAAAGTTACCGAGAATCATATAAAGCCTTGTTCACTTGAGTAGATTTGGGGGAGAGTAATTAAGATGATTTGATGATAATTTTTTTTATTATTTATTTGAATAGAGTTGGTAGTAAGTGAGAGTGAATTTGGAAGTAAATTTTAATATGTGACATAAATTAAATCCTACACTAATTCTCACAAATTTTATTTTCAAATCTACTCTCACTTACCTTCAAATCTATTCAAATAAACAACAACAAAAATTACCTTCAAATCTTCTCAATTACTCTCCCTCAAATTCACTCAAGTGAACAAGGCCTAAAGGACGACTATCGTGATTATGAGGTGGATAGAGGAACGAAGCGTTCTGAAAGGCGCACACTTTTTTTGTTGATGTGTAATAATCTATTTTCTGGTAGTTTGATTGAGGTATTCATGTATTATAGTTTTTTCTGTTGATTTTGAAAAATATCGTGTTGATAGATGTGTATTTTACTAGATATGTATAGAAATATTTCAAAGTTTCTATAAAATATAAGTTATTTATAATGAGTAGGAGATGAACCTTTAAGATTTAGCATTTGACACTCAATCTCTTTTGTTAAGGTTGAGAGGTTGTGCAGTCTTAAGAATTTAATGATCCAATATTTAGTTTATTTGTACTTGCAAAATGTACAGGTATTGCGATATGTATAATATATTTAATAGATTATGTTTCGGTTGGATTGGTCCGAGGGTCGGTCGTTCTTCCTTCTCTACTCTCGATCGTTTAATCCTTTCTAAGAACACAATCCTCTGATGGGTAGTTGACCTGCAAAAGACACTCTGACGCTCAAGTCAAATATGTTTTATAAAAATGTCTATATTTTATTATAATAGATCAATGTTATTTTACCGTCAATAGTATATTTACAAGGCTTGTGGTAGTCAAGCAATAGCTCTTGTAGTAGCCAAACACATGATTAATCATTAAGCCAGATAATCAAATCCAATAATAATTTGCTAATATACCTGCTAACTGTCCATTAATATCATATTCTTGTGGAATATGACCTGTCAATCACTCATAAATAGCGTATATTCGCATTTAATATGACCATTAAACATATTAATTGGCCATTAATGATATTTACCTTTCCTGATTAGTGTTTTTCTGATCGTCGATTGTCTGTTTTGACTCCGGATTCCCCTTAGTCGATCGGTCACCAGGGTATAATACAAATTATTTAAGAAATCATGATTTTAAGGTTCATTTATCGAAGTTTTTTATTTAACGATTAAAGGCAAATATTTCTATTTTAAATGTCAACACATTTTAGTTAGTAAGTATAATTTTTTTATGTAATGATGCAGGTGTACATCTCACGGAGGCACCAAATTAGAAATTGTTTTTATTTTTACATCTAGACTCGATAAGACTCAACTCAATTATTTGGTCAGATTAAGAAAAAAATCATCTATAGACAAACATTTTTACATCACTAGCGAGATGAGTAAAATTGTTTCTATATTAGAAAAAGGGTAACACATGTTGAAGAATTAGGTAATGGTGATAGCCATGGGGCAAACAATGCAAAGAATAATGACTTGCGTAAAAGTGCACATATGAAGAGAGAAAGCATAAAAGTGAGGGGATTTATTCAGTGAGAAATGTGTATGGTATGATTTTCCTCTCTGCATTATTTTTCTCTAACCATTCTCTCTGGCCCTTTTCTTGACTTAATCCCTTCTTTATGGGAATTCCTTTTCAGGAATGACTCTTTCTCCAAGTGACGTTCCACTGATTCTGATCTCTGGAATCACTGTTTCATTGCTCTGTTTTCACAATTTCATTGTTATGTTTCTTTAGTTGCTGTCACATAATTTTTTATTGGTATTTCAGACCTTGTTCTCTTGTTAATACAAAAGCAAAACTTGATTTGAAGCTTTTACTTGAAATGTCAACCTTTGGGTTAACTATGCATCTTTAGTTATTTTTAGGAGTTGTTCAAATTTACACCATTGTTGGATTTTTTTCTTGATCAACCTTTAATCACTAAATTAGAGGTTCTAAGCTACACCAAAGTCACACAATACAAGTTAGTATGTTAGTTCCTTAAAAACACCTTTACTATGCCAAACTAGGCTAACAATTTGTCTAAAAATATTATAAACCAGAAAAATAATATTGCACCCAACTTTACTACACAAACTGAATTTTAAATGTTTAAATAGTCTAAAAAACATAACTCAAGTATTACAGTTCAATTAAAAAGTATTTTATTCTACTCTAGCTAACAAGGACTAGCCTACACTATGTTAAACTAATGCAAAACTAAGCTAGTATACTAAAAAAAGCACTTCACCTATTTTCTTGTTTAAAACTATTTTCTAAGATTTAACTATTCTAAATAAACTAATCTCACTTATTATCAACTATGATTGTTGATAAGTTGGTTATAGTATCTGGAGAAGAAGATTTATTGATAAGTGGGCCATCATCTAATTGATACATTGAAGTTGTTAAGGAGGATCTATAAACTTCTTTCCAGTCTTTGGAAATTGTGGGAATTGCTTATGCTGAATCCTTACAATAACATATATCCCTATAATGACATGCACTTAGAAGTAGTTTGGATGAAGCTTATATTAAGTTGGATGAAGCTTATATTAAGCAATATGAGGACACATGTTTCCACTTAATTTCAACTCTCTTTTATATTGTCTTTCATGTTAGACTTAAGTAATAATATGTTTATTACTCAAGTCCCATGTTTTTTCACTATCCCGTGTTGCACTTATGTAGTGTAAGTAATATTTTTTCTCTTTTGCCTTGTCACAGAACATAAGCAAAGTTCTCAGCCATTGTCTTTGGGTGTATGACCGTTGTTACAATGGTAGGAGATGTTTAAAGGAAACTTTTGTGATAAGATTTGAAAAGTTTGTCCAAATGGTTTGACAATATAAATATGATGTTTTTGATGGACGAATGCCTATGCATCAGGTGCGAATGTACTATAATTTTGAAAAATGAGGTCATTAAAGTTCACTATAAAAAAATGATTCATGCAAAATACTGGATTTGGACATTTCATGGTGAAGAAATGCCATTTTTTTGTTTATTCAATTGAACATTTCATGGCATAACAATACCACCATAAGGAAATTACATTCTTCTCTTACCGATGGATTAGTTATTCGTCAATAATTATCATAAGCATATGGTTTTCCATCGGATCTGTCCGTCGGTAATTACCAACAGACCTTTAATATGTCGATAAAATTTACAAACTGACTAATTATTGACTAATTTTTGCCCATTTGAAATTTGTAAAAAAGTATCATGTTAAATATAATAGCTAACATTGTTAAAAATTGAACTTTAAGTTTACTCAAACTTACAAAATTAACTTATAAGGTAGGGTTTGCATCCACTTACTATAAATTGATCTTATCTTTAGTCGAAGTAGAATTTCCAACATATTCCCTTAAATTGAGACATATACATCTTAAGTGTGAGACTAGAGATTAATGGATGGTATGATAATGACTTGATAATGGATGAAACAATAAACCCAATAAATAAATTTTTTTGCTAGGATAAACTCTAACCAAGACTCTTATACCATATTAAAAAGTGGACTTTAAACTTAACTAAACCTTACAAAATCAACTAATCACCTATTTTTATACTGTAAATTGGTTATATGTATAATCAATGTGGAACTTACAACAAATATTATCAATTATATGATAAATGACGTGATTGTTTATAGTTTGAGTTGAAACCTTTAAACATGGTAAAATAAAGTTGTTAAAGAATATGAATAAAATGAAGTGGTTGTGATTTCCAGTCAGATTAGATAAGCAATTAAGTGATGACAATGACATATAGTGCAAGTTCCAATATATGTATAAACATGGTACAAAGAAGTGTTTCACATTGATATGATATTATTAAAAAATCTCATTGAGAAAGAATACTTGACAATGTACAAGAAACAGAAAACGAGCATGACAACTAACACTGTGACAAACCTCCTCTCACGAACCAATAACAAAGCAATAATAATGTGCACGTGACAAACCTCCTCCCATAAACTAATAATGATGGGCATGTAACATTGATTCTAAGTGACTTATGATTTATGTCATATAAAAAATGGAAGAAATTAATCAATGAAACATGAACTTAAAAAATAATTGAATCTTCGTAATGGTTAAATGATTTGATAAGAGACTTGAGTAAAGGATTCTAATATTGTTTAAATGTTGAATTGATTTCATAAGAGACTTGATAAAGGATTCTAATCACAAGAAAAAATATGGTTAGTATAATAAGCATAAGACTAAAAATTAAACATAAGAATCAATAACAACTTAAATACATTAAGAAGGATAAAGATTATGGATCACGAGATCAAAAACTATAGTCAATAATTAAGGTATAACTCTTTATTTAAGAGTGTAACAATTCTAGTATTGCAATTCGATTGTAACTTGGTCCATCTAATCTTTATCAAAGAACAATTGATGCATCCTATGACAAAGATAGGATTAATTTGAACCAAACTAATTAAGCAAATAAGACATCTTAATGAAAAGTAAATGACACAAATAATAGATATAATTAAATGAGAAAAGGATAACTAATATAATGAAAGAAATGAACATAAGAACATAAAATAAAATAAGGTAAAAATGGAGAAGATTTAGTTTAATGGAGAAGTATAACATACCATTTCTGAAGATTTAGTTTACAATGGCATGATATAAGCTTGAACCATTTGATGTTCAATTTCAATACAAGGTAATGAATGATATAGTCCTCCCTTGGACATAAGTTAGATGTATCAACTCAAAGAAGACTTTGAACCAATGCAAGCTCCATAAATGTACATAGAAACTTTTGGCCAAGACAAAGAAACAACAAACAAGGTAAGATTGAAAAACAAAAGTGAATTAAGGAAATGAATGGAAAAGAATACCTCACTTAGGTTTTCCAAAGATAAAAATAACTTGAAAAGCTCTCCAAGATAAGAATAAAATGAAAAAGAGTTTCATCTTCTTGAAGATAACCAACATTCTCACATATTCCAATTTATTCAATTTCAAATGTTAAGAATACACACGGATAAACCTTTATTTATTGATAGAAAAATGGTCAAAACTCATCTAAAAAATAAAATCAAATTTATGATTGGTTCTTTCATGTGCATTGTCAACTACCATGAAAGTAACATGAAGTAAAAAATATAACTTTCTTATTAAGGTGGTTAGATGTATGGACTTGTTTTTCCTTATCATAAATAGTACATGCACATGCTTAAACTTATATGCATTGATAGTTAGTTAATGAATTGATCATCTTATAAAAGATATTATATGCCAAATTATGAAATCGATCAATATTAACAACTTTATTAAAACAATTTGGATTAATTATTTGTGTTATGAAGGTTGATTTCTTAGTCTCTTTTGATGAATCAATTCTAATGTGTGTTTTCTCTCTGTCAATATGAGTCTTTAAAAGTGTTTGTTAGGAAACATAATTGCTTGCAACTTTTATTTCTTGTGCCATTTATTTTTCTGACATTGCTATTTAATTATCTACACAAGTTTAATTTGGTTAGGATGTATAGTCATATAGACTTTCAAATCTATAACTTAAAATTCTAGGCCTAGATATGTCACAATATCAAATATTGTATTCTATTATCTAACTAAAAAAACTACAAGCAGTGTTGGGTTACATTAAGGGCTCAAATTTTTACAAAAATGCGTTTAAAATTGGGATAAAGTTAGAAGGCTTTAACAATTGACTCCAGTGATAAAGGCCTACTATGTTCTATTTAATATCTTAAACCAAAAAAGGAAATGTGCATCTTTTTGCATTCTATAGTTTCCATGTGCATCTCTTTTTTGCACCACCCCGTATCATTATCATTGTCACTCTTGTTGTTGTCTTTCCTTGCCCCACTGCCACCATTGTCTGTGTTGTGTCATTAATGAACTCATTGAGATTGCATAATCCATAGTTAATTTTTTATGAAAAAAGCTTTCAAATGGTGTAATCTAGAAGAAATTTTTAGATTACACAACTATAAAGTAAAAATTTATTTTCGGATTGTGCAATATAAAAACTCTTTTTTTAGTAAATAAAAACTTTAAGATTACACAAGCTAAAAGTAAACAAGTTTTTAGATTGTTAGTGTAAAGCTAAAAAGAAGAAATTTTGATGATGTCTCAAAGTAAGTCTTAAGTGCTCTTACTGCATGAAGATCTTCATGAAGACTTGTTTTTATATTAAAGCTTTTTTAATTTAGTAGATTGATAAGATGTGATTTATCTTTGATTCTATGTATTATTTTCTTTAGGTTGCGTTAAAATTAATTTTTAAATAAGAAAACCTCATTTTATACTCAAGATAATTATCAGTAATTAATTAAGACTTGCTATAATTGATTATCACTATCACGAACAATTAGGAGAATTTTTAAACAAGTTTTTTACCGTTGTACATTCATTAAATGCATAATCAATTACCATAAGTGGATAATTGATTATCACAATTAATTAGTTGACAACAGATATTTAGAGGTATCCGAGATCTCTATAAATTATAATGAGACTCTCATTCTAAAATATGAAATATATAAAGTGTATTTTTCTAAATTCTTATTTGCAGTGTGCGGTGATAAGTGTTTTACTTTCACATGTAGTGTGATTGAGTGTTTTACTTTCACATGTAGTGTGATTGAGTGTTGTTGCTGTTGGCATAGAGCGATAACTTTCATAGGGAGTGTGATTGAGTGTTGTTGTTGTTGCTGAGTTGAAAGCTTATCATCATTCGTGAAGTATTCGGAGAAAGTGTTTCATCATTTGTGAAGACTCAAAGGAGGTGTATGTTCATCTCTTGTGGTATCAAGAGAGGTGTTTTCTAAACTATTACAAATTGTTTCTTTGTGATTGTAATTTATAATTATTTTGTGATTAGTGAGCTGTTTATCTTGTTTTGAGATAGGTGACTGGACCTAGGATTGGTAAGATCCGAACAAATATAAAATCATTTATGCAAATTTCTCTTAACCTTACTCTTGTTATTTATCTTTATTATTTGCTTAGTAAATTTAATTGAGTAGAAATGAAAAGACACACGTTTGTAATAAAACCCTTCTTTGTTTGTTATTCCACACTAACCATTCCGTGCCATCGCTATGACATAAATTACATAATTTGAATGTAAAATATAGCTTTCAAATAATTTAAAAACTTTTTTCATGTAAAAATAAGACTTTTAAATTTTGTAATCTGAAAGTAAAAGAAAGTTTTAAATTATACAATTTAAAAGTAAAGAAAGTTTTAGATTGTACAATTTAGAAGTAAAGAAAGTTTTCAGATTTTTGGAGGTAAATAATGACTTTTAGATTACATAGTTCAAAATTTATCTTTTAAAGATAAAATAATTTTTTTTATATTTATAGAGACTCGAAAGGAAAATATAAAAATGCAAATATACTAAAAAATAATTTGTATACAATATATTGAAAAATACAAATGAAATGAAATATGTATACTAACTCAATTTTTTACTGTTATAAAAGAAAATAAGTTAAAACTTTGAAAATAAAACATATAAAAAGCATTTTTAATGTACACTAACTAAGGGGTGTACAAAGTATTTTAATAAAATAATATTACATAAAGTTTATAAAGGGCTCACTACTCTAAATACAATATATATATATATATATATATATATATGGAATAAAATTTTTCATTCAAATCGATATCACAATATTTATTTTTGAATATTTGATACATATATTTATATATAAAACATTTTAGTAATTATATTTGTTGTGAGATATAATGTGCTTGAATCTAAGGAAGTAGTTTATCAATATGTCTAGGGTAATGATATTTTGACACTTAAAAGTTGACAAATTTTTGACACCACCACGTGTCGTCTTACTATTGGTCCAAGTAGAAAATTTTTTAAAAATTTGAAAATGATGTGGAAATGGAAAAGGCGATGGAGTTACTAGGGTTTCAATTTGGCGGGCTTCATTATGGGTTTCAAAAATTGAAAGCTCATTTGCGATAGAGAAGTCGAGAGAACGTTCTCCCACTCATAGACCCCCTCTTGTAGAAGCAGTCATTCATCCACTTTGTTCTTGGTTAAAACAATGAAGAGAGTCCTTTTCGCTGAAGTCAGGAGTTATGATTCAAGCAAACATCATTATCTCTTACTCTTCATTGCTTTGGCTCAGTTCCCATTATTCACATGGCTTGGAAACATTACTGTCAATTGGTTATAGTGATAGTATTTACTCTGTTCTTAAGAGTTAGAAGTCCCTGGTAATTCTTTTGGTTGTTAACTTTGGAGAATTGTAATATAAGGTTCTTTTCGCTCTTTATTGGAAGTCAAAGATGTGAAATTATAACCATTCTCCTTCATCAGATGTATGACCTTTATTGCGCAATGTTCAGGAATTGTATGTCATCATGTGTGTTTAAGGTGCTATTTACAGGAATTGTATGTCATCATGTGTGTTTAAGGTGCCAGATTCAAAGATGACCTCCTCGTGCAAAAACTTAGACTAAACTATCCACTTATTTTGCCTTTGCTACCAGTTCTGTTTCTGCACCATCACTTTTAAAAAAAATATTTCCTTAGGGATGAACTTGGATATAAATGTGTTAATAAATGACAAATAACCATTTTTATTCAACATAATTGGCAAAAAATTAAATGGGAAGTTCAAAAAATGTCACATTCAAAGATGACCTTTTCGTGCAAAAAATTCACCCTAAACTACCACTTATTTTGCCTTTGCTACCAGTTCTATTTCTGCACCATCACTTTTAAGAAAAATGTTTCCTTGGGGATGAACTTGGATATAAATGTGTTAATAAATGACAAATAATCATTTTTATTTAACATAATTGGTAAAAAATTAAATGGGAAGTTCAAAGTAAGTGCCACATTCAAAGATGACCTTTTCGTGCCAAAACTCAACCTAAACTACTCACTTATTTTGCCTTTGCTACCAGTTTTGTTTCTGCACCATCACTTTTAAAAAAATGTTTCCTTGGCAATGAACTTGGATATAAATGTGTTAATAAATGACAGATAATCATTTTTATTTAACATAATTGGTAAAAAATTAATTGGGAAGTTCAAAATAAGTGTTAGATTCATAGATGACCTCTTTGTGCAAAAACTCAGCCTAAACTACCCACTTATTTTGCCTTTGCTACCAGTTCTCTACACCATCACTTTTAAAAAAAATGTTTCCTTGGCGATAAACTTGGATATAAATGTGTTAATAAATGACAGATAATCATTTTTATTTAACATAATTGGCATAAAATTAAATGGGAAGTTCAAAATAAGTGCTAGATTCATAGATGACCTCCTCGTGCAAAAACTCAGTCTAAACTACCCACTTATTTTGCCTTTGCTACCAGTTCTGTTTCTGCACCTCACTTTAAAAAAAAAATTCCTTAGTGATGGACTTGGATATAAATGTGTTAATAAATGACAAATAATCATTTTTATTTAACATAATTGGTAAAAAGATTAAATGGGAAGTTCAAAATAAGTGCCACATTCAAAGATGACCGTTTTGTGCAAAATATCAGCCTAAAGTACCCACTTATTTTGCCTCTGCTCCCAGTTCTGTTTCTGCACCATCACTTTTAAAAAAATTGTTTCCTTGGGAATGAACTTAGATATAAATGTGTTAATAAATGATAGATACTCATTTTTATTTAACATAATTGGAAAAAAATTAAATGGGAATTTCAAAATAAGTGCTAGATTCATAGATGACCTCCTCGTTCAAAAACTCAGCATAAACTACCCATTTATTTTGTCTTTGCTACCAGTTCTGTTTCTTGACCATCACTTTTAAAAAAAATGTTTCCTTGGGGATGTACTTGTATATAAATGTATTAATAAAATGACAGATAACCATTATTATTTAATATAATTTGTAAAAAATTAAATGTGCAGTTCAAAATAAGTGGCACTAATCTTTGGAGATATACTAGCATGACAAATAAGCATAAATTAATAGGGGTTAACCTTGAGAAAGAAATTTCTGCTTATGGTCAACATATCTCTATTATTGTCATGTGTGACAACATTTATTAATGAGGAATTCCTTCTTATGTTGTGTTAATTTGGAATTGTGTTAACAAAAAGAGTGTCCTAAATAAAGTTAAAGTTTCTAATTTCCTGAAGAAAGAAACAACTTTATATTAAATGTGAGCTTCATTATTGTTAAAGCAATGATATAAGATTAGACTGGTTTGGTAATAAAAATGAGAAGTAAAATAGATCAATTGAATGAAGGTAAGTTTTTATTAGATTTTGAAAGGTAAATACATTCAAATTCTGGATGCTATAACTTCGTACACCCTTATTTTATCAGCACAAGAAAATTAGGTGGAGTGGAAGTATAAAAAAGTGATCCAGAAGGTGTCTGAATGATAAAAAGAAAGAAAAACTGAAATGGCTATTAGGATGGTGACTCTTCACTCTCTCATAACTCTTTCATAGTTGGCAAGCCAAAAATCCAAAAATTAATTAACTTAGAACTGGAAAATCAAATAGGAAGGAAAATTTTGGCAGAAAGCATCATGATCAACATTTAGGTAGATCAACTGGTGGAGGAGGCAATTTCTGATTAGGGAGCTTCCCATCCTCAAGCCCCAACTAAAGTGCACATCAAAGTGACAGTGCATCAGCCACACCTATTTCATCATACACATTAAATTAAATCATATCATCCAAAAGGATAAAGATAAATTAAACACAATTTATGTGCATTGTCTTAATTTCATCTTGTATGACTTTTTTAATCAGAATTGAACTCTTAACTAGATAATTCACTTATATTGTGAAAACTGTGAGTTCATTCTTAATTAGTGTCTAGTTTTCAAATATTTATATGGATAGTAAAAAACAGAAAACTAATATTTGTTGTCGATTCAAAGTTTTATGTAGAAATGTATAAAAATATAAAGGAGACACAAAGTGCTTGTTTTATCATTATAAATGAAAGTGAAAGGTGAAACCAGAAGAAACAAGGCCTAAAGTTTTGTCCATGGTGCAGGCTTAAAGCATAATGTAGGAGACTTGAAAGTTGAAACTGAAAGAAAGAATCAAACTAATTTATGTTATTACAATCCAATAACATCACTAAAGCAAATATTCTCAAGTGAATAAATACACTCATACCATAATTTATCCAATATCAATCACACAACAAAATTTTTAGAATTAAAAGACATCAAACTCAACCATCGAAAATAGAATCAAAAGCTAAAAAAGGTTTAGCTCCTCATACACGGTTCGAAACTTCTCCCAATAAAACCCATGAATTGAAACCCTTGAATCAAATCGAACACATAATTTTTCATTAATGAAAACGAAAAGACTAAGCTAATTATTGAAAGCGCCATAAAACATTGATGACAAACACTATACAATCAATTATGTGTTTCCATAAAACGATTGCAACCCAATAACATCCAATCAATAATTGACCAAAAAACACAGACTTTTTGCATGCCAAAATCCAATCTTTCACCAATATTACCCACACAAAGTTCATGCCCGAAACAAACTCCAAAAGAAGAAAAAATAAATCAAGTTTCTTTTACAAGTATTAAAATTGAAAAATAAAAAATAAATAAAAAGGATCGAATAGAAACTGAATTTGAAGAAAAGAAGGAGAATACATACCAAAGAAAGAATGTTATGAGCGAGGGCAAGAATCTGCCATCCAAATCAACAAGAACCTCACTCTCTTATAACCCACACAACACAAACCACCAACGATAACAACAAAATTGGCTCTGCAGTACACCCCAAACGCGCAATCGACCGACGAAACGGCGTTGGTGCTTTGAAACGGCAGAACGGTGGTGGACAAGGATCCAATGAACGATGGAAGTCCAGTGAACGGTGCAAAGTGGATGAATGATTGGTTCTGCTATGGGTGGGTGAATGTTCTCTCGACTTCTCTAGCGCAAACGAGCTTTCAATTTTTGAAACCCAAAATGAAGCCCGCCAAATGAAAACCCAGCAACTCCATCGCCTTTCCATTTCTATGTCAATTTCAAGTTTTTAAAATTTTTCCACTTGGACCAATAGTAAGACGTCACGTGGTGGTGTAAAAAATTTGTCAACTTTTGGATGTCAAAGTATCATTACCCATATGTCTAATCACATTCCGCATATTTCACTTAAATATTATCATGATATTTAATTGGTATTAAATGTAACTTACTTTCCTAATGGTTTTGTTAACTTTTCATAAAATTTACTATAAAGCACTTATATATTGAAATAATGTATATGATCCATAAAAATAAAAATCTTAACTAAAATTAAAGCTTAACAGAATTCTTAAATAGTAATTTTCTTGGTTAGTTTGAATTTTCAAATGAACATAACTAATTATCATTATACTTTTAAAACATTCACATTAAAGAAAGATATAAAAATAAATGAGGTAGTTTCGCTTTTACATATTGGGAAAAGGAAATTGTTTCTTTAACACCATATTTTGACACAGATTTGACACCGGACACGTGTCAAGTGTTTATTGGATGTTATGATTTAAATAAAAAATGTTTTTAAATACACTTTAGAAGGGTATAATTGGAATTTTCGTTTTATGAAATTTCAATTTGGCGGTTTTAATTTTGTTCTCTTCTTCAGTTTCGTTCTCTTTTCTCCATTCCGGTGCCTTTCGTTCTCCTTTCTCCATTCTCTTGCTCTCTCCATTCCGGTGCTATTGTTCTCTCCAGTCGGCTGGTTTTGTCATAAAAAGGCGTCATCTCAACCGGAAGCGGTCTTTCGCAATCACCAATACCCAGTTAAGCTCTGTTTCTCATTTTGGGTCTGTTTTGCGTTGTGGGTGTGTTTCGGGTTTTTGTTGTCATTTGCATTGTCTGGCTTCTCGAACCGTACTTTATTTTTGTTTTATTTATTCATTTTGTGTTTTGTGAACCCTAATCCACCATTGATTTATTGTGCAGTTGCAATGGCGTCCGGAAACCCAAAGGTAAGTTAAAGTTTTGGTATTATATGTAGTTGTTATTTTTTTGGTAAGTAATAAAATAATTTTTTAAATTTTTTGTAGTGGCGGGTTCGAATATATCTGGATTCATCAGTTATTGTTGAAATGAATGGCTTACTGAGACATGTGCATGTAGGATAATTATGTTTTTTGTACGTGTAAGGTCATATATTAAGTCCTGTAACAAGTACCACATAAAAGAGCCTTGTAATCGTTTACAAGGGTCTCGTAATCATTTACGAGAGTCTGTTTTGTGTTTTGGACATGTTGTTGCACTGAAGGAACCACCTGTGGTAACGTTGGGGACCACAGGTTAATTTCTGTGTTTATTGAAAAATACATTTTATTTTATCAGGATTGTCTGTGATATAATTGGGCAGACCCTGAGCACAACTTCTCTTCAGACTTTAGCGCCTTACCAATATGTTGATAACATGGTAAGTATTTTGTAACATGTGTTGATTGTTACTGTACATTTTAATTTTAATTAATTGTTCAATTGTGAATGTGTAGTTGGTGCTATTTTCTACTACAATAATTATGCACTTTGAGAAAAGGAGGATCGGGGTTGTGAAGAGGATCCTTTTTAGTTCATTATTAGCGGTAAATTGTTTGTAATTGAATTGTCGCATGGTGTACTTCATCGTAGAAATTATGTGTTAGGCATTTGGGATTGATGGATTTGAACCTATCCGCAGGACATTATACTTAATGATTATAGGAGAATGCCAAAAAATCGTCGTGTGTTTACTCTTCATAATTACAGAAATTGTTTGCGTGCCAGACACTTTGGACTAGAAGACATTGCAACAACTGACTTTGTGAGTGAGGTTTATTTTTCATTGTGTTTGTGGTGGTATTTCACATGTACCAGTTGTTGATGTATTGACTTTGCTTTTGTTTTTTTTGTAGCTGTTTGTTCCTTTTTGCCATGACGAACATTGGTGGTGCTATGTAATCAAAGTTAGCACATTAGAAACATATGTTATTGACTCTTTGGGGAAGGGCATAAAAGATCGCAAAAGGATTGACACTGCTGTGGTATGTGTGACCCCATTTAATAATGTTATTGACTTCCATGTAATAATGTATTGTTCACGTCTTATTGTAATTTTGACTTGGTAGGCTGCAAACCTTGCTCGATTTTTTTCATATTGTACGACAGACCGGAAGGGAGTATTGGACCTTTGTGTGTCGTACAAGCAAATATCTCATCCCAACCAAACCTATAAGTTGTTATATGCCTTCAGTTTTAAAATATGTTCTTGTAAGTGATGTAGTTTGTCATAAGTGTTTCATGTTATTTTTTTGTTGTTTCAGACATGACTGTGGAGTTATCATGTTAAAAGCTATAGAAATTTGGGATGGACAGGATAAATACAATGGGAAAAGTATGCCACAGTATACGAATGTAAGTCATAATATGATTTTTATTATTGTTTGATGATTGGGATGATTTTACAATATCAATCTTTTCATTTCAGGAGGAATTGCTTGCAATTAGAAAACAATATGTACGTGATTGGATCCTGGACGACGAGAACATAAGAATACTGGATGCGCTAGCGGTGTATGGATTGTTGTAGGATAGTTGTCCTGCGTAGAAATGTAGTGAACATTGTAAGATACAATAATGTATATGAAGACAGTGTATTTTTAATATATATGAACAAATTGTACAAATTCTTATTCGAATAAAAAGTTTGATTTCAACCTTCTTTATGTGCAATGTAGAAATGAATGATGATTGATGTCCAAGTTTGTTTATGTACAATGTATAAAAGTGCCTTACTTACCAATTTATAAGAAGTACTACAATCTGTGCAGCAAAAAACAACAATGTAATCGTTTACAAGGGTGTCGTAATCGTTTACGCGAGTCTGATATGTGTTTTGGACATCCTGCTGCATTGAAGGAACCACCAGTGGTAAGGTGGGGGACCACTGCTGACTTTAGGTGTTATTTAATGGACCAGTGGTAAGTAGTCATATAATGGCGTATTTAATGGACAATTATACAGTTGAAAATCACTTATATACAACCAATTACATATAAAGAAACTGAATAACAGTAAAAAATAACAGATATGCAACTGTGCTCCTCCACGTTATCACTGGTGGCTCCCTTAGTTCAACAGGATGTCCAAATTCGTGTTCAGGTCGTAATCGTTTACAGCCTGCTTGTAAACGATTACATGACACTTTTTGACAGCAGACACACAAGAACTTCACTTCACTCAACATTCTCATCATGGGTGGTCCCCCCCTACATCATGGGGGACCTAGAACATTAGGTTCATTCCTCTCCTCACTGAAGAACATCAAATTAAACTTAAAAATACTGTACTTGGGTCAAAAATCACAGATACGCAATTGTGGTCCTCCACGTTATCACTGGTGGCTCCCTCAGTTCAACAGGATGTCCAAATTCGCGTTCAGGCTCGCGTAATCGTTTACAGCCTACTTGTAAACGATTACATGACACTTTTTGACAACAGACACACAAGAACTTCACTTTACTCTACATTCTCATCATGGGTGGTCCCCCTACATCATGGGAGATCCAGAACATTAGGTTCATTCCTCTCCTCACTGAAGAACATCAAATTAAACTTAAAAATACTGTACTTGGGTCAAAAATCACAGATACGCAATTGTGGTCCTCCACGTTATCACTGGTGGCTCCCTCAGTTCAACAGGATGTCCAAATTCGCGTTCAGGCTCGCGTAATCGTTTACAGCCTACTTGTAAACGATTACATGACACTTTTTGACAACAGACACACAAGAACTTCACTTTACTCTACATTCTCATCATGGGTGGTCCCCCTACATCATGGGGGACCGAGAACATTAGGTTCATTCCTCTCCTCACTGAAGAACATCAAATTAAACTTAAAAATACTGTACTTGGGTCAAGGCAATGGACATGACGAAAACGCCAGGAGAACAAATGTCAGAGAGAAGGCAACGAAGAGGACGAACGGAGAAGACGAAATGTGAGAGAGAACGAAATCTGAGACTGAAAAAGTAATGAAACAGGACAAGGATAAAATTGTCTGCAAAATTTTTTGAAACCCTTTTTATTTTACCGGCCAAAATTTAAAAAAAAAAATAAAAAAAATCAACCAATTAAATATTAACACCGATATCAATTGTGTGTGGGACCTTTGGAAAATACAATTCAATGACGGTTAGAAGGAAACAAATTTTTGTGGATAAAGCAGGACGAAGACACCTAGATATCGTGTCTAACACGATACTCAAGTGAGCACGAGGGTTGCCAAAGACACATCAACCATTTCCCTTTCCCGCCGAGTCACACACTACATCACTCCCAAACTGAAATTCTGGTAACCCTTCCTTCAAATTCATCTTCTCCGTCTCAAAACAGCACAACCAAACCAAATAATCAATCCATGATATCACTGTCACACTGTCAATGCCCTTGAAAAGCTTTATCCGGCGGAGACTATTGTCTCTGCTTCAGCCATGGCTCCAAGAAGAGCCTCACCTCGATCTCCAATTAGGGTTCCTCCACTCTCTCGCCGTTCTTACCCACCTCAGCTTCGATGTTTCCTCTCTCAACCGCCTCTTCGACGCTCCCGCGTTCCTATTCTTCAAGGACCTCTCCGTCGATCGCATCACCTTTAGATTCTCCACCTGGTTCCCTCCAGCCTTCACGATCGAACTTCACGGCGTGCGCGTCGTGCAATCGTTCGAGTAATTAAACAGTCGCAAAAAAAGAAAAAAACACTATCAGCTCAATTTATTTATTTATTCTTGTTCTTTGTTCCTTAACCATCGATGTAACCGTTTTGTTTGAAGGAAGCCGGAAGCTGAGGAATGCGTGGCGCGGTTGCGAAATTCGAAGTATGATCATTCGGATTATCTGAGAAAAAAACTCTCGGCGCTTGATCCTGAGGTAACGAACGCACTTCTCCGAGTCTGAATTTACTATTCACACTTAGGTTGACGAGGAGTGTTGGTCTTGCCGAGGTTCTTTATTGGTCTAATAACGAATTTACCATAATTTGATTTTTGTTGAAATAATCTGCAATTCCTTCTTGATCATTCATAAAAAAGTAGTTTATATTGGCTTCTTTAAGTTTGGAACTTGACTTTCTATATGTTGTCAACACCACCATAGGTCTTAACCAACATATCCCAAACGTGTTTTGCTGCACTGGCCTTGGATATTCCTCCAAAGATAGTTGCATCTACTCATTTGAGTTCTTAGTGATTTGCCTTTTGTTCTTTAGTGACATTTTCTCTTAATTCTTGAAATCCGACCTTCACCACTTCTTTGCATCTCGGAAACCAAATATGGCTGTCATCTTCAATCATCGAACTTTTTCCCATCAAACACTGGTAAAGAGCAAGAAACAACATTGTATAACTAACCATTTCTCCTTATTTCAAGATTCTGCAGGTTCTACAGTCCAAGAACACACTAAATGACGCCTTAACCACAATAGGATTAAAGCACATACACTTGTAGCGTACCTCACATGTTAACAGATGATGCAGGCTTTGGATACCCATTTGTTAGGAAAGAAACCACATGTGCACCGGGAAAGAAGAATAGGATTGCAGAAAAATAATACTTTGTATTAATCATTAAAAGTTGTATACACACACAGTTTCACACGTTTGCTCGTACTCATTCTATTCTTAGGTTCCTTTTTTTATCATACTGACAAACACTGTAACACCCTTTTGAAGAACTGTTTTTTACAATCAATCAAAGAGGTCCCATCCCAACTTATTTTTATACTAGTGAACCTTGTCTTTTATAGGAAGGTATTGTACAATATATGAGTAAAATAATAGAAAAATGCAGAAATTACTTAGGTTTTGTTGAGTGTTGAAGATTGTAGCTGTCTCTATCACATGTTCGAACTTTTAACCATTTATACCTTTTATAATGAGAGAATGCTACTAGAACAGGGAAATTGCTTAGGGATGAGTTGGTAGATTTGTTGAAAACGAGGAAAGGTACTTTGTGATTGATATATGTTCTGATTCTTAAGAGAGACACATGCCTAAGCTGCTGATTTTTGTTTATTGCTTTTCCAGGCAGATTTATTTTGTTCAATATAATGACATTATGGTGATAACTGTTACTGGTTACCTTTTGTATTGTAGGGCTGTTCATTGCATCACATTTTGGAGAGAATCTTATTTGATGTATCTGAGAAAAAAAATTTAACAATATCCTTTTGGAATATTATTTTGAAAAACTGTCATCTAGTGGCACACCGCATTCATGTGGAGGTTCAATTGCCAATCTTAAATGATGAGTTTACGTGTTTTGGGGAAATAAGTGAGTTTAGTGCAAGACCTAAATGTGTGGATAAAAAATTCCTACTTACAGGTTTTGTCCGTACAATTTTTACTCCAGTGAAAGAGAACACTGTTATATTAAAAGGTGATGGATTCAGGGTCAGATTAATTGGAAAAAACTCCACAGAGCATGCTTTGGTTTCTTCTGATGTACAAATTTATATTAAATTCAGAGATCTTAAGCTGATAAATTGCACTCTCTGCATTCCAGAACTGGCTTTTTCATTATCTCCAGATGGCATTTCTGCATGTCTACTTTTTCACAAATTGCTATCTAATAAGTACAATCAATCTAGAAGTGCTGGAGAATTATGGAGAATAGCTGCCAGCAGAATTGGCCATGTGACTGTAACTCCTAGGTTGTCATTATATAGATTAGTTGGAGTTATAGGTCAATGGATACATTACGTCAATGCTTATGAGAATATCTTGCTGTTATTTGGATATTCTACAAGCTGCACATGGAAAAATTTCATTTCTAAAATGTCTTATAATAAACTGATTTTAAGTTCTGCTAGATGTCATTGGGAGTTGATCTCTGACATTGAGAAAAAGTTGCCTATTGAAGGCATATCACTGGGAAGGAGAATAGCCCGTCACAGAGCAGCATTGAAGTTTTCAATTAATTGTCATGAGGAATTTGCTACTACAAATAAAATTTTTCGTCCTTCTCTTTTTATTCTGGGATTTATGTGGAAAATGATCTCTGTGACTGTCCATTGTCTAGCAAATATATTTTCTGGGAAAAGAATAGTGCAGGATTCAGATATTGATGGATGTTGTTTGGATTCGTTGGAAAGTCTTATTGAAAACTCTTGTCAAATTTATTGTCTTACTCTCAACTTTGGGAAAATCATAATGACAGTTTCCACAATCAACAATATTCATCCATCTGTGTATGAAAAGTTACAGTCATCTGCTGGGATTGTTTGCTCAGATGTCCTTTTGATTTTGCTTCATATTGATGCTTTGTTATTATTATCTATAGAAGATCTTTTTGAACAGAAAGTCTTTCTATCATGTGGGCAAATGAAGGTTGAATCTACACCTGTGACAATGGCAGGAGATGCATGTGCAGTGAATCAACTTAGTTCAGCTAAAGGAAACGAAATGGAAGGTGAGAATCGTATGGAATCTATTATGTGGGTTGCACCTGCTAAAGTATTTCTTTCAGAAATTGATGCTGGCCAAGCTGAAGATGCTTGTGATGCTTATATTGAAAGCACCATGGAAAGTTTGTCCATGAGTTGGAAAGGAGTTTGCAGAAAATTAAATGATACTGAGATTCAGTATTCTGAAAACCCATGCCTTCTCTCTAAGGTTGAGATATCTTCCACTTGCGCAGACCTTAAGAATCCAAATTTTGGATTTTGTGAGTGTGGTTTAATGCTAGGGAAATTAAATTTAGTTTTGAGTCATTCTTCAGTATCGTTACTCTCTCTAGTTCTTGGTAAGATCCAACATGCTATTTACTGGGAGGACAGCAGGGAAGTGTCCATTGCTTCAGATTTTAGGGACAAAGCTGAAATTGCTTGTGTTGACAAATATGACTATTCCAAAGAATTGATTATGATCTTGCTTCAAAAGCTTCCTGAGAAACTCATTCATTTTGGAGTATATTTTGAGGGTCTTTCTGTTAAATTTTCACACAGAAGGGAGGCCAATCAAGAAATTGACGACATTATCAGTCACGACAATTTTGATCTCACTTTTGATTTCCGTGAGATTAAAGGGGTTGTCAGTTCATCTTCTTCATTTGATATGACACCAATGACAGGTCAATTGGAGCCTCGGGTGATTGAAATTCCAAAACCAAGTAATGATAAATATTCAACCTCAGGAAAAGTTTCCATACATTTCTTCCTTCTTCTAAATGGCACAAATGCTTGTTTGGAGAAACCAGAAGAAAACCATCCGATTCAGCTTTTTCTATTGAAGCCAATCACTATCCATATATTGTCCTTTAGGTAGGAGCTTTGGATACGGGCTGGTACTTTGTTTTCATTATCAACTTCCTCTATTTCATATCAGGATTTCTTACGTGTTCTTATATCTTGAATTATTTCTTTACTCCTTGGTTTTGCACTTCTTGACATTTTAGTTTATGGTTTGAATTAAATTTTAGAAAGTGTCTAACCCTTTTTTATTATTTTCATGTGCTGTGATAAGTTGATATACCTAATGGATAGTATATTGGTCATGATGGTGACTTAATTTGTTCAGGTCTGGTTTTGCACCCATAGATGGAAGCTCTATCTGATATCAACCTATCTTGAGTTTATCATTTTCGTGTTTGGGTGCATTTTTTTTTTCAAATTAAACCCTTGCTAAGTGAAATAGTCAGTTTTTCTCAAATTTTAGGTAGCTTGGCAGTTGACAGTTATGGAATAAGTTTGGTGATGGATTACCAACTGATATTGATGTTAAGTTTAATATGATTAAACACAGAATTTTACAGAAATTACATTGGAAATGTTTTAGAAACTCCTTCAGAGGAGGAAATCTACCCAAATTGCCAAATACAGACATAATAACGGCCTCCAAACCCCTTCTTATTTAGTAAAAATCTATAACTTCAACATATCACTCACCTGCATACTTAGACACACAACTGCTGCATACTTAGGCACACAACTGCTGCATAATTGTCTTGAGGATTTAAGTACATAACTACTGCATGACCATGCTTCCTTATTAAATACATTTCCGTCCTTAGTGACTGCCATGCTGCAGAGTCCATATAGGTGGTTGATTAGACTCTTGAGAAACGAGTCCCACCATTTGGTTTATTGATAAACCAAAGTCTTGACAAACCCAAAGAAAAGGATATTGTTGATTGCAAATGGATTTTTATAGTAAAATATAGGGATGATGGGTCTATTGAAAGGTACAAAGTGAGGTTAGTTGCCATGTGATACACTCATGCTTATGGAATAGACTATCAAGAGACTTACGCACTAGTTGCTAAAATGAATACTGGAAGGATTCTTTTGTCTTTAGTTGCCCACTTTGATTGGAAACTTTACAATATGATGTTAAAATGTCTTTCTCCATGCTGACCTAGAAGAAGAAATCTACATGAATATTCCACACGGGTTTAAAAACGAACAAAAAAGTTAAAGTGTGCAGACTGTGAAGTGCTCTTTATGAATTGAAACAGTTCCCTAGAGCTTTGGTTTGGGAGATTTGGCTACAAACAAAGTCAATGAGATCACACTTTGTTTACTAAACATTCAAGGAAAGAGGGGTAACATTACTTCTAGTTTATGTTGATGATATTGTAGTGACCGGAAATAATGAAAAAGAGAAGGAAGCATTGAAACAAAGACTAGTCCAAGAATTTAACTAAAAGACCTAGGAAGATTAAAGTATTCTTTAGGGATTGAAGTAGCCTACTATAACGAGGGAATTTTCATATCTCAGCAAAATATTAATTGATTTGCTGTTAGAAACTGGGAAAATTAGGTGCAGATAGGTATCGACTCCAGTGGATCCTATTCACAAGTTATCGACTCCAGCTTCTTGATCCTTCACCCCCACTTTGATCCGGCAGGTCGGACCAATTTGTTAGGTTTCTGGGTTTGGAACCTAACAAGAACACACTTAGAAGATAGAAACGGTGATGGAAGAATGGTTTTTCTATATTATTCACAGTAAAAGAATTCCTCTTTACAAAGAATGGGTTGGGAGCATAACCTCCCTGGTTGGGAGCATAACCTCCCTCTTCTGGCCAAAATCCAAACTTACAAAGAATTCACTCAATACCCCTCCTTGTACAGAACCCACTCCCTGTTTATAAAGTTTCTCTTCCCCTTCCCACTAACTAACTAACTGTCAAATAACCTATAACCCTATATCCTATTAGTATGTTACGGTGTAGAAAAGCTTTAGCTTCTAACTGAAGTTATAGTTTGCTAATGTTTCTTTTAGTTACTGGATCATGTAATTTGGGTAGCTATAAATAGACAGTTTTTAGTTGAAGATTTATGTACACTCTCTTAGTCAGGAAACATGTGGCTAGTTGATAATCTATATGTAGTTATTGGTGAATATTCCTGTCTTTTTGCTTGGAGTAATTTATAATTTTGTAACTCTTTAAGGGAGTGTTGAATTGTGTTTTGAAGACTTTTGTAGTATTTTGCAAGTATCGCCTGAAGATGATTGGTTAGACAATTGCTTTATGTAAGTCGGATGATTTGACAAGTCTTTTTCACAAGCTAAGTTTTGAAGACTCCTTCTTTAAGTTATTCTACTCAATATAACATGCAATATAGTAGATTAATGGAACAAGAGAGTACTTTGTGATTTTATATTGGTTTGTCTGATAGCATGGACTATGTCTAATTCTTGACTAACCCATTAAGTTCTACTAAGTAGACTATCATTGTGACGTAAAATTTAGTATTCTTTTGGCTTTTAGTCACTTTTGACTGATCCCATTCAAGTATTTTTTTAACAAGTCACTCTTGGCTCAAACCCATGTATTCTTTCAAGAAATCACTTTCGGCTCAACCCATTCTTTCAACAAGCCACTCTTGGCTCAAACCAAGCATCTTTAAACAAAAAGCTATGCTTGACTAAAGACAAATGCAATGTCCTTGTGATTAGCAAATCACTATTTTCACTTTCTAGAGAGGGTAGTCTCTTTCAATGTATACAAGGTTTAGGCTCTCTCTACTAGTTTGCTAGAATGTACACAAACAATATTCTTACAAAGCTTTTTAGGATTCAAAGAAAATTTGATAGGGTTTCAGCACTTGCAAATGATAGCTATTCTTCTTGTCTTCTTCAAGGAGTGTATTTAAATAGTGTCATGAAGGAGTAAGTATTGCAATCCCTTTTTTGACTGTTGAGTAGCTTTGAACTCATTTTGAATGTCTTTTTCTTCTTCTCACTAGAGAGGGTAGTCTCTTTCTATGTATACAAGGTTTAGGCTCTTTCTACTAGTCTGCTAGAATGTACACAAACAATATTCTTACTAAGCTTTTTAGGATTCAAAGAAAACTTGATAGAGTTTCAGCACTTGCAAACGATAGCTATTCTTCTGGTCTTCTTCAAGGAGTGTATTTAAATAATAGTCTCATGAAGAAGTAAGTATTGCAATCCCTTTTTTGAATGTTTAGTAGCTTTGAACTCATTTTGAATGTCTTCTTTTTATAGCCGTACTTATCTCCTCTTGTTTCAAACTTTTTTAGTTCAAAGAGTGTTAAAAGTGCAACCGTACTTGGCAAATGGCTGAGTCAGAGTTGGCATATGTTTATGTTAGGATAGTTTGTGGATAATGCAACTTCAGCTCGAATCCCAGGAGATGTTTGAATGAAGCTTGTATTTGGTTTGATTCTCTTTGGCAACAAATGAAAAAGACATGCATTGTAGAATTAAGCTTCAGGAATATATTTTAAGTTTGTTTCAACTTAATGTCAGTTTATACTTATTGTTTGATCATCATCAATCTCTTACTATGACAAAGTGATAAAATTTACACGGTGCTATATCGCAGACGAAGCATTTGCGCTCGTGATTTGTACAATGTCTATTAGATGCAGTTATTCCATGTTTTAAGTTTTGTTGTATTAAGCTCTTAATCAAAATTATAGGTTGTCAACCACCTATGTCTTATTAACATTCTCCTCTGTGTCTATATCACATTTGAAAGGGATGTACAAATCCTGTCGTATCTCCAATTATAAAGTTTAAAACACCGGAAGTATAATATTTTGTTTTGTAATAATATAGTTGTTAGAGATATGATTTAATTACATTAAATAGGGAGATATGATATGATTTTATAGCAAATTATCTTACTGAATATTCCCAATATTCAATTTTATTTTGTTCCCTATTAATTTATCTCTTTTTTATTATAAATATGAGTACTCTTGTTTAAGCAACACATTGAATTGATTATATTGGTTTCTCTATTCTCGACATGGTGTGGTACTGTATTTCCTAACTTGTTTCGTCGCTAATTCTTTTACTATGGTATCAAGATGCCACAGAAAGGAATCTGAATCCGTGCTTTCCCTGTGAGAATTCTTTACAAACTGTTCACATTGGATATACTATTTACTGTACATTTTTTTCAGCCAATATTGTTTACTACTGATGTTTTTCAGCTAGGACTGTTTACTGCTTGTTAAATATGATGAAAAACTATATTTAGGATCAATCTCCCTTGTGTTAAATACACACATAGGGTTCTCTATTTATGATAGAAGAAATATGGGCTAAGCCCAAATACAAAGGAATATGTAAGAATAAAAATAAAATAAAATAAGAACAATGTTTCCCTAATAAACATATAGGGACTATGTTTCCCTAATTAACATAAACACAATATAAACTAAATATAATATCTCTAACACTCCCCCTCAAGCTGGAGCATACAGATTGTATGTACCAAGCTTGTTACTAATATAATCCATATAGACTTAAAATATCTTCTTCTACACTCGAGAGATACCAAATTGCTAATGATTTGCAAGACGACATAGAAGACAAAATACCAACCCAGAAGACTCCCCCTGAGCAACAAATCTGGGAGGTTGCTCCATGTAAATCTCTTCTTGCAAATCGCCCTTGAAGAATGCCACCAGTGGATAAAGAGGTAATTGTTGGAGAGCCACCACGGCTATAAATAAACTAACAACAAACCATCTTTTCCATGAAAAAAGCATATATGGACGGGTCAAACGCAATGGTGAAAAGAGAGGTCAGAAGAGACAGCAGCGGAAGAAGCCATGGATAAACAGGAGAGAGAAACTGGCCGAGACGATCGCCAGCGACATTCTCAATTAGGGTTTGGGGGCCTCACTCAGATATACGCAATTCGTCAGAGCATCGCTAAGGCTCTGGTCGCCTACTACCAGAAGTACGTCGATGAGCAGTCCAAGAAGGAGATCAAAGACATCCTCGTCAGGTACGACTGCACACTCCTCGTTGCCGATCCTCGCCGCTGTGAGCCCAAGAAGTTCGGTGGTCGCGGTGCTCGCGCAAGGTTCCAGAAATCCTATCGTTGATTTCAGTCTCTTTTCCCTTTTCTTTATATATTATCGAAATGTCATTTATCGAAATGTCAGTACTCTCTGTTTTTTGTGTTTCGCTCGTATTTTGGATATTTAGCTAAGTTTTCCTTAATTTAAATATAATTGTTTGGATAAAAAAAAAAGTGAATAAATAAATAAGTGGAAGAAAAGAGGAGAGAGAATAATTGTGTATATAATTGTAAAAATACCATGTTTAAGGGTAGGTTGGGCAGCAGCAGCTCCCATAGCAGAGTTGATTAGTAGTAAAAGTATTGCTAAAAATGAGATGAATTTGGAGGCACCCAAGATCGCCATGGAAGTGTGTGTATATCTGTCTCTAAGAAGTGATATTTATAACAGAAATTAACATTATTGGGAAAACGATGTTTCAGTGTGGGTCACTCGTTCTTGCCCCCAACCCTACTCTCTATGGACCATTTCTTTACTATATCTGTTTCGGTACAAGGGTTGAAGTCCCTTATTCGAAGAATTGCATGTTGCCTGAGATCGAATGAATTTTGAAGATCGGATGGATTTTACTCCAAACTTCTGGTTGTTTTAAAGATTGCATGGACTTGTTGAAGGCCAGACAGGTTTTTTGGTCGATTTCAAACTTTAAGTTGTATTGTTCGTTTTCTCTCCTCTTCCTTTGAGTTGGGCGGATGGGTACTTGTCAAAGACATTCTGACACTCAAGTCAGTAAAATGACTATCACAACAAGTGATGCATGTGGTGTGCATAATGTGCAGCGTGATCCAGAAATCATACCTGAGACCTTTATTTATACTAGTTGTAATAAATAAAGTGACGTCGTGGAGATCTACAATCATTAAATTTCGGTGAGGTCAATGGGTAATCTTATGACGAAATTCCACAGTCACCGACCTTCGATGAGGCCGGCCGGGATTCCTCTAGTGAAGATCCTCGGTCGCCGACCTTCGGTGAGGCGGGGCAGGATTCCTTTGGTGAAGATCCACGGTTGCCGCCTTCGGTGAGGCCGACCGGGATTCCTTTGTTGAAGATCCATAGTCTTTGACCTTCGATGAGGCCGATCGAGATTCCTTTGTTGAAGATCCACGACCACTGACCTTTGATAAGGCCGCCGGGATTCCTTTGGTGAAGATCGACGGTCGCCGACCATCAGTGAGGCCAATCTGAGATTCCTTTGATGAGCTAAGGTGGTCGGAGATGGTGACCTGAGACGGTGGCCGGAGACAGTGGCCGGAGACGGTGACCGGAGACGGCGTCGGTGGCCGGAGACGGTGGCCGGCGTCTGTGGCCGGAGACGGTGGCCGGAGACGGTGGCCGGCGCCGGCGGACGGCCGATGATGGTGGCGGCTAGTGGCGAGCGGCAACGGGCAGTGGCGAATAGCAACACTGGACAAATGCGAGACATAAACTAGAGATTGCCTATTGAAGTATAAAGGCACAGGTTGAAAAAGAAACTTTTAGGGGGGGCCGCCGGTGGCGGCGGCCACCGGCGGCAACAAAGACAAAATAGAAAAGGATCAGAAAACCTGCTCTGATACCATGTTAAATATGATGAAAAACTATATTTAGGATCAATCTCCCTTGTGTTAAATACACACATAGGGTTCTCTATTTATGATAGAAGAAATATGGGCTAAGCCCAAATACAAAGGAATATGTAAGAATAAAAATAAAATAAAAGAAGAACAATGTTTCCCTAATAAACATATAGGGACTATGTTTCCCTAATTAACATAAACACAATATAAACTAAATATAATATCTCTAACACTGCTAATGTTTTTCCAACAAGTACTATGTTAGGGTATAAGGTGGGTGGATATTCGGTATAAGTTAATTAGAGTAAATAAATATAATATAAGTTAATTAGAGTAAATAAATATAGTATAAGTTAATTAGAGTAAATAAATATAGTATAAGTTAATTAGAGTAAATAAATATATATTTAAGGGAAATATTCAATATAAGATATTCAGTATAAGTTAATTAGAGTAAATAAATATAGTATAAGTTAATTAGAGTAAATAAATATATATTATAGGGAAATATTCAATATAAGATATTTATAATTAAGGATATATGCTAGGATAATATATGGGGAGATATTTAGGGATATTTAGTGAGAGATGGACGGGAAATAATTAGTATAAATAAAGTTAGAGTCTAGGGTTAAGGGATGCTTTTGATTTGTGAGTTTTGCAAGAGAGGTTATGCTCTCAGGTAACTGACGGAGATCCTACTCCTAGTTATTAGAAATAATTGACGGAGGTTATGTTCACAATTATTGTTTACTTTTGTTTATTCAGATATTACCATCAATAAAAGATATTCATTTGTTCAATTCTATTCTTTCATTATTCTTTTGTTTGTTTTGAGTGTGTGAGAGGTTGATTTTGTTACGTCTCTTACTCGGTCAGTAACATACTATTTATTACTGCTGATGTTTTCCTACAAGTGCAGTTTACTCTTGGGCCCTCTAATCCTTTTTAATGAGCTTGACTCATGATACATATGTTCTAGTTTTAGAGGCATGATTAAAATTATGATTTGAAAGGACGAAACATATTAAAGATTGATTGTCACTTTGATATGAAGAAAGTCAGGTCCAGGGAACTTGTATGTACACAACACATGGAATTCATTATCTTCCTTCTTGGTTTCTCTTTTCTCATCGTCTATGACTTGCTTTTTCAATACTCCTTTCAACCGTGACAATTATAAGACATATGACTATAGATTTTGAAGATTTATAAGCCTCTCATTGCAATTTGGTCTTCTATCCATGATACTGAACATGACCAGAATTGTAGTAAAAGTGTTAAAGGTGAAAAATAAATATTTTCTAAATATGTTTGAGTGATTATTGCACCCAGCAGAATGATATTATTTATATACAAGAGAATTAGAAAGAGGATGATTAATGCAAAAAAAAAGAGAAAAATTAAGATACCACTACTTTCTATGATGCATTGAACCTAGCTCTACCAGTTACCAAGGCAACTTGGAAAAATAAACATTAAAGGAGTTCTAAGTCTTATTTCGGACACTCTACCTCTAGCTGAAGAGTAAATGATTTCATTCCGAGTATGCATACAATTCTTTCAAAAACTGAACTGCTTAATCCTATGGCAGAATATTTATGAGTTGATTTTGTGACCTCTAGAAGTTGCTTTTCTAATGATTGTTTTTTTGTGGAGCTTGATTTTTTCTTTTAATAGCAGGAAAGTAAATTATTTTCTTGTAACAAGCTAAAGCTTAATAAGTTTCATCTTGACGGGGAGTGATTGTGTTAGGTTTCTAATTAGAAAACCCAACCACAGTATACTCACACACACGGAACACCAGAAAGAATGAAAGAATTCTTAATATTCACAAGCAATCACAATCTACAATGAGTGTCACGAGAGCATAACCTCTCTCAATAGAGTTCCAAGAACTCGTTATGTATTCTACAATTCACCAAAAGTCCCCCACTTCTGCTAAACAGCTGGTATTTATAGTACCAGCTTTTCCCGCCTCTCACTAACAACTACTTAACTGTTAAGACAGTTAAGTCACCTAACTCTCTCCCTCCTCCTGTAAACTAACAGTGGTCTATCAGATTGAAATATATGGAATATCTGAAGATATTATCTTATAATATTAGAGTATGTTGGATGATATCGTAAGGAATATCTGAAGATATTACCTTGTAATATTGTAGAGTATCTTAAATGATATCTTAAGATTTATTCTTCTTTTATATTTTGATTTACTTCCTAATTTAATTAGGGTCTTTATAAATAGGAATGTCTTATAGGAACTCAATTTATGAGAACATGAATTATAGGCATATCATATCATATACATAGGAATAAAATGTCCTATAATAATTTTGTAATTAACTTACATGAAACGGACTCTGTTTTGTAGTTCACAGTTTTTATTATCTTTTTACATTTTATTTTTCTTCTTGTAACATTTACTATTGATTTGATATTGCAGGAATTGCATTTATTCCTTGAGCACAACAATGTCTGCCTTATCAGCTGCTTCTGACATAACAGCTGAAGGATTCACTCTGTTAACATTTTTGGATGAGGTCTATATGATCTATAAGGTTAATATATCTTTTCTTTCTATTTAAGTCTAATGATATTTATTTTGTCGTATAGGTAGATGAGTAAATTTATTTTCAGAGTGGTATTAAATATTTCTTATGTATTGCTTAGTATTGTTCAAGTGGTAAGTGAGCACTATTCTTTACTAAAGCTGTTAGTGTTGGTGTTAATATTTTATTTTGATTTCTATTATGATAGCCAACATATTAATTTAGGACAATGGAGATGTTGAGATATATAGGATAAATGTAAAATACCTGTAACACATTTATTTATTTATTTACTTTTTATTTAGATGTGGGAAAGAGATTTTGTATGTCTGTAATGATATTCATTGAAAGTTATTGTTTATTTCATTGTTTATGTTTTTGTATTATAAGATTGTAAGATTTTGTTAGGACACAACCTCCTATAATGAAAGTCCATAAAGGAAGAAACAAGGGAAAAAAAAATCAGCTTTTTGTTTTAATTCCAACAGCAGTGAAATCTGTTAGTTAAGTTGTTGTGTTGGGAAACTTGTATAAATATAGGTGTGTTTTCAGGTTTGGGGGGAGGGAGAAAATTAGTTGATTAGTGGGAGGCTCCTGGACTGTTGTAATTAGAGAAAGTTAGGTATGAGGAGCCTAACTTATAGGAGGTGCCTAACTTATAGGAGGTGCCTAACTTAGACTTAGGAGGTGCCTAACTTTTACTCCTATAAAATCAGTTGTATGTTGTAATATGGAAGAAAGAAAGCAATAATAGTTTTACATGTTTATCAAGATGGTATCAGAGCTCCTGACCTTGGGAGCTCTGTTTCCGCTGCACTAGCTCCTAGCCACGACACTGTAGCATGGTCCGGCCACTACAACTGCAGCAGCAACCATTGAATCATTTATAGCACAGAAGGGTGCGTCTATCTTCAGCAAAACACAACACTGCAAATCGCTCCGGAGAAGACACCGCCACGTGCCGCCACGCGCCGCCACGGATTAACACACTTGCCGGCGCGTGTAACCCACGCGCCTAGTTCCGGCGAGACCCACTCGCTGCCGCCGACACAGAAGGAGTCGCCGGAGCCTCCTCAGTCCGTTTCAAGGGTCGGTGACAACCCGTTTGGCTCAGATCGGAGTAAATCTGAGTTTTTCAAGTACTGCTCCCTTTTTTTATTGTGTACCGGACGCGGTTTCGTCACTAGATTGCGTTCCTAAGGATGTCTGAGGTAAAATTTATTCCTTTGGGTCCTAATGATCTTCCAAATATGATAGGTGCCTATCAGTTGGATGGACGAAATTTCTTACAATGGAGTCAATACATCCGAAGAATTCTCAAGGGTCGCTCAAGACTAGACCACATAGATGGTGGAGGACCAGAACCAGATGACTCTAACTTCCCAATATGGGACAATGAAGATTCACTAATTATGACTTGGATGTGGCATTCGATGGTTCCTGAGATAAGTCGAAATTATATGTTTCATTCTTCTGCCAAGGAAATATGGGATGATTTACAGAATACTTTCTCTTTGAAAAAGGATTTTGCTGCATGTTATGACATTGAAAGCAGGATATTTAATACAAAGCAGGGTTCACTCTCTGTATCAGAATATCATGGAATTTTGAATGGTCTTTGGATTGAATTAGATCAATACCAAACAATCAAGATGTGTAAGACAGATGCTGCCGCACATGCTGAAGTCGTGGAAAGAGGAAGAATCTTTAAATTTCTCCATGGCCTGAATCAAGAGTATGACCCAATCAGGGTACAGATCTTAGGAAGAGAAAAATTATCTTCCTTATCAGAAGTATTTTTCATGGTAAGAGGAGAAGAAACTCGAAGAGCTGTCATGCTTGATGGGGGGATCTCCAACACAGGCTCTGCCATGACAACCAGAAAGGGATTCCAGAAGGGATCAAACACCGAAGGAAAGGCATTTGAAAGAGGTAATCGTGGAGATTATTGTTCATTTTGTAGAAGATCTGGACATACCAAGGAAATATGTTTCAAACTCCATGGAAAAAGTAATGTTCTAGAGCGTATGAGGAACAACAAAGGACCTACTCAAAAATGGGTAAATCACACTGCCTCAGAACAGGAAGCCACCCATCAATCTAATGCTTCACCACCACCAGATCTTGACATGAAAGCTTATAAGGAGGAACTCGAGCGCTTGAGAGCAATGGTTGAATCAATGAGTAAGCCCTCTGGATCATGTACTATCTCCGTGAAAGGTAAGACATGTCTCAACACTATTGGTCCTATGACTCAAGGTAATTGGATTCTTGATTCAGGAGCAACTGATCATATGACACCTTTCCGTGTGTCCTTCAACTCGTACGATCAAAGAAATAAAGAACAACTTATTACTGTTGCAAATGGTCAGGGTATACCTATATGTGGCTCTGGGAATATAGTTTTGGAATCATCCATTATATTAAAGGATGTTTTGCATGTTCCACAATTAGCCAATAGTCTTATCTCTGTGCAAAAACTCACAAAGGATTTAAATTGTTCAGTAACATTTTTCTCCACTTATTGTGTTTTTCAGGATCTTGCCACGGGGAAGACGATTTTAACTGCTAAGGAGCAAAGTGGGTTGTATCTGTTAGAGACTAATGACCAAAGCAAAATAAATATTTCGAGTCTACAAGCTACATCTGATACGTGGGCAAACTCTCAAATATGGCTTCATCATAAAAGGCTTGGACATCCTTCCTTTAACATTATCAAGTCTTTATTTCCCCATTTGTTTACCAAGGAGTCTGTTGAGTCTTTTAGTTGTGATATTTGTCAATTATCAAAACACCATCGTGCAACTTATCCTATTAGTAATACAAAGAGTACTTCTCCCTTTGATTTAATTCACACTGATGTTTGGGGACCAGTCATAGCATCTATTTCTGGAGCAAAATGGTTTGTTACCTTTATTGACGATTGCACTCGTGTCACATGGACATACCTTATGAACAATAAATCTGAAGTTTTCCAAATCTTTTCTAATTTTTTCCGTCTTGTCCAAAATCAATTTGGAAAAAATATCAAAAGAATTAGGTCTGATAATGGTACTGAATATGTTAATCATGAATTTTTCAATTTTTTGTCTCATAATGGTATTGTTCATGAACTTACATGTGTAAACACCCCGCAACAAAATGGGATTGCAGAAAGAAAGAATCGTCATCTTCTTGAAGTCACTAGAGCTCTTCTTTTTCAAATGTCTGTTCCAAAGAATTATTGGGGGGAAGCTGTGTTAACTGCCACATATCTCATCAATAGGTTACCTACTCGTATCTTGGATGGCATTAGTCCCATAGAGTCTTTATTGTCGTTTGTTCCTTCTTCTCCTTTAATATCAAGTCTACCTAGTAGAATCTTTGGATGTACTGCTTTTGTTCACTCTCATCACCCTAATCGTAGCAAATTAGATCCAAAAGCCCTTAAATGTATCTTTATAGGGTATCCGTCTAATAAAAAAGGGTACAAATGTTATCATCCTCAGAGTCGTCGCATCATTATCAGCATGGATGTCACATTTCATGAAACACAATCCTTTTATGTTAGTTCACCACTTCAGGGGGAGCAAATACCCGAAATGGATGAACTCTCCTTCTTGTCATTACCATGTTCGTCTTTACAGGATGTTCAAGACCTGAGCAATGAAACTACTAAGCAGGATGTTCAAGACCTGAGCAATGAAACTACTAAGGATGAAGAAGAAGACAAATATTTCGGACAAAAATATGAAAGAAGAAAACAACCCACTTCGACTCTAGAGCAAGAAAAATTGTCTAATCCGGAGGTAAGAATCCATGAAGGCAACATCGAAGAGGTAAGTATTACTGATGATTTACCCATTGCATTGAGAAAAGAAAGGAGATCGTGTGCTAAATATCCCATTTCTCAATATGTTTGCACTAACAATCTCTCTGATAAGCATAAAAGCTTCATAGCTGGCATTGATGAAACAGAAATTCCCACATCAGTCCAAGAAGCCATGAAACTTGAACATTGGACTCAAGCCATGAAAGAAGAGATGAATGCATTAGAAAGAAATTCAACTTGGGAGATAGTTGACAACCCAAAAGACAAGAAGACAGTGGGATGTAGATGGATATTCACAGTGAAACATAAGGCAGATGGAACAATAGAAAGATATAAAGCTAGACTTGTGGCAAAAGGCTATACTCAAACCTATGGGATTGACTATGAGGAGACATTTGCTCCGGTAGCAAAGATGAATACAGTTCGAGTTATTCTGGCTTTGGCTGCTCATTTTGGATGGGATTTACACCAGTTGGATGTAAAGAATGCCTTTCTTCACGGAGATCTAGAAGAGGAAGTGTACATGGATATTCCTCCAGGTTTTGAAGTGAAAAATGAACGAAACAAGGTTTGTCTCCTAAAGAAAGCATTGTATGGTCTTAAGCAATCACCTAGAGCATGGTTTGGAAGATTTACAAAAGCAATGATTTCCTTGGGATACAGACAAAGCCAAGGAGACCACACTCTGTTCATAAAACATTCATCTACAGGTAAACTCACCCTATTGCTTGTCTATGTGGATGACATGATTATTGCAGGAGATGATGAAGCAGAAAAATTAGCATTAAAAGGAAAATTGGCAGCTCAATTTGAAATGAAAGACCTAGGAAAACTTAAATACTTTCTCGGAATAGAGGTTGCTTACTCCAAGGATGGAATATTCATCTCCCAAAGGAAATATGTACTTGATCTTCTCAAAGAAACAGGAAAGTTGGGATGTAGACCCTCAACAGTTCCTATAGAGCAAAATCACAGAATTGGAAGTGAAGAAAGTGCTCCTGTTGAGAAGGCCCAATATCAGAGATTGGTAGGTAAATTGATTTATCTATCACACACAAGACCAGACATTGCTTATGCAGTTAGTATTGTGAGCCAATTTATGCATGATCCAAGAGAGAGACACATGCAAGCAGTTGACAAAATTCTTCAATACTTGAAGTCAAGTCCAGGAAAGGGGATATTATTCAAAAGGGAAGACACATTAACTATGAAGATATATACTGATGCTGACTATGCAGGTTCTATTACTGACAGAAAATCTACTTCTGGGTATTGTGTGTTTCTTGGAGATAGTCTGGTAACCTGGAGAAGCAAAAAGCAAGACAGAGTATCTCGCTCAAGTGCAGAAGCTGAATTTCGAGCCCTTGCTCAAGGAATGTGTGAAGGACTTTGGATGAACATCATTTTGGATGATCTTAAAATCAAGATAGATAGTCCTGTACAACTATACTGTGACAATAAGTCTGCCATAAGCATTGCTCATAATCCAGTACAACATGACAGGACAAAACACATTGAGATTGACAAACATTTTATAAAGGATAATCTAGACAGAGGCTTTATGATTACAGCTCATGTTCCAACCGGTCTTCAGATAGCAGATATTTTTACGAAAGGACTACCTCAGGGAAGATTTCAGGATCTTTTAAACAAGTTGGGAATGATTGATATTCATTTACCAACTTGAGGGGGAGTGTTGTAATTAGAGAAAGTTAGGTATGAGGAGCCTAACTTATAGGAGGTGCCTAACTTAGACTTAGGAGGTGCCTAACTTTTACTCCTATAAAATCAGTTGTATGTTGTAATATGGAAGAAAGAAAGCAATAATAGTTTTACATGTTTATCAAGATGGACCCTCGAAGTGCCAAGGGTGTGTGTCTTTAAAGGAATTTTTGAAACTTCTTTACACAATTCTCAGTTCCTTTGTTTGAGTTTCCTTTCCTTTTTTTGAGTTTCTAATCCAGTTTTTATAAACTGGTATTAGAGCTCGATTGGGGCTCTGTCAGTTAATACACATGGTGACTACTGGAATGATGGAATCAAGTGTGGACACTTTGGAGAAAACCTTAGCCACAGGGATTCAGCCACCGGAAGGTTTTGAAGAAAGATTTCTTTTAAGATTATCCCTAAGGGATGCAGATTTGAAAGCCAGATTCTTACAACAAGATTCTCGCATAGCTTTGTTAGAGAGGCTTGTGGAAAGATTTGTGCATGAGGGAGGAGGGAAGAATGCAAGTGCGGAAAATACTGTGAAGCAGAGGGTCTCAACTTTGTTTGCACAAGAGGAGTCAGTGGGTGAAGAGTTTTGTGGAATTAAGAGATGTGATAAGTGGACAACATTGGATATTCCAGTTTTCGAGGGAGAAGATGTTATGGGGTGGATAGGTAAAGTGGAAATATTTTCGACTGAGAGGTGTGCAAGAAGAGGGGAAAATGGAAGCTGTTATGGTGGAAATAGAAGGAATTGCCTTATCTTGGTTGCAGTGGTGGGAAATGTGCAATCCAAGTCAATCTAGGATTGTTTTCATGAACGCAATCAGTTTTGGTGGGAGAGCCTTTTGAATCGTTGTTGGCTCTGAAGCAGGAGAACTCCATGAGTGAATTCATCATTCAATTTGAAAGATTTTCTGAGGTTATTAAGGGATTGGAACAACAGTATTTGATGAAGATTTTTTAGAATGGGCTGTGGGAAGAGATCATAGCAGAATTGAAATTGTATAAAATAACAAATATTTTGGAAATAATGAATGAAGCCCATGCTATTGAAGGGAAAAATTATAGCGGTAGCAAAGGTAGTAGGGGATTATAGACACAGGAGGGGACGGGAGTTTCCCTATTCAAAAAGGAACAAAGGAATTGATAATGGCATCACCCAGATCATCGGCAGAAGCAAATTCTTTTTCTCAATCTGTTACCAGCAAGAGAAATAATGAGGAAAACGCTAACAATGATGGCCACAACAGAGACAACTTTAAAAGGTTGACACAATCAGAGCTCCAAGAAAAGATCAGAAAAGGAGAATGTTTTTGCTGTGGTGAAAAATATAATGTGAATCATGTTTGCAAGAACAAACAACTCAACGTCATGATGTTAATTGATGGGCAAGCGGAAGGAGAGCATGGAAATGGAAGAAGTTTCTATAGTGGCTGAACGTTTCCTAGTTCAACCTTAAGGACAAGGTCAATCTTTATGGGCCAGGTATTGTTAGGACACAACCTCCTATTATGAAAGTCCATAAAAGAAAAAACAACGGAAATTGAAAATGCAGCTATTTGTTTTAATTCAAACAGCTGTGAAATCTGTAGTTGTTGTTATCATTGTAGTTAGAATCATACTATTCGAAACGAAATTCATTAAAAAAATTCTCCCCTAGTGATACATATCGTTTGATGAATCATTTTGTAACCTGAATTGTAACATGAATTTCTGAATCGGATGTGAATCGTGTGATTTGCAATTCAGTTTTCGTTACATACGATTCATGATGAAGGAACAAAAACTGAACAAAAACTGACAAAATAAGAGAGAAACACAGGAAAAGAAACTCAACGAAGATGAAAGTTCAGTGGAAATGATAAACAACAAGAAAATAAACAGTGGAAAAGATGAACATCAAATAATAGAACAGCAGAAGACACGGTAAAAAGTAATTGGGAGAAGATGAATAGTGAGAAGGGAGTAGATGAAATCGGGAGAAGATGGGGAGGATGAACAAAAAAGGGAGAGGAAATCAACCTGTGAGAAGATTAACCCATGAACAGTGAGAAGATGAGCGTGTGAGAGAGAGTTAATATATAAGGGTTCTTATATTTTTTTAGTTATTTTTTACTATTTTCTTTTATAAAAATTTTTCAATTTAAATTAGTATATATTTATTCTTGTATTTTTTATATTAAATTAGTCGTATTTAAGGATTTTTTATTTAATGTTTTTGAAAAGGAAATAAATTTGAATTAATATACAACTTTTTGTTATATTCTATAAATAATAGTGATTGTTTAAGGGTTTTGTTTATTTTATCTTTTAAGTTATATAAGTTATGTACCTTAAGATTCAAAATAAGATTTGATTTGCGATTCAAAATTCATGTAAAACAATTCACTATTCGATGGTTGTTATGTTGGGAAACTTGTATAAATGTAGGTGTGTTTTCAAGTTTTTTGGGGGGGAGGGGGGTGGTGACCCTTGAAGTGCGGTGTGGAGGGGTGTTGTTAGGTATTCGGGTAAGGATCCTAACTTGCTCTTTTTCTCACACACACTAAAGTAAACACAAAACAAAATTGAATGAAAAGAATCGTATTGTATTCACATCAAGAACCAAGAATACAATGTACAGAGGAGCTTAACCTCCTTCACCTAGTGCAAAGACTGGTCAACCAAAACACAAAGTATCTAACTGCTTTTCTGAAACAAACAAAGAGTTCTTATATTTTGCCTTACCTGTCTCTTTTCATACACTCTCCAAGTCCTAACATTACTCCCCCGTTGAGAATCAACCTTGTCCCCAAGGTTGAACTCTGGAAATTGTTCTTGCATCATCACTCGATCTTTCCAAGTCGTGCTGTCCACTCCTCTGTCTTGCCACTCGATTAAAACTTGTTCACGCTGGTCCTTTCCCTGGTCCTCTCCTTGTCGTTGGATGTGTTTGTCTAACACCCTGTTCGACAAGCATGAAGGTCCACTCACTTATAAATCTTTTGGTAGCTCCTTCTCTACCTGCTTGGTCCCAATAGCCAACTTCAACTGGGACACGTGGAAGACAGGATGAATCCTCGCGTTTTTTGGTAACAACAACCTAAAAGCGACCTTTACAACCTTCTGAATCACCTTGAATGGGCCATAGTACCTGGTTGACAATTTTGGATGTAATCTCATTGGCATCGAAGTCTGTGGGTGGGGTCTTATTTTCAAGAACACCCAAAATCCAGCTGAGTATTAGCTGACCTCCTCTTCCGATTTGCCTGCTTAATCATCATCTCCTGCGCCCTTGCTAAGTGAAACCTAAGCTGCTGCAGTGCTTTGTCACGTGTTTGTAGCTCTTGGGCTACAACTTTCACCATCGTTTCTCCCGGTACAAACCTGGTCAAAGCTGGGGGAGGCCTTCCGTAAACTATTTCAAATGGGGTACATCTGGCCGCTCCTTGGTAGCTGGTGTTATACCAGTACTCGGCCCACGGTAGAATAGCATTCCAGCTCCTTGGTTGCTCTGAGCAAAAGCACCGCAATTATTCTTCTAACACCCTATTCAACACTTTCGTTTGGCCATCGGTTTCCGGATGGTAGGATGTGCTCATCTGAAGTTGAGTTCCTTGCAATTTGAACAATTCTTTCCAAAACGAACTGAGGAAGAGCGGGTCCCGGTCGCTGACTATGGATTTTGGCACCCCGTGCAACTTGACAACTTCCTTCACAAAAGCTTCTGCTACGACTCTCGCGGTGTAGGGGTGTTTAAGGGGGATAAAGTGTCCATATTTGCTCAAACGATCCACGACAACCAGAATAGCATCACACTCTTTTGATTTCGGAAATCTAACGATGAAATCCATGCTGATGTCTTCCCAGATAGCTTGAGGCACCGGCAACGATTGTAACAGTCCTTGAGGTGAGGCTATCAAGTACTTGTGCTGCTGACACACTAAGCACTGTGCTACGTATTTTGTAATTGCTTTCTTCATCCCGATCCAATAGAGGGATTGCACGATTCTTCTGTAAGTGCAGTAAACATCCGAGTGGCCCCCTATTGGGGTGGTATGGTATTCAGCCATTAGCTTTGGGACCCAAGTTGATTTGGCCGAGATGACTAACCTTCCTTTATAATGTAATCTCCCATTCTCCATAGTAAAAGCTGAATGTTTGTTTGGGTCTTTAGTGATGTCCGCCACAATCTTCCTTAAATCATTATCTTCTTCCACTTCGTTCACCACTTCCTGGAAATCCCTCCAATACAGCTTCAATACGGCGCACAACTCCTTCTCCGTCCCCTGGGTTTGGGTCTCGACTCCCACTTCCAGTTCATCCCTCTCCTTACGTGAGAGTGCGTCAGCCACCTTGTTCGTATCCCCTTTTCTATATACGATCTCAAAATCGTAGCCAAGTAGCTTGGCAATCCAGTGTTGTTGGATGGAGTGGTTATCCTCTGTTCCAGCAAAAACCTCAAACTTTTCTGGTCAGAGTGTAATACGAACCTTCGTCCCATCAAATACCGCCGCCAGTGCTGGACCTCCATTACCACTGCCATGAGCTCCTTCTCGTAAATGGATTTCCCCAATGTCCCTTTGATAATGGCTTACTGTAGTAGCCTATCGGTCTCCTCCTTTGCGTCAGCACTGCTCCAATTCCCACCCCTATGCGTCGCACTCAACATGAAAAGGCAACGAAAAATCAGGCAGAGCGAGTACCGGAGCCATCGTCATTGCTCTCTTTAATCGGCCCGTCGCCTCCGAGAGTGGTCTCGCAATCTTGCCGTAGTCCCTCACAAATCTATGGTAGTACCCCGTGAGACCCAAAAATCCCCTCAACAATCCCCTCAACGCCTTTAAAGTCTTCGGCTCTTCCCAGTGATGACCGCTTCCACTTTCCCTTTGTCCATCTCGACCCCTCTCTGGGTTATCACATGCCCCATATACCTTATGGAACTTCTTCCAAACTCACTTTTCTTCCGGTTGGCTACCCATTTTTGTTCCTGCAATCGACCCAGTACCTCGTCTACGTGTTTCAAATGCTCCGTCCATGTCGCACTGTATACGAGAATATCGTCGAAGAAGACGAGGACGAATTTCCTCAAGTGCGGCCGGAACAACTCGTTCATGGCGCTTTGGAATGTTGCCGGGGCGTTGGTGAGGCCAAGACATCACCAAGAATTCATAGTGCCCCAAGTGCGTTCTGAATGCCGTCTTCTAGACGTCCTCTTCTGCCATTCGGATCTGATGGTACCCTGATTTGAGGTCCACCTTCGAGAAATACATCACGCCTCCCAACTTGTCTAGAAGTTCTTCGATCACGGGAATGGGAAATTTGTTCGGAACAGTGGTCCGATTCAGAGCCCGGTAGTCGATGCAGAACCTCCAGCTCCCGTCTTTCTTCTTCACGAGGATCACCGGGCTTGAGTAAGGACTTATATTGGGGTGTATGATTCCTGCATGCAACATCTCCGCCACCTGTTGCTCGATCTCCTCTTTCATGACGTGGGGATAACGATAGGGCCGCACGTTGATGGGGTCTACCCCTTCTTTCAGAATAATCTGGTGCTTCTTTTTTCTATTAGGTGGCAGCCCCTAGGGTTCCCGAAATACCCCTGTGTATTGTTTCAGAATTCCCTCTATATCCTCCTTTTGCTCCTCATTTAATCCTCCTTCTTCCTCTCTCTCCCCATTCAACTCCTTGCCCTCCAAACTCTAAACTAGAGCAAAGGCTTCCACTTCTCCGAGTTTCAACAGGTGTTCTGGCTCTATCACCCTCTTGTCTAACTTTGGGTCCCGTGTTATTGTGAGTTTCTTCCCCCCTTGCCAGAATGACATGGTGGATTTTCCCCAATCTAAAGTGATCTCACCTAGCTTGGCCAACCACTCGACACTGAGAATCATGTCAACGCCCCCTAGTTCGAACAAATAGAACTTCTCCTCTATCTCGACTTCCCCCATGTTGACCACCACCCTTGGACAACACCCACGTGTCTTCTTCCGTTGGCCGTCCCCCAGGCTGACGTTGTAAGGGGAGGTGTCTTCCTGCTCGAGCCCCAGCTCCTCTACCAGCTTTTGACTAACGAAATTGTGGCTCGCGCCACTGTCCACCAGTATCAGCACCTTTCTCTCTCCTACTCTCCCTTGCAGCTTCAATGTGTTAGGTTGAGTCAGCCCCCCAGCTGAGAAGGCAGACAGTTCCATACATGGTGGTTCTGTCTCCGCCTCTGTCCCTTCTACATCCCTTTCTTCATCTTCGACCAGTAATACTACTCTCAGGCTCTTCTTAGGGCAGTGGTGTCCGGGGCTGAAGGGCCCCCTACAACGAAAACATCTGCTCTCTTCCCTACGCTTCAAAAATCAGGGTAAGGCAAGTTTCTTGAGTTCCGGTTCCGACTATCACCTCCTCCGTAACTTTCGCCCCTCACTGGCCCATTTCTTGTCGCATTGTCACGTCTCAGCTACCCAACACTCTCTGTCGGTGTCGCTCTTACCAAGTTGCTCCAGGCTGCTCCGTCCTGGTCACCACCGCTCCTCCTGTCGACCGCCCCCATTAGGGGAGTGTTTTAGCCGCGGTCCATACCATTAGTCCTAGGCCACAAAGAGCCTCCTCAACGTCGCTGCAATCTTCATCGCCGTCATCAAATCGCGGGGGTCATGCATTTGACATCGCAACTCCTCACGTAAGCTCGCCAGAAAATAACCCAGCAATTGGTTATCGGTAAACTCCTTTGTTTGCCCCGCCAAGGCTTCAAATTCTTTCACGTACTCTTCCACGGTGGTTGTCTGCCTGATCGCTGCCTTCCTTTCAAAAATTCCCCCATTGTGGCGACTCTAGAATCGGATCAACAACACTTCTTTCAACCCCTCCCAGGTTCGATCACTCGCCTTGTCCTTCTAAAACTTGAACCAGTATCCGGCGCTTCCCTCCATGCTGATATGGGCCAATTCGACCTTCTCCGCTTCCGCCACCTTCTGAATCTCGAAGAACTTCTCTGCCCTGTTAATCCAATTCAGAGGGTCAGGTCCTTCAAAGATGGGTAACTCCACCCTCCGTCTCCAATTCGGTGCGTTTTCCGATTGCTCCCCATCCCTCTCTCCTCCGACATCCTCGCTCTGGTTGCTTCCATTATTATTGACCGACCCATGACTTCCGTCGGAACTTTCCTCCACTTGCTTGTTACGCATTCCCATCAGCCGTATCAATTCTTGCATCGCGATCGATTCTAGGCGGTTTGCTGCCGTTTCCGCCTTCAACCCGTCTACCGCCAACTCCAGGTGTTCCATCTTCCCCTCGACCACGTTCACTCTTCCCTCCATCGCTCTCGCTCTCCTCCGAACAGATCCGGCAGGTTGGACCACTTTGTTAGGTATTCGGGTAAGAATCCTAACTTGCTCTTTTTCTCACATACACTAAAGAATCATATTGTATTCACATCAAGAACCAAGAATACAATGTATAGAGGAGCTTAACCTCCTTCACCTGGTGCAAAGACCGGTCAACCAAAACACAAAGTATCTAATTGCTTTTTTGAAACAAACAAAGAGTTCTTATTTTGGCCCTTTGCCCGCTCTCAACTATATGTTAAACAATTAGTTATTATTCTGCCTTACCCGTCTCCTTTCATACACTCTCGAGGTCTAACAGGTGTGTCCGCAAAAGAATTTCTTAAACTTCTTTACACAATTAAGAGAGTCTGTAAAATCCTGGCTAGTTGAATGTAGCCAAAGGTTAGTTGGTGGTTTTGGAAACATGTATAGATTAGTGTGATGGTTTATAGGTTCATTAGTTGCTATGTAGTTTTGTTATACATGTCTGTTTTATATTTGTCATTGTTTATTTCAGTACATTTTGTATAAATATGATATTAGTTGAGTGCTTTGAAGCTTTGATACTGAAAAGTTCTCCCAAATGATTATTTTTCTTTTGCTAGTCTCAGTTATAATATGGTATCAAGAGCCTACTTGTTTGTTCTCTTTGCTGTGCGCCTTCCTTTCTGTCTGTGGCTGTCCATATGAGATTTATCATGCTCATGCTCTTTAATGAAGGTTGAGTGTGAATTAGAAGAATGTGAAATTGGAAGTGATACCTTTTTTTAATAGACATGAGAGTGCTGAGGCATCACTATGTTGTTTGCTATCCCAAATGTGTTGGTACCACTAAGAACATCAATTATATGCAACACCTCAACATATCATAAACGAAAGAAGCAATTACACAAAATAGTGGGGGGACCAAACCTGGCCCACTAATCCCTAACCCTTTGAAAGGGTAAATCAATCTATTCCTGAAAAACTTAGGACAAATAAAGCTAGGAGCATTATGCCACTAAGTGTAATCTTGTGATCAAGTACCAAACTTGGCATATTTAACGGCACATTGAGTACCCTCTCTAAAAGTGTGCAAAATATGAGTGCATATAGTATTACTTTTACAAAACAATTCAATCATCTATTACAAAGATCCCAAGGAATGGTTGAAGTGTAGGATCAAGCTTGAATAACAAGTTGGGAGTCACACTTAATCCAAAGATTGGTCCATCCTTTGGAGATTGCAAGGAGAACCTTTAGCTTCCCCATCAATATTACTTTTAAATCCAATGAAAAGGAGGAGGAAGCCAAAAAACAGGAACATAGGACATAATCTTACTAGGATGTATGTCTACTTCTAAACTTTTAAGAATAGTGAGTTCTTGCCTTTGGACATTTTACAATGAGTATAACAATTCCCAACCTGATTGACCTCAACACAAAGCATGTTTGTAATTCTCTCACTGGATAAATAATGATTATCAAAACAAATCTCGTTCCTAGTTGTTCATATAGCTTTCATAACACCAAATAAAGAAGTATGTATAACAGTCTCAGCTTAAATGCTCCAGGATATTTGCAAGAAACAAATAATGGAAGAGACAGAGTCAGCAGCAATGTGGCATTGAAAAGAGTTGCTAAGCCAGGCCAGAGGCGTTTTGCAAAGTTTCATTCAAAAAACAGGTGTTGTGTAGGTTGAGGAAAACGAAAATTATATGCAGTTGTAAGACTGAGTGCCTTGACAGAACCATTCCATCTAAGCCCATCCTCAATAGCAAATTGAGATCAGACTAAACCAGAAATTGTAGCAAGTGAGAACAAGATGTTTAGAACTATTAACATTGTGTACAGACCTCGATCCATTCGATATAAAAATACGCGACCTTAACCTTCAATTTGCTGTGTAAGTGATCTGTTTGGAAGTGACACATGTTATGAACTTAGGGTAAGTTGCCTACAATGATGGCTAGGCATAAGGGGGACCTACTTTGGAGGCTGGGTACTCAATCGCTCAGCGGTAAGGGGCTGATAACAGTTGAATATAGGCTCCTAGATTGGGAATAACGATGTCAACTTGAATGAATATTAAAATCATACAAGACATTATATTTATAGGCTAAGCAATATGGTCACTTTCTTATGCAAGACAGTTTTTTAATTGCTAACTAAGAATCAGCTGTTCTTTTCAATAATTATGGTACACTTGGTGCAGGACTGTGACAAAACTGGTGTTTTTTCTTCAAAAGTACATGGTTATTTTTCTTTCCTTTTACTTTCTGTTCAACAGAAAAGTTAATAATTGCAATCCTATACTAATTTATGCATGTAGATTAGCAAATCATGACTCAAGGATATTTTTCTCTATTGACAGGCAGTGACAGGTTTGTCTGCTGTGGTGTGTTATCTGTTTAGTAGTAGCTCTGGTGATACTGGTTTCGTGCATCCTGAAATTATGAAACAAGAATCATTGTTTGCAGCACCTGATAGAAGTGAGACAACTACCACTAGGGCTTTATTGACAAATAAGGTCTGCCCTTTTTTTATTGATGTGACTTGCAGATTCAAGTCTATGGAGATTGTTCTTCATAATTCTAGGACAAGTGATGGTTTAGAGAGTTTTGCCACTATTTTTCACTCTTTAACTGGCAACAAAATGGCTGTGCATAAGTTGCCTGAGCATGGTATTTGGATGTCGGTTCAAAACACAACTGTTGTAATATCTTGCGAAGAAGGGAAAATGCATCTCCTGACTGATTTATCAGGAATCCTTTCTTTCGTTTTTGAATATCAGAGTTCAATTGGAACCAACATAGATCATATTGTTCCTGAAAGTTTACTGCTGCAGTCTATTAATTGCTTACATGAAGTATCTCTTTCTGGTTTCTCGTTTACTTTGAGCTTGGGTCTTGTTCAAAATGCTCTGTCTTCAGGTAATGCCGGAAAAACATTTGGTAGTTCTAATGGAAATTCCTCTTACTTTGTACGTGAAACTAATTTGACAGCCTTTGAAAGGTCAAGTAATCTATCTTCCCAATCAATTCTCAAAATGGGGTCTCCATCAAATACCAGTGTGCCAGCTTCAACAAATCACTGGTTACTAATAGATGTTGCAGTAACTAGTATCTTCATAGGGAGATGCTCACTGAAGAGCGAACTGATTCAAGCACATAAACTGAACAAGCTTTTGTCTTTGCTTTCAATTGGTGGAGAATTTCATACTATATCCTGGGAGATTCAGGTAATTATTTAAGGAGCTAGAAAGGGAAATGTAATCTTGAAGGCGTGTTCCTGCATCTTTTATTTGCGCTTTCTGTTATAAATTGAATCGCAGGGACTTTATCTTTTTTGCAGATGAAGCTATTTTCTTTGTCAGGATTTAAGGTATACAACTTGTCATACTAAAATTTTAATATTATTGAGCAGGGTGGATTCTTTTTGCTTGAAACAACATCTTTGCCAATGGCCATTGATAGCTATTCTTCATATCTTTGTTATATTGGCAATCTCACTTCTTATGCAAAGCTACATAAAAATGGCACCAAGTGGGAACAGAATGTCAGAGAGAACTATGCTTCACATGATGTTATTGATCGAGGAGCTATTAGCACTTCTCAACAAGCTGCAAGTAGATTGCCAGAAGCATGTGACTTTTCTTTGTCTCACTTTGCTTTTGTTTTAGCACATGAAAATGAATCTGGTACATAACCTCTTCTCTAGTTTTGTTGTGTAACTGTATTTTTCTTTCCCAAATATAATACAATTCAGTGCTGCAGGTTGTATCCAAGAAATTGTAGTAGAGGTTGACATCCATATGAATTTTGAATTGGCAATTACTGGGATGAAATTAACAATTGACCTTTCTCGTTTATCAATTCTATCTCAAACTATTCAGAGGAGAGTGGAAGATGAAGAAGCAATTCCACATTTTTCTTCTGTCACATCAAAAGATTTGTCACCTCAGCATGCTTCAGGAAATCCTCTTTCAGGATTTCAGAATTTGGGTCAATTGAACTCAATTAGTGATGCAAGTTGTTCAAAAAACACTCTTCCTATTCAGGTTATTAGTCATCAGAACCAAATTTTGAAAAACTTAAGAGCTTTCCTGTCACTGGAGAGGCCAGATAATGAGGTTATGCTTTTGTCTCGGTGTTGGTTTGGCATTGGTTCTCTTTTAGGTTTTGATGTCACACTTTCTATATCTGAAATTCAGGTGAACTTTCATATTATTCTTTATTTATTAAATCTTCAGTCAGTCATTGTCCCTGCTGCTTTGTTTTTCTATCAAATTTGGCAGCCTTTTGTCATTGCTGCATGTACTGATACTAATGTTTCATTTGTTCTAACAATATGCCAGACAATTATGTCAATGTCCTCCTCACTCTCTGAGATATCTAGTCAGAATACAATAAAAAAATTGGAGAAAAATGATTGGTCTTCTAGCCATGAAGTTGACAATTGTTTGGAAGCAATGATTCCTGATGGTACTCAGGCTCCAGCTATATGTTATCTGTTTATAGTCATTCGTGAAATTTCAATTGTAATTAGCAATGATTGTGTGTAGGGGCAATTGTTGCTATCCAGGATGTCAACCAACACATGTATTTTACAGTTGAAGGTGAAGAAAAGACTTTCAGAGTAGGTGGTGTCATTCATTATTCTCTGGTAGGAGAAAGGGCTCTTTTCAGGGTAAGAATTATGTTTAAAATATCTTTCTATTTTCTTTTAATTCATTTTTCAATCTTCTATTCTATCTCTTAGTTGCTATAAATTTTGCAGATCTTCCTCTTTCAATTATAATTTTTTGATTTCTTGTCAAAAATTTCATTATGTTTTTAAAATATGAAGTAATTTTAGGGTCTTAAATGCATTGGAGTTTATAGTTTGGATTTAACTACGGTAAATTTAGAAAAAAAAGTGTTTCCACCTTTAATTTCTATTAAGTAAACTTAAACTAACACTTAAAATCAAGGGTTGTTACACCCTTAATTTCTCAATGTAGAAGAGCAAAACTCTTATATTTTATAGTTGTTTGATTTAGAATGTCTTATTGAGTCACTTATGAAATCAGTAGCACCTTTAGTTGTTGCACTTAGTGTGATTTTTGGGAGCAAATATTGGACGTTAATATGATTTTATGTCTGTCTTTGTGAAAAATGAGAAATAAGAAGTTTTCTGAATAAGCAACATGTTTTTAGTTTATATAAATGAAATTTACATGGAAATAATTAAATTAAACAATATTCCTAAGATACATTGAACACTGGTTGGGACTTGGGTGTTACCGGTGCCTAATTCCTACATTAAGTTGTATGAGATGCTCAGTGAAATATTTATGTGTTTGTTTCTCTGCTTTTAATAACTGCTTGCAAATGTGAGTTTTTCCGTTGTGCTTTAGTCCTTAGCAATTGATTTTATGTTAGTTGTTGATGTCTCAAATGGTTAGCTATATGGGAATTCCTTAGAGATATAGTAAAATTCTATTGAGTTTCCTGTAAATGAACATCTCTTAGGTTGTGCATAAATTTTATTAATTGAACTTATAAGGAGATGCCAACAATTGTGTTTTATTATTCCATATTTAGCAAATTATAATTACGGTGTATAATGTAAATGTCACTAAATAATAAGGATCTGTCTATATCCCTTAATAATAGGGGTTTGATTATATCCTTGAATAATAGGGGTTTGATTATATCCTTGAATAATAGGGGTCTGATCACATTAAGTGTTGTTATTACATTTCCAAAATTATCTTTCCAATCTTGTACATATATCTGATGTACTCTTAGCAATAAAATCATTCTATTCTACCCTAATATTTGAGAAGAGATATTGTACAATGCTTTTGTGTGTGACAGGTAAATTAATTTTCCAACCAAACAAAAATATATCTCCTTATCCACCACTAAATTGCCTTCTACGCTATTGAACATATGACTTGGATATATAGGAGTGCCATTGGAAAGCCACATTAATTGCAGTCACACATGTGCTTGCGTTAGTTGAGGCCTCTTTGGAATTGCCTTTGTTGAAACCTTAAGGCTGGTAGTTTAGTTTTAGTCCCACATTGACCGATGTTATAGCTAAATTAAGTTATACAAATAAGGGGCAATGAGTACTTGATAACATTTTGTAGGGTTAAGTTATGCTAAAAGTAAATTGTAAGATGGTATTAGAATCTCTTTTAAGACCAAGATCCTTTGTTGGGAATCTCTGCATTTGCCTCACACCATGGTGGTATCCCTAGGAATGCATGGGACTATTAAAAAGCCACCTTAAGTGCACACATTCTTAGCTTGCCTTAGTTGTTACTTCATTGGGGATTAATTGTATGATCAAACTAAAGTATATAAATAGAGGATATTCTCACGTTGAACCCTGATATAGGGTTGAGTTGGATTTTAAGACAAATTCTAAGAAGTGCACACATGCTTATTCTCAAAATTTAAAAAGAATAATATATTTCTTCTATATTTCAATAATGAGGTCATTGGACCTATAAATACGTGAGCCTGGTGTTTATTTTTGTACATATAGAGTTAATTTTATGGAAACAAATCTCTGTAATTATGGGATTGTTTTTAAATAAATATTCCTAGTTGTAATAGCAAGATACACTTGTAATAAAGATTTAAAATATGGCAAGGATAAAATAGAAAACTTTGTAAAATACATAATGAACACTAAGATTTTGTCAATGTTTCTGTTGCTAGTTGACTTGTGTACTCCCCTATTTTGTTTGGGTCCTTGGATTCTAACATATACAAACTCTGTTCTTTAGCAATTAAAATGGTCTTCCTTGTGATAAAGTCCTCAAAGACATGGTAAGAGGAGAAAAACACTAGTAAAAGTTCAAGTCTTTTGTAAGGATTTGTATAGAGATAAGACTATTGGTCAGTGTTGGGACATATAAAAGACCCTATAATTTAATAAATGATTCTAACATTATATTCCTGATTCACCATATGTATGCTATCACCATTTACAAATGTAATGAGTTGTTTTCTATTCGTTTTAATGTATGAATTGAAAAAAATAAGAAACAGTCATTTGATGAATGGTTCTTCAATCAAGTATCCAAACACCCTAAGACACTCTCCCAACTGTATTGAATGAATTCTTATCTTTGATGGACTTAATTGTTCATTTATTGTTGTCAGACGATCAAGCTCCTACTTATAGGGTCTCGTTTCAAGATTTGGTGCAGGTAGAATAGTGGGTTGATTTGTTTTTTCATGCACTAAGGTAGTATTGATTGCCCGTTTTTGTTTAGGTTCCTTTGTTTCCTTCTATTCACTCCAATCACACCGGGCATGGTTTGGAAGGTTAAGTTTATTACAATCTTAAAAAAAGTAAAGGAGATATATTGTTCATTTAATAGACAACATCAACAGGAGTGAAAATGCTGTGTATGTAGAAGTGTTCCAACTTTTATAATGCCTTTTTTCAAATTGCAAATAGAATTGACCATATTTTTACCTTATTTTGGTTGGAAATCTATTAACTTCGTCAAGCTTTCCTTGTGGTAAAACATTCCTCAAATGAAATTGTTTTAATTCCAAGCAATAAACGTTAAGGATTACAAAACAAATTAGGCTTGGTTGGCTGGCATGCTATGAATTTGACAGGACAAGGTAGCATATTCAGCTCGCCCTGCCTAACCCATTTACATATTTTAAATTTGTAATATTATATGTAGAATATTAAAATTGACTTACAGAAATAAAATAAAAAAAAGACTAATTTATGATTACAATTTTATGTGTTGCTTGAAGGATGCAAACAAGCAATGACATTTAATTTAAATCATGAACACTTTTAAATTAAGTTTCAATTATTGATTATAATCGAGTTATTTGACTAGTAAAAGCAAAGATCCTTTCAATTCATCCAATTAGAGATAGTAATTAACTAGTTAAAGAAGTGAGAAACAAGTGAAAAGCGGCACTACCCTATTACCATGTTGACAAGAGAGAAAACGAGAAGAAATATAATGAATTTCATGTGTGGTACACACATGAAAATTCTTACATATGATGAAAAAGAAATTATAAGGAACACAATCAATATGTTATGATGGCAAATATATTTTAAAATATTTCCCAATCAAATTGAGTCAATACACAAATAGGTCCATGAAAGATGAGTGTGCCGGTTGATAGATCCCTAATTAAAATTTTCATGTAAATGAGTTATTGAAAAATTCATTTGCTTGCACTGAACTAGAACATTAATGTGGTTCAACTTCAAGTAGTGTATTTTGAAATCATCTATTTTCATCGAGAGGATGCTGTTGGAAAACTCTAAATTATGAATGCTTCCATTCTTGCTTGTGAACTATGGTGTAGGTTGTTATAAGAAAGTGAGATTAAGTCTAACTTATCCTTGTAAAGGATGACTTGTAAGGTGAGGTTTGCCTCATATGTACACTGTAAATTGGTCTTACTTGTAGTTGATTTGAGATCTCCAACACACCCTCCATCATGTCGAGGCATGGACCTCTTGTATGTGAGACTAGATATTTATGGGTAGTTCAATAGCAGGTAACATGATAGGCCTAACAAATCTTGCTAGGATAGATTCTAATATAGTGTAGTAAGTATCGTATGACTCAAGATACAAATCAAATGATACGAATAGTAAGGTGTATCATTTTTTCTCCCGAATCATACTCGATTCGTATGATATAAGTGCTTATTCGTGATTTGATTCGATTCGTGATACGGATCTATCCCTAATGTGAAACCCTAATTTTTTTCGCTTTATTTTTTGTGCCTTGAAACTTATTAACATTGGTCTCTTTTCATGATGCCTCTCGCTACCTCATGGTGTAGTCCTTCCCAGCAATGAAGGAGAAGAAGCTAATAGACCTCGTGGCGGCGACTCTCACAATAGCAATGATTCTTAGGGCGGCGATGACTCTCAAGGCATCAACTTGGTTGCCACGACCTGGCCTTCTGCCTTCATGGTTAAAGAGAGACAAGCTAGGATGTTTTAGTGGGTTGAAAATAGACATGTTTTTAACCTAAGTTTAGCCCATTTAAAGCTATCGAAAGCCAATTACTAAAGTAACTCTAAAATTAGAGCACACCCAAAAGAAAAAAAGGTGATTATCAAAACAGTTGCACACAAAAGAGTTATTTTTTTGGAGTCATATTTATCAACCCATTTGTTTATTTATTTTTCATTAAACAAAGGAGGTGGGTTATAAAAACTATCTCAATCCAATAATTATAATATTAACTTAAGTTTTTTACTATATAACCACTCTTTTTTAATGTAATTATTATTATCAATTACATTTTTACATGTTTGTATGTCTTGTATGTTATATTTTTAAAATGTTTATGAATTATACGATTCACAATACGAACATAAGCTTTGCAATACACGATATGATTCACGATTCAACTACGAGGCTCTAATACCATATTAGAAAGTCAATTTAAACTTAACTCATTCTTTCAAAACCAGCTTATAAGGGGAGATTTATCCTACTTATACTATAAATTGGCCTTATTTCATGGATGTGGAATCTCCAATAGTTTTATTTTTTTCTGCTTTGTCTTTTAGCTAAATTTCATGTATTTGTTATTGTTTGTGTACATAGCAAATGTGTCAACTAAGCTTTTCCACAGGTCAAACATTGTCCTCAAAGGGGGTGGAATTCTACAGTTTTGTGGTTTTCCTTTATATCATTGTTTGCTAAGAATGATATGGGTGTTCCGTTGAGATTAAATTTTCGACCAGGATCGTGTTTTGTTGACATCTGTTGTGCTAATGATGGAGGATGTGCACTCTGGAGAGCCAATCCTGCTCAGGGCGAAAATGGTGTAGGATTCATTGACTCAGAGGTTAACAATCAATCCCTCAAGAGGACTTTCTACCTTGTGAACAGAAAGAACGACTCTGCCATTGCTTTTGTAGATGGTGCTTTAGAGTTTGTCAAGAAGCCTGGAAATCCAATCAAGTTCAAAATTTTTAATGATATCACTTCTGCTCATAGTGCTTCGGAGATAGCAAGCTATCCTAGAATGGCTACGGAAACTACTCTATACACAGATGAAGAAAGTACTTCCTGGCAGGGTGGAAAACTTCCTTGTATTGATATTAAAGTTGAAAAAGTTTCTCTGAATATTGTTCATGAACTTTCAGATACGGAGTATCTCTTCCCTCTCATTTGCTTGCTCCTGAACAGTACACAACTCAATATACAAACATTAGCAAAGAAATCCAGGGTCATTGGCACATCAAGTGCAGAAGCACATTATTTTGATGTTGAAAGAAACTTATGGTTAGTTTAAATTCTCATTTGAAATGTTCACTCCTGTACACTTAGTTTTTACACATTAAAATTGAACTACATTCGTGATATTACTTAATTTTTTTTAAAATTTAGGGGAGAACTTCTCCATCCTGTGGAAATTTGCCTTTTTTACCGATCTGACATGGAAGCTCAGCTTTCAGAAAATAGATCTCATGCTGTGCCTGTTAATTACTTCTGCAGAATGAAAGAGGTTGTTAGAGTTATACCTGTCTTTTGTTTCTTCATTTTCATTTTGACATTATATCTTTATTTCTAAATTTTTTTTATCATCTGGACAGCTGGACGTTTTCTTGAATGAGAATTCATTGGACGTGCTTCTCTTTTTGATTGGGAAATTGAATCTATCTGGTCCTTACTCACTTCGATACTCCATCATTCAAGCTAACTGCTGCAAGGTTCTAGCTATGGTGCTTCAACTTGTTTTTACCATTATAAAGAAACAAGTGAACCTAATAAATGATCTTTCATTTTCCATTTTTTTCTTAAGCTCGTAATTCTTGGTGTGAGCTTCTCTTTTTCTATATCTGGTTTACCTTATGCCAAATAAAATAATGTTTTAGGCTCTTCCAAATTAGTGGTGCAATTGTTATAATTATGATCTACTAATAGTAATTGCTAGATGGCAGGTGGAAAATGAAACAGGATTAAATCTTCATGTTCACTTTGACCAGCAAAGTATAATAATAGTGGTGCAATTGTTATAATTATGATCTACTAATAATAATTGCTAGATGGCAGGTGGAAAATGAAACAGGCTTAAATCTTCATGTTCACTTTGACCAGCAAAGTATAATAATACCCAGAAAGCAATCTGCATCCATTCTATTAAGGTATGCAATTATCTCTTTCCTTGTATATTTCATATTCCTTTGATTTATGCTTTAGATAATATTTCATTGTATGATTTTAAGTACATATCCAGAAGATTTAATTACATTCCATTATTAGGAGTATTAATAGGCTGACAATATATTTTATATTTATTGTACAACATTGTCCTCCTCCTTCAACGAGCAAGGAATAATTCATGAATCTTCTTGGGTGAAACTGCCATGGCAAAATGGGGTGTAAATGAAAAAATTGGTGTCTTACAAATGTAGGTTGATGATCTCTTTCCCATAAAAATGTACCAAAGCAATATTGGGAGGAAACTATCCTTATAGCTACCTATTTGGTTAGTCATCTACCCTTGAAAACTCTAAACAATAACAGTTTCATCCAACTACTCTCCAAATTCATCTTAGAATTTAGGATAACAAATCATCTATCCTTTGTCTATGTTCATTTTATTCATTAGGGGAAACGTGATCCTTAGGCCGATTGCGTGGCATGGTTACTAGTTACTCTTCTACCCAAGAAGGATACAAATGTTACCACCCTCCAACAAAATGATTCCTTGTGTCTTGTGATGTGACCTATGATGAAAATACACAATATTTTCAACCTTATCTTTTGGGGAAAGCTCATGCATTGAAGATAAGGATAATTCATTCTTACTAAGAAACCTTTTTCTCCCAAAATTAAACCCTATTGGGGATCCCATATCAACTAGAGATAAGGTGAGTTTATAGTATATAAGTAGGTTCAAACCTCACCTTACGAGCCGATTTTGTGGGGTTGAGTTAGACTTAAAGTTCACTTCTTAACATAGTATTAGAATCATGGATTAAAGCCTATCCTCGTGAGATCTATTGTTTGTTAGGCCTATTTTTTGTCGCTATTAGTAGATTTGTTGTTTGTTGGGCCTATCGTGTCATCCGCTATCTGGTCTTTATTAGAATACCCATTAATGTTTAGTCCTACGATTAAGATGTATATATCTCAATATAAGGGGAGTATGTTAGAGATTCTACATCGACTAGAGATAAGGTGAGTGTATAGTACATAAGTAGGTTCCAATCTCACCTTACAAGCTCGTTTTATAGAGTTGAGTTAGGCTTAAAGTCCACTTCTTAACAAGTCCCATCAATACTCCATCAATTATTAAGTCTATTACTAAACCATCTATTGAGTCTAGTCATGTTCCTTCTCCTATTCATTCTCCTTTTGTATCAAGCCTAGAGATAATTGGAGAACAAATTCAGAGTGCTTCCCATCCATTGCTAGTATATTCACGAAGTAGAAGGTTTGTAATTCAATCACCATAAGTCTATGAATTTGAACTTAGACCTGAAATACTTGACATTAATGAAGAACAAAATATGTCAACCATTGAAGTTCAAGACCTTCCAATTGCATTAAGGAAAGGTGTTAAAGCATGTCCTCAAAAGCCAAGGTATCAATTGTCACACTTTGTGTCTTATGAAAAACCACCTAGTAATCACAAAAGCTTTCTTGGTCATCTATTTACTGTCTCTATTACAAAAATTATGGACGAGACATTGAATAGAAAGGAATGGAAGAATCCTATGAAGGTTGATATGGTTACTCTAGAAAAGGATAAAAGTAGGGAGTTGGTGGATCTACCTAAATGAAAAAATCTTGTTGGATGTAGTTGGGTATTCACTATTAAAAAGAAGGTAGACGAGGCATTATAAAGGTATTAGGCAAGGTTAGTAACTTAGGGATATTCTCAAACATATGAGATTGACTATCTTGAAACATTTTCACTTGTTGCAAAAATGAAAACTATTAGAACGTTGTTGTCTCTAGCAGCTAACCATGGTTGAAGTTTCAAGCAATTTGATGTCACAAATGCCTTTTTGAATGGCATTCTTGAGGAACAAATTTACATGGAGGTCACATGTCGGTTTAAAACCGAGGGAAAGGTGTGTAGACTATGAAAGGAACATTATGTATTGAAACAATCTCCTTCAGTCTGGTTTGACAGGTTTACTATTGTAATGAAGATTGGGTACAAGCAAAGTCATGGTGACCATACACTATATATTAAGAATTTATCTTCAGGGTAGGTTATTACACTAATTTTCTATATAAATGATTTAATTGTTACAAAAAAATGTTTGATAACAAAATTTGAAATTAAGGAGTTAAGCATGTTGAAATATTTATTGGGTATGGAAGTGGCTCATTCCCATCGTGGTCTTTTCATCTCCAAACAAAACTATGTGTTGGATTTATTGACTGAAACTGGTAAATTAGGATGTAAACCTGTAGAATCACAAACTGGGTAAAGCAATTGAAGATACTGTTGTGGATAGACAATCTTATCAAAGATTGGTTGGGAAATTCATCTACATCTCACACTAGGCTTGACATTGCCTATGTTGTAGGGGTTGTAATTTAGTCCATGCATAATCCGAAGGAGACTCATTTGAGAGTTGTTATTTATCGCATTCTACATTAATTGAAAGAAACTTCTAGAAATGGAATTCTGTTTACAATGGGGATTTATGATTCTAGAAGCGCACACAAATGTTGCCCATGCAGGTTCTATGGATGAGAAAAGATCGACCTCTGGATATTGCACTCTTGTTAGAGGAAATTTAGTCACTTTAGGAGCAAGAAACTAAATATTGTGGTGAGAGGAATTGTAGAGGCAGAGTTTAGAGCAAAGGGCTTAGGGATTTGTGAAATTCTATGCTTAAAGTTAATTTAAAAGACCTAAAGATTGATTGGAAGAAGCCTATGAGATTATATTGTGATAACAAGTCAGCAATGAATATTGTGCATAATACAATACTACATGATAGAACCAAGCATGTTTTAGTAGACAAACACTAAGATAAAGGAAAAATTGAATAATGGGACAATATGTATACCATTTGTATCCTCTAGAAAACTTGCAGATTTATTGACAAAAAGACTAAGTGGTGCTACATTTCAGTCTATTGTTGGCAAGTTGGTAATGGATGACATCCACTCACCAACTCGAGGAAGTGTTAGAATTCCTTAGTTTATGCTACAGATAATATTTCCTTGTATAGTTTTAATTATACAATTAGGAGATTTAATTTCATTCTGTAATCATGAGGATTAATAGGCTAACAACATGTTTTATATTTATTATACAGTAACATTGATCCTAAATTATAGGGATAAGTTACATCCATCATAAATGAGGATTTTTTTGTTATTAAGTCTTTGTATTTTATTTAAGAGCAATTGCTCCTCTATGAATAATGTCAATCCTTGTTCTTATGCTACACTCATTCCCACATTTGTTTAATTACTTTTTTATGCATAACATGTTCTTGATTGATTTCCGTGAGTGAGTATTAGCTCTATCATCTGACTGGAAGTTTGGCCATTCGATCCAAGATCTTGAGTTTTTCTTCGGTCTGGTTGCTCTTGAAAAAATTGTGTTCACATTTTGTGTTTCTTTGATTTTATGATAATATTCTGGAAGGATCTCATATTTCTTTTCTCATTTGTACACCTCTTGCTATTCCCACATTTGTTTAATTAATTTTTTTATGCATAACATGTTCTTGATTGATTTTCATGAGTGAGTATTAGCTCTATCATTTGACTGGAAATTTGGCCATTCGATCCAAGATCTTGAGTTTTGCTTCAGTGAGGTTGCTCTTGATAAAATTGTGTTCATATTTTGTGTTTCTTTGATTTTATGATAATATTTTGGAAGGATCTCATATTTCTTTTCTCATTTGTACACCTCTTTCTATTTTAAGTGTATGATTGTTCCATGTAATAGTTAATGCTTATTAATATTCGTTATTCAAGAGAATGTTCTTAATGTTGATTGTTGGATACTGGTATTTTTTATGATTGTGAATTTGTTATTTTTACGTAACAGGGGGGTCTCTAATTTCAAAAATCAAGATTCAGAAGCAACTTCTATTTCTATCCAACTTACTGATCTTGGTTCATTTGCAACTTCTTCTAATAATGTCTTACTTTCACGAACACAGACTCTTGCTTGGAGAACTCGGATAATGTCTACAAAAGGTTTTTCTTTATTACTTTCTTTACCATGCTATATTGTTAAACTGACATTACCTATAACGGTCTCCAGTAAAACTAAATACAGACATTTTTTCATTACCATGCATGACAATGTTGTTTCTAGCCATCTTAGTATTTGAACTACATTTCTAAAGCAGTGTTGGCTTCGGTGAAATATTAACTTTGTTACTGTATCTTCTTAATCATTTACGACATGCAATATAAATGTGATTATCTTACCATGATGGACAATTATAAATTATATTAACTCATCAATAATAACACGGAGTTTCTTAAGCATGGTTGGAGGTAGTGAGTAGTTAAAGGATGTTTTATGTTCTACATATGTGGTTTATTTATTGCTGTGCATATTTAATAGTGTAAAATCAGCAGACTGTCCTTATTGTTTTCATTATTCAATGGACAGGTTCAACAACTTTCCCCGGGCCAATATTTGTGGTTAACATTACCAGAAATTCAGAGGTATCTGCAATGTCACTGTTCTGCAGGCATATAATTTCTTCCACTTATAAATTGGATTGATATAACTTTTAAAGGGAATACATAGAATTAAATAGTTAAATAGCATGAAAAATAATAGATCATTGTAACCAGAATTAATTACAAATTGAATATATAAATAGAATGATTGATTCCTAATTATTAGGTGTATTTATTATAATTAATTTTGTATTATGCTATAAATACATGTTGTGTTGTCTGCAATAAACACACAATTGATTCAGAAGATATACAATTCTATATGGCATCAGTAGTTTAGGTTCGAGATTTGTTTTTTTTTTGTGTGAATAATACTTGCGAGTGTGCCATTTTTTTTCTCTATGACTAAGCATCCTTTTCCTCCGGTGAGCACCACGATTGAGACCGTCTTCCTCTAGCGACTACCGCGCTTCAATCATCGCTCCAACTTGGCCGACCGTGCTCCAACATGGCCGATCGTGCTCCAACCCGGCCAACCATGTTCTAACCTGGTAGACAATTTCATCCCGACTGTGTTGTTAGAATGGCATCTCCCGAGAAGCGAAAATGAATATTGTGGTGAAGAGAAGGGTAAAGGTAGTTTCAACCAATTGTTAATTCTTTCTTTCGACAACACCATTTTGTTGGGGTTGTTTGAGAGCAAGATGTTTGGTGGAGGATACCCTGTGAACTTAGAAAAGGCTGAAATTGGGAAGACATATATTCATGAGCATTGTCAGTGTGTAAAATTTTAATAGTGGTGACAAATTGATTTTGAATTTTAGTCGAGAAACCTTGGAATATAGAAAAAACATCCGAAAATTTTTTCATTAAAAATAACCAAGTACATCGGGAGAAATCATCAATGAAAGTAACGAAGTAAGAAAAACGCAGAGTAGAACAAACACGACTAGGACTCCAAATATTGGAGTGAACCAAGGCAAAAGGTGTTAAAACACTTTTATTGACTCGAATACCATTGTATGACGAATGTGTTTTCCTAACTGACAAGACTTGAATTGAAAAGATGATCTGTGAGACAGATTGAGAACCATGAGACACATTTTGGTAGGACTAGGATCACTTGTTACTCTAATGCGGATTGGGCAGGATCACTATTAGATAGAAGATCCATTTCTGGGTACTGTTTTCTTATCGAAGGAAACCTTATCTCATGGAGAAGCAAGAATCAAAATATAGTTGCTAGATCTAGTGCAAAAGTAGAATATTGTGCTTTGGCAGCAACCACTTGTAAACTTACATGGCTTAGGCCTACTTCTACAACTAAAACTAGGAGATGTCCATGAAACAAGGCTATTTGTAACTAGAACTGTCAAAATGGGTCATAACCCACGAGCCAACTCGGCCCACCACGGGTTCGGGCCGGATTGGGTTTGAAAAAATTGAATTTTTTTTATGCGGGTCAGATTTAAACTCGGCTCATTGAAACTCGGCTCATTTAAACTCGGCTCATTGAAACTCGACTCATGCGGGTTGAACCCGTGGTGGGCCGGGTTGGCCCGCCAACCCACCTACCTAATTTTTTTTTAATTTATTATTTTATTTATGAAACCCTAAAAAATAAAATACTCTCTTCACTCACTGTGTATACCAAATTGTACTTCTTATTATTATTTTGAATTGTTTTCGGTTTAACATCATTTTTTGGGAGTGAAATTTGTTTAAATTTGAATATAGAAAGTTTGTAATTTTTTTTATTGAAAAAAAATTGTAATTAAATGGGCTAGTGAGTCAACCTGTTTACCCACCAACCTGTGGTGGGTCGAGCTGGGTTCAGATTTTTCTGGCTCAGTAATAAATGATCTGGCTTGGGTTGTCTCACTAAGTGATCAACCCGTGGTGGGTCGGGCCGGGCCGAGTCGAGTTTGGTTACCCGTTTTGACAACTCTATTTGTAACAATCAAGTTGCACTTCACATTGCATCAAACTCAGTTTTCCATGAAAGAACCAAACACATTGAAATTGATTGTCACTTTGCTAGAGAAAAGGTGCTCAATAGAGAAATCACTACATTTTTTGTCAACTCTAGCATCAGTTGGCTGACATGTTCACCAAGTCCCTTAGAGACCCTTAGAATAAGTACATTTGTAACAAGCTTGGTACATATGAAATATATGCTCTAGCTTGATGGAGAGTGTTAGAATGAAATCAGCTATTACAGATTTCTAGGGAATTAGGTGTTACATAATTTGAGAAATTAGAATGTTTGATTCCTAATTATTAGGTATATTTATTATAGTTGATTATGTATTATGCTATAAATACATCTTGTGTGGTCTTCATTACACACAATTCATTCCGAACATATTCAATTCTATATCAAAGAATACTTGTCCTCTAATTTCTTTGCAATTTTATGTTCACACGATATTTTATAGTTGTCTACTCGTCCATACACACCTTGGTAAAGTGTAGAGGGGCAATATATGTAATTGGTTGAGATTTCTCATACCTTAATGCTTAGTGCCAATATACCGGTCCATCATTAGGGCCATGTTGTCTTAACTATTTGTTTCCTTATTAACAGAATGACATCCTCTTCTTACAAGAATAAAGTTCCTCATTCCATTTTTTTTTTCAAATGATCCTCTCTTTCATGTTTCTTCCCGCATGTTTGGTTTTTTGTTTTGTTCATGATTTATCTCTGGGATTATAAACTCTTTACCCACATTGTTAAATGTGTCTTCTTGGGTTTTTCTTGGCTTCAAAAATGCTATAGTTGTTACTCATGGAAACAAGCAATTACATGTCTGCTAATGTTATATTCTTTCAACATACTCCTTTTTTCTCTTTGTCTATCCAAGATGTTACTTATGTGCAAGTCCTCCCTATATACCATTAATTGAGTCTAGTGTTCCTCGTGCTCCTGACAATTCCAACCCTGTTCAAAATCCTCCTAAACCATCACTACCTTCTCATGACCTACCAACATAGGATCCAAATGACTAGTCTAATTCTCCAAGGTGAATCCTCTTCATCAAGTTCTTCTCAATTGTCACATAATACCACAAATCCTATTAAGGATGATTTTGCTCGGCCCATTTCCCTTTGAAAAGTTACTTGTTCACTTGTAATCCATATCCAATTTATAATTTTCTTAGCTATCATAGGTTGTCTACTTCCTATTGTTCTTTTATATCATTTGTGTCTTCTATATCTATTTCCAAAAATGTGAATGAAGCATTTGATCAGCATGGGTGGTGACAAGCCTTGATTGTAGAGATGCAAACACTCGATCAGAATAACAAATGGGTTGTTGATGGGTCTATGCCATTAAAGTAACCCATAACATCAGTTTTTTAATTGCTAAAGAAATTGCCATAACCATATTTATGTCCTTGATTATATAGTCTGATCCATTATGTGGTCATATGTGGAAAGTAGATGCTGCTTAGCATAGTTGATCCTCAAATAATGATCAATAATTTGAATCCTTTTACAACTTTTGAACAAATGTAGTATTATTTGAAGCACTTTTACAAACACGATAATTTTTCTCTTGAAGAGTATTATTTTGGATTTTGAGTTTGTGAATAGAACACTTGGCCACTGTTGTCATTCGTAAAACTTCCCTCTCAATTGTCCAAGAAGTTTAGGAAACTAGTAAGCTCTATCAATTTCTCATGAGACTTCTCTTAGAGTTTGAGGTTGTCAAGAGTGCTTTGCTAAATAGGAATATTGTTCCTTCTTTTGATATATGTGATGGTGAACATCGTAGGGAAGAACAATGTTTACTTACCCAAGGATCCATGTCTCATGACATTGTCTTTCTTGAACTTGTGAGGGCTCCATATGCTGCCCGAAGAAGTAAAGATTGTGATATGCTACATGTGCAATGATTTTCTTGCAAAAAATTTGGACATATGGCTTATAGTTGTCTTAAGTAGTTTTGCATTTAGTGCAAGCAATAAGGTTATATCATTGGTGACTGTTGTACCCTGTAAATAAGGATAGGAAACCCTAGAGTAGATGGCAACAGGGATGACAAATCAGAGTTGTGAGTGTGATAACCACTGCCAACAAAATGGAAAACAATTTTGAAAATAGACAATAGTTTGAGTTGGTTACAATCATTGTGACGGATATCTCAATATAAGTTTAAAATGTTGAAGGTTGTGCTGGTAGTAATAGAGCACATACCTCATCTTGTTCCTACTGCCATCAACCTCTTATGTTTGAAGTCTTTAAATATCTTGTTCTGCATGTTAGGATCGATGAGGCCAGAATATGTTGCCCTAATGTGAATCAGAAGCATGAGAATAACTCTCCCACAGATCTTTGGTGTTGGAGATTCCCAACCCTCTAGCATGGTTATCGAATTCGCGAGTTAACTCATTAACTCGGTCGAGTTTACGAGTTCACACAGTGCTTTTGAGTTAACTTGTAAGCTAACTCGTTTTAGGAGTAGGATCGGTGGAATCGGTGGTAGACTCGCTAAACTCGCCTAAAATCGCAAGTTTTGTTTCGATTTTGCAAGTTTTGAAAGAAATTTCGAAAACACAAACGACTACGTTTGGACTCACCAAATTAGGTTTTTTAAAAGATTCACTCACGGTTTATCTTCGTTTTTACTGTTCATCTTCTTTCTTGCACTCTCACTTTCTCTGTAGTTGTTCGATCTCGCCTTTCGTCGCGCCCTCTTTCACCAAGTTCTCCCTCTGTTGCACCGTCGATCTCGACGTTCGACCTCGCCCTCCGTTGCGCAATTTGTTGATCTTGCTGTTGATCTTGGTGTCCGTCGTCACCCTTGTTAGAATCATTACATATAGGTATCATCATTTAGGCTAGTATGCAGATAATTAGTGAGTTGTACCTAGTTCAGTACCTAGTTCTGTACCTAGTAGTCTAGTGGAGACTCTTGGTGTTCCATGTATTTTTGTGATTTTCATTATAAATAGAAGATAATGAGAGGGATCATTAAGCCCTCAAGAATATTTTTATCAGTCTTAAATCTCAAGTACCCTCAATCTTATGGGTTCTATAAATGCAAATCCTCGACCACCCAAATTTGGATTCTTTGAGTTTTAATGGTTTATAACACTGACACTGCAACATATATTTTAAACATTTTAGCACTGGCGCTCTGCAACATATATTATTTAATGATTTTATGTTGAGTTTATGTCATGGGCACTTCAACATATATTTTTTTAATGATTTTATGTTGAGTTTATCTCATGGGCAATGCAACATATATTTTTTTAATGATTTTATGTTGGGTTCATTCATAACACAGCAACACATATTTTAATGATATTTTATTTTACAGCTGCAACATATATTTTAATAAAATTTTGTTTTACAAGGACTGGACCATTTTCAAAAATAACTGTGCTGCCACAATATTTTAAATTCTTGGACATTTTATTTTTAGACATAGAGACTGACATTTTAATTTTGACATTTCAATTTATTTATGTTTTAAAATAAAAAATATTTCTATGAAATTATGTATTTTAATTTATATAATTTTGTTATTTTATTTAAATTAGGATGTTATTTATATTTTTTTTCATATAAAGTAAACTCTTACGAGTTTACGATTAGAGTTTACTAGACTTTCACGAGTTTACATAAACTCTCGAGTTTGACAACCTTGTCCTCTAGTGTTCTTGCAAATTGTAGAGTTCCTTCTTTTCCTATTTGGCCGAGAAGCAGTTGAAATTGAAAGAGATGGCACAGCTTCTTCTTTTTTTTAACTTCATATTTTTATGATAATTTTGTTACTTTAGTTATTTATGTTTTTGCATGGAGATTTTTTGTGGGTTTCTGTTTTATTTTTTCTTTTAATTTCTCGGCATATTGTTTGGTTGTGATAATGGAATGGTGGTTGTAGATTGCTGGAAGGAATGAGATAGAGATTATGGTGCCTTTTCCCATTCTTGAATTTGTAGGAAAAATGTGTCAAATAATATATATTATATAAATAATTAGAAAACACTATAACTGATTTAACTGGTTGCATACATTTTTATCTCTAACTTTCAATTATTTACGAATAAATGTCATTTTGAATGTAAAGTTTTCATGGTGAAACACATGAAAAGGTAGTCCACCCTGGCTTCTGCCTATAATTAAAAATAACATTAAAATGTTGTATATAATGCAATATATTTTATTAAGAGTTATGTTGTAAGAAGGATATTAAATGCATTATCAGATGTTAGAATATTAAATGTATTACTATTCTAGAGATCTCTTTGTAATTATTACTTTAGAGATAGAGTTCTCTATACAGACTGATGTACTGTTTCATATTAACTCTTTCAATTTAAATAAAGAAGAAACATAATTGAGTATGTATATGTTTTTGTCATGTATATAGTTTGCATCATAGATAGACCACCTCCTCTACATATATATGCTCTAATGATTTTATCTTTTATCAGGTCGGCCTGTTGGTTGTTGTTTCACCTTTGATTAGAATACATAATGGAACTGGATTTCCAATGGAACTTCAATTCCAGCGGCTTGAGCCAAAGGAAGATGAGTTTGCATCTCTGTTGTTAAGACCAGGGGATTCTATTGATGATTCTATGGCTATGTTTGATGCCATAAACTTCTCTGGGGGAGTAAAGAGGGCTTTAATTTCTCTGAGTGTTGGTATACACTTTCACTATATGTACTTTTATTGACTCTTCCTTTTCATTTCACAACTTTTCTTCTATTCGCAATTCTCAGCTATTCACACCTAGAAGTTATAATCAAGGTTGTCAAACTTGAAAATTTACTTAAACTCAAGAAAACTTCATAAACTCAAATAGTAAACTCTGTCCATTCACTATAATGAATTGTTTTACTACATAAAAGTAAAACATGAATATGAAAGTGTATGTTGCTGCTCTTGGTATTGGTAGCCCTTCTATGCTGGTTAATAATAATGCATTCTCATTCTCAATTTTGTTAAATTCCACTTAACGGTTCAGATATACATCAACACCAGAAGAAGGAAGAATTTTTAACTCAAGGGACTTCACAAGGGCCCTCTAGTCATTGGATTTAGTATCAATTTGAAATTATAAATTTAATATTAGGTTAGGAGGAAAAAGGAAAGACATATAGCACTGATTCTGTTATTGGTATGAGTGTATGATCCATGTACACTAAATTTAGCCTAATTAAGGAATTGCAACAGAATATAAATTGTACAAATCAAGTGTAATTAAAATTTTCTTAAATATGGTTATTAATCTCTTATAATTATTGTAATTACACTACATGACTGTCTTTTTTGCAGTTGCTTCGCTAGATGCATCAACAAATTGGTTTAGTTCAGTAACATGTTATGTCTTTGATCAATATTTTATTATTATCTTTTTATTTTATTCTGGATAAATACGTTTTCTCCAACAGATCTGTCATTATTTTGTTTTCCCAACATTTAGTAGTACCATTTAAACTTTATCCTGATATGGAGTTTGGTGATTATTTTTCAGGTAACTTCTTATTTTCATTTAGACCAAAAATAGCAGAGGAGCTGATTAATTCTGAAAGTTCTCTTTCTTTGGAATGGTCAGATTATATTAAAGGTGGAAAAGCTGTTCATCTATCGGGAATATTTAATAAATTGAACTACAGAATTCGCAAGGCATTATTTGAAAAATCAGTCAAGTGTTCCTTTAGCACATCATGTTGCACGCTCAAGTCTGAGGGGAAGAGTATTGCAAATATGCATTTTCTGATTCAAACAATTGCTACAGAAATCCCTGTTGTACCCGAAAAGTCTGCTGCTGTGTTGAAAAATGATAATCCAACAGTTTCATTGCTAGAAAAGAAAGAAATATATCTTCTTCCTACTGTGCGGATGACTAATTTATTGCATTCTGAGATAGATGTCATTCTAAGTGAAACAGGTATGGATATGAAAGCATTCACAAATGTATTACTTTTAATTCTGTAATAATGTTATATGTTAATTATGGTGAAGATCAGTCAAATCTGGTTGGATATGACAAAATTGGGAAGCAGGCAGTTATATCATGTGGTTCCACAGTTGACTTTTATGCCAATCCAGAAGTTATATACTTCACTGTGTCTCTACCTTCTGCCAATTCAAATTCCAAGCCAGTAAATAGTGGAGACTGTATGAAGAAGTTGCTGAAGCAGAACAATGATGTCCATCATCTGGATATAAATTTGGACTTTGGAGGAAATTTTTTTGCAACCTTGAGATTGTACCGTGGAAATAGGGGCGTACTGGAGGTTATTCTTCTAGCCTTTGCTTTCATTCTGTGAATATATATCCAGTGAAGTCTATATATATATACACACACACACACAAATATTGATTCAGTTACTCTAGTTTCTTACGAGTCCATCAAGTTGCTTGCAGGTTGTCATTTTTACATCCTATTCCATTAAGAATGATACAGACTTTCAAATTTTTGTTCTTGAAACTAAAAGGTGTCCTTTATCCAGGTAATTCCCACCCTTTTTGACAAATTAGCAGAAACATTAGAATCATCTATATAAATTCTTGACGTATGGTTTTGCTCTACATGTACAGAATTGAATTAGAGAACTTAAATCCGGGTGTTCCTTCAGAGCTAGGTTTATGTTTGCCACCAAAGTCGACTAGTTCATGGTTCCTGAAGTAAGATGAGTTATTATTGTTCGCTTAATGATTTAATATGTTAAACAATGCTACCTAGATTTGCCTGTTTTATGATCTTTATTTTTGGGTCTCTCTGTTTCCAGATCTGAAAGAGTGCTTCTGAAATTGCTGGAGGACCATACATCTGAGGCATTGCTTGACTTTGGTTCTCTATCAGGCCTTGCAGAGATAAGCTTTGAAAAAGAAGAGGGTTCTGGATTTAAATCAGTAACAAAGCTTGGAATTTCTATAGGTCCTTCTTTAGGAGAAATTGCTGTGCCGTCACAAATGGTGACCTTGGTTCCACGATATGTAATTTGCAATGAATCTAAAGAATGTATCACCATTCGCCAATGCTATTTACAGGTATGCATTATGTATGTATAATGTACCTGTTTATTTATCTCTCTCTTTTCAGTAAGTGATTTAGCTGTCTTCAAGGATGAGGTGGCAGGTGTTATCTCCATTAGCAGCAAACAGCGAATGCCGCTACAGCTGAAGGAAGGATTTAAAAAGATGAGAGAGTTCAGTGTATTTGAGCATTTTATCAGAAAGCACAGAAGTTCTAGTGACAATTCCTTGTTATATGTTCAGATTCAATTAAATGACGCTGGACTGGGATGGTCTGGGCCAGTTTGCATAGCCTCTCTAGGACACTTTTTCCTGAAATTCAGAAAACAGACTAATGAAGTTACAATATCAGACAACAAAATGACACAATTCGCAGCTGTGCATGTGGTGGAAGAAGGTTCTACACTTGTATCAAGGTTCTACAGGCCCCCAACTATGAGCCTGCCTTATCGAATTGAGAATTGTCTGCAAAGTCTATCAATAACTTACTATCAAAAGGTGCATAAGAGTTTTCTCTGCTTTATATTTTCCCTTTACCATTTTTGCCTTTTTTTCCCATCACATCATTTGAGAAATTTCCAGGGTTTGTTGGAACCGGAAGTTCTTGGACCTGCATGCAGTGCTGATTATGTATGGGATGATTTAACCCTTCCTCGAAGATTGGTTATCTGCATCAATGGTTGTCATTTGAACCTTGTTATAGACTATTTAAGTTAACAATTCTCCGTATAACTATTTTGGAGTGGTCCTTATGATTGGCAAAGTTAAAATTTAGTAAAGCTTTGTAAAAAAAAACCAAAAGAAAGAAAAATCCAACTAATGAGTTTAAACCACATAAATGATTAAATCTGCCTGAGATTAGTATATCATAAAATTTGGGTTTGGACCTAAACCAATCCCATAAACCTAACTCGTAAGATTAGAATAGCCCAAGCTTTACTAACTCTATTTAAGTCATAAGTTTGGGACTAAATTACCACCCTTGTGGTTGCAGTTAAGGCAACCTCCAAAGAGACTGCAAGTGATGTGGGCTAGGGTTGACCCCTACTAAGACAACTTTCTAGCGTAGTACCTTAGCCACTAAAGTATTTGATGTTCCTAAACTGGAATATTTGATACCTTTAGTTATGATTACCACCTCTTAAAATTTGAACTTTGGGTGTAACTCAAACCAACAAAAGTGGTTTGCAAAACTACATAAGATTTGTAAGTCCTATTTATGTCATATCTATAGTCAATGTAGGACTAAATCACCACCATTAAGGTTGTAATTAAGGCAACCTCTAAAAGAGACTACAATTAAGACAACTTTTCAACACTCCCCCTAGACCAACAAAACTATTTCTCAAGGTTTTAGTTGAAGGTGATGTTGTGGTTTCTTATGTGTTTGCACATGACTTACAAGTTCCAAATCTCCCTAGTGTCTCCTTTTGGGATTTCTACGTAACATTTGTAAATTGAAATTTGGCATGTTTTCCATGACACAATTAAATAAGGGGTGGTGGTTGCATGATCTATCCTATTTCCAAATAGCAATAGGAAGGTAAAGATAAACTAATCCAATGGGTTTTGGAATGTGAACTAGATTCAGATTCACTTTCATTTAATTGTAAAATTTCAGGATAAGAATTATGTCGTGGGTCTTCTAAGTCATAATGTTAGAGAATCACAATTCTTTACTGAACATATCTACCCATTGGTAATTAAAGTGTCAAAGGTTAGTTGTGATTTCTCTTTAGACAGCTTTCTCATAGTGACATTCTATGTGTTTTTCATGGACGGATTAGATAAAATATGTTGAGAGTCCCACATCACTTACCTCACTTCTTGCAATGCAGTTTGTATATTTGTTGGGCAATACAATATTTAATGATATGACGGCATTGTTTTGTTGTTAAGTTGTAAGATACTATCTTGAACAATATGATTGTACTGTTTTGTTGTATTATTAAGCCCTCTCTTTCAGTCTGAAGTAGTAGTGGTACCGGAGGGATCAAGTAATAATCAAATAGTATTTTTAATTTTTGTTGTAGATAGCCTTCAATTACGCGAGATTAAGTTGGATAAGGTGCGAGCATGGAAACCATTTTTTAAACTTGGGCAGCAAAGGTTATTAGCTCCCCGTTTGCTTTTAGACAGAAGATCAAGAGATCAGATGATGAGTTTCAGTCGTCATAATGGCCTGGAAATGGAAAAAGTGGGGTATGAAATATATGCAGAGGGTCCAACCAGAGTTTTACGAATTTGTGAGATCCATAATAGTTTCAAGATGGATACAATTCTTGATTTGTGTGCAAAAGTTCAATTGAGAGTTTCTCAGTTTGCAATTCACCTACTTGAACATGTAAAACAGGTATTCTTGCTTCTATTAGGTGTTTTAATCTGTCAACATATACTATCTGTTTAATGTAGTTGAAGTTTTACTTTCCATGTTTAATATTTATGTGTATTGTGTGAACATAATATAATTTAGTTTTGGAGCAAAAGGTATATAGTGTCTCTTGAATGCTATCATATTGTACTCAACGTTTCAAAGTATGTAGATTGTAGGGTCTCGAGTCCATCCATCCAAAGAGAAAAATGCAAATGGAAAGTAGTATCTTAGATACATCTATAATTACTGATTTTATATGGATAGCGTTGTAGTGGGTCAATCACAAACATTGACAAAAGTAGTGAATGTGAAGTTTTAGGGTCAACCACAAACATTGACAAAAGTAGTGAATGTGAAGTTTTAGTGTCTCTAGATATTTCCTTGAAAAAGGGATTTGATTTTTCCTAGCTTACAATATGTTGACATATTCTATTCACAGTGAAAGCACAACAGGTACGATTATGCCTCTTTCCTCCTTTTCTTCTGAAACATTTGCACTCTAGCTAATTTCTACTGATTTTGCTGAGCTTTTTTTTTTCTTAAGGAGGAAGACAACAATGAGTGCAAAGATTTTACTCCAATTGTAATTGCAAAGCTTGGGAATCTGCACGTGATTACTGTTTCTAATAATAATCAAACATATAACCAATTCAATTTACAGGTAATGTCTATAAGATAGATTACCCAAGTTCTTAACTAACCTGATTCACCTTTTTCGTTCATACCAAGTCTCAAGACATTGTTTCTGTCAAAGAAATTATTGATACTATCCTATTCATTATTAATCCAGTACATGAATTTGGAGCTTAAGTGGAATGGAGCTCCTTTTGCATCAATGCTTCGCAGACATCAACTAGATTACAGTGACTCAAATGATAGTGTACTAAAGATTGTTTTTGTTGTACTTACGTCATATACCAACGTTAAGCAGTTTAGATACTCATCAATTTTTCTTCAGGTAAAGTAGAATACTAGTTTTTTCTCCAACCCTCCCCCATCTTTCTAGAATTTTTCTTACTTTTAAGCTTTTTAAATTGTTAGAAGTCAAAAAATTTCCATTTTAAAGAATGAATTCACTAATTCCATGTGTGCACTGGTATTGTTCTTATATGATTTGTCTTACTGTTTTGTTTAGCCGATTGATTTGAATCTTGATGAGGAGACATTGATGAAAGTTGCGTCATTTTGGAGAACTTCTCTTAGTGACTCTGAGAGTCAGCGATTTTACTTTGACCATTTTGAAATCCATCCAATAAAGGTTTACTTCTTCATTGGAGTTTATCTTTCATTTAATTTCAATGTTTTGGCTTAAGTTATATTTTTGAATATATTTTTCTATTTTGTAGATCATTGCAAGCTTTATCCCTGGGGAATCACGTTCAAGTTACAACTCAACACAGGAGGCTTTGAGATCCTTAATTCATAGTGTGATAAAGGTTGTCTAACATTTTTTTCATTAGCCTATTTTCTTAAACATGATGTATACTTGTGTAGTTAGTCGTGATAAATCCATATTTTTCTCAACAGGTACCTCCAATAAAAAAAATGGTAGTAGAATTGAATGGGGTCCTGATTACCCATGCTCTGATAACAATACGTGAATTATTTATTAAATGTGCACAACATTATTCATGGTAAGCCTGTGACAGACTTTCTTTTCAATTTTGTATCAAATCCATGACTCAAAATGGAAGAGTTTTCTCCAGGTATGCAATGAGGGCCATATATATTGCTAAAGGAAGCACTTTGCTTCCCCCAGATTTTGTTTCTATTTTCGATGACTTGGCTTCATCATCCCTTGATGTATTCTTTGATCCATCTCGTGGATTGGCAAATCTTCCAGGACTCACCTTAGGTATATTATATGCTGTATTAGCTTCTTGTATGGTCCACTTTTAAGAACCTAGAAATTGATTGAGTTTTCAGTAAAAGATATTTAAGAGAAGTGAAAAAATGAGTTGCAATTCTTTTATTAAATTTTAAAATAGACACCAAGGGTATTCTATGCTATGTTTCTTATTAAGCTTGTTGCTTCCTCTTCTTCCCTTACTCTCAAAGCATACTATGATGTTGGTTGAGTTGATGATTGTAGATCTACATATGGGGAAGTTATATACCTAGGTCACAATTTGGTCTCTTGGTGGTCTAAAGAATCAACAAATGATTATTAAGTAAAGTGTAAATGCTGAATATTGTAGCTCAGCTCAAGCAACTGCAGAAATCTTTGGACTGAGACTCTCATTTTTGGTTCCCATCATCTAGTGTGACAATTAGATATTCTTCTCCATTTCCCTCAATCACATTCATCATCCGTCTTCATCCCTATGCTAAACACATGAAAATTGACCTCTATTTTTTCAAGAAAAGTGATGAAGAATCAGCTTACTGTTTTTGGCACATTCCTACTCAAGAACAAGGACTGTTAACTAAACCTATCTTTTTAACACAATTTTAGTTTCTTAGACACAAACTCCATGGGGCTGGGTTTTATCAATGTCACCCTCTGTAAGTGTTTGGGGAAGGGGAGTGAATACTGCATTCCACATGTTAATTGTATTTTATATTTGGGCTTGAGCCCATCTCAATGTAATGCTATGCTAGACTATGTGTTATATATATGTGTTTCTGTGTTGTATAATACGCACAAGGAATTCCATTGCACATGACTCTCTCTATATGGTATCTAGAGCTTAATCCAAATTCGTGCCTTGCTGATGGACCCACAGTCCATTTGTGCTGAATCTTTTCTAGAAGTTTTGTCTTATTCTAATTTTCGGCCCTCTTCATTGTACATCTTTTTTCTGTCAGTTTTTTCCCATTTTATAAGGTTTCTGCTGTTGAAACTGCTGCCATTAGCTACTGCAACCTACAACCCCACCAATGGAGTTGCATTGTCCGAACAACTCTAGTGTTGTTGATCTCACATCTGTCAAAGCAGCAACCTGCTATTGTGCACGCATATTACTTGCAGCTTTCACTGACATTGAGCTCTCCTCAATGTTTTTTCTCCTGATCTAGTATTGGTTTGGTCATTGCGAACCACTCTCTTCTCCTTTTTGTGGATGTTCATCTCTCTCCTCCAAGTGATCCATGGCTTTCCCACTACTAATTGGTATGAATCTCTCTCCATTGACAAGTTAGATGGTAGTAGTAATGATGTTTAAGCCTCTGATATTAAGCTCTTGCTTTAGAAACAAGATTGCGTTGGCCATCATATTGAGACCATTAATGAAAATGGTCGCCCATTCTAGACCAAAGATAATGCTTAAATTTGTAATGTTCTTAAGTTGACTATTCATCTTTTCTTGAAGTAGATATTTCAAGCCCATGAGACATGTTGGGGTTTGGAAGCAAAACCCTAAAAACATTACCTTGTCCTAACTTGGAGACAAAGGCAAAAATCTTCTCCAATAGGAAGAGGACATGTGGCCACCACCTATGGAGAATCCTCTCGATTCTTAGTGACATGTGGCCATTAACTATGAGAAATCCTCTCCAATGTGAGCATGACACATGGCCACTCTCGCATGGGAGGTCCTACACATCCTTGTCCACCAAGCTAGGTTAAAACTTTGACCACATGATCAACCTAAGCTCATGGACATCCACTTTGGGTCAGCATTGGGCCTTGACCTTTGTTGACTCAAGTGGTCTAAAAACCCTACACAATTTGGCCCAATATACAAGGCCTAAATTAAATCCCAGACTACTTGGCCCATAATACAAAGCCCAAATAAATCCTAGACTACTTGGTTTAAAATACAAGGCTCAAAATAAATCCTAAACTACTTGGCCCAAAATACAGGCCCAAGTTATTCCTACTTTACTAAAAGCTCCATGATGGATCAAGATGGCCCAAGAGAGAGAGAGAGTCTAGACATATATGACTTCAACTCTTCTTGAATGTGCTTGGTCATCCTATGAGGTATGCCATCAATGGAAGGAAGAAATTAGTATCTCTCTTTTGTCTCTTCGTTCTAAGGAGGATCCTTGACCATGGATAAGAGAGAAATTAGTATCTTTTGTCTTTTCTTCTAATTTTTAGAGATTTTACTTCAAATGATTATTACCCTGGATGCAATGCAGGTTGTTCACATGGTGGTCATTTTGGTT